>OLMO02000262.1:19519360-19552296 GCA_900291935.2 Cassiopea xamachana
CTCTTACATCTTCCATGTCCTCTCATATCCCCTTACATCTTCTACATTCTCTTACATCTTCCATGTCCTCTCATATCCCCTTACATCTTCTACATCCTCTTTCATCTTCTACGTCCTCTCATATCCCCTTACATCTTCTACAACCTCTTACATCTTCCATGTCCTCTCATATCCCCTTACATCTTCTACAACCTCTTACATCTTCCATGTCCTCTCATATCCCCTTACATCTTCTACATCCCCTTACATCTTCTACATCCTCTTACATCTTCCATGTCCTCTTATATCGTCTATGTCTCGTACGTCTACGCTTCTTGCAGCTATCTTTGCTCTCCACGCACTGTTTGCCACTAAACCTTCCCACGAAGCAAAAACTTTCCATTGACCCGTTCCTATAATATGATCAGTGAAATTGAGCTTTCAATACTTGTACAAGCTTATAGTTTTGCTTCAATTGTTTAGTTATTCTTCCGTAGCGACATGGCCGATACATGATATTTTCAGTATCCATCAATGGATATACATTTCCGCAGCTGGAGTGCTACAGTAGTAAGAGTCCACAAGTCAAAGTCCAAAACTCATGACCATAGAGTAATTGATGCATTTGGATTAGACAGAGTCTATTAGTAGAGGTCTTAGCTTACTGAAAGTTTCTTTGGAGAAGCCTATTCTTTGGCAGAGTTAAGATTCCCAATGACCATCTGAGCTGATGACTGCCCAAAAGAGGTCATTTTAAGTCTTTGTTCATCTGTTCAAGTGGTTGTGTTTGAGGCTTAGCGTGGATTTTGATATAATCCTGGATTTTATCATGTGCTGTTGGCTATAAGGCCACAGTGGCAACTGCAAAAAGGAGTTGCTAAAGACCTGTGAACAATACACTGGAGTTTGCAAATGAAGGCTCTGATGAAACTGACGTCTTCCCTTGTCTCTTTCATGCAGGTTCATCTCACTCTAGACACTGAAGAAGTCTAGTAAAACCATGCACCATTTATGAACTTTTCTTTTGACATCAGATCAACCTGTTTTTCCTTCAGAAAGTTAGACAGCTGCTTATTGCTCAAGGAAAGTTTTGACTCTAGTCCATGTTCTGGCATAAATTTATACTCATCATAGGGAATTTTGGCAAAATTTGTCTTCTGATTTGTTGGACCATTGAGAATATGATTCATGTAACTGATTTTCCATTGAGTTGAACAATCAAAATGCCCTAGATTTATGGCAGGATGATAACATTTTGGCTTTGCAATTCCTCAGGGATCATTCTTGCATTACAGACTTTCTTCTTGACGACAAAAAGTGCAGGGGACGAAGATTAGAAGGCAAATTGATACTAGAGGAATTCTCTTTGTGAATAAAATAATTATATCAATATTAATAACTACGTTTGTATGAAAAAAGACTGGCTAGCAGGTTTAGCTACCTCAAAAGCTGTACCAAAAACCATCAAACCATCAGATTTTGTAAGAGCTTCTGTGACATCCTTGTATGCAGTGTTTACATGCACAAAATGCATCTGTGAAAAAAGAGAACTGACTTCATTATACGATCTTAAAGAAAGAATCTTCCACAGATTTGTAAGTGATACAGTGTTTCCTTGATTAACGTCCCACGATTATTCGGCCGTGATTGCTCTTATATAATTGAAGCAAGTTTATTGAAAATTACTAATTTTCGTATAAATCGTACATGAAAATAGATGATGATTGCTAAGCTTGTCTTTGTAATCGGCCTAAGGCTAGAGGATACGTCAAAATTAGTTTTGCTGTGTGAGTTGGCGTCGGAGAAATGAACGCAGATAGATACAACACCTTAGTTGTTATAGTAAGCTCCACTTTTTTTTATCGCAGCACTTTGATAAGAGTTTCACTCTGGTATGTCATGATACGCACTTTCTAGGACATTTTTTATTGAGTTTTTACGATAACGTGTCTATGTTCATTCATACTGATATTTCCTTTCACACATGTCATAACATAAATTCACTCTTTTGGTCTTAGATTGCACTTTCCTCTCAAGCTATGACTAATTCCTTATAGCCTCATTTGACCTATAGCTTTCTCTATATTTTCTGATACAGACCTTTCTAGTTTTTCTTAACTATGATTGGCAAGTTCTACAACGTATTTTCTATTTTTTTTTTATTTAAACTCGAAGATTGTAATGTTTTATTGATTACTCGTTGCACGATAAGCTATACGTTTAATACCGGATCTTACTGGAGACCCGTTAGCTCTGGTACGTAGTTGATTTCGTTTGTATATAATCATATAACCAATACCACGTTGATATATCCGCTCGTACCTGACTTCGAAGTATACTGAACATTAGAGGAAACATCATATCATTACATGTTGGTAAATACGTTTATTGGAAAGGTTCTAAAAAGCCGCTTTATGGCATGTATAATAAGAATTGTACTCTGGTATGATAAGAATTTCACTCTGGTATGATAAGAATTTCACTCTGGTATGATAAGAATTTCACTCTGGTATGATAAGAATTTCACTCTAGTATGACAAGAAAACTATCGAAGTATTTTGGATTATTCCTGTACACGGATTTCCACAAGTGGAATTTTGCTCAACCATAAATTTCGGAGGATTATCCGACCTCATTTTTAAAAATTTGTGTCCGCCAGTGGTCGGATAATCGAGAAAGTACTGTATCACCAAAGAAGCAGAGCTTGTTCCACGTTTTCCCGCCTAAATTCATGGGACAATTTGCCTCCAGTGTCTATGCAACACTGCATCTAATGCAACTTCAGGCAGAAATCAACAGAAACACTAGCTCAACTAGTGCATCCATATACCTCAGCAGGGTGTAAAATGGTGGCATCTATTTTCATTGTATGTTCTGAACCAACGGCATCTGTAGCACCCCAATGCCAATGGATCTGCCATGGGCGAAATGTCTTCCCTAAAATGAGAATAATGAGTAAGATGACGAGAGTTACTGACTGTGCCTTTTGGAAACTGGCCTATCTGGTACAAGAACAACTCTATTGAAGATCAGCACCATACCGAAACTACAGGTAAGAGTAGTTATACACAGTTATGTTTTGGGGAGGGAGTTGCTGAAGAATGTGAATTACTCTTTGACAATTAAAGGATTCTAAGGGTGAAGCGACTAGCAAATCAGTGGCTGTATTAAAATTCATTGATACGTAGCTTTCACAGCAAAATGTCTAAAGAAAAACTCTGAAATTCAATATTAAGGGAAAAGTTGTAACAATGGGTGAAAAGAATGGCTTAGGCTATACGGCAGAATCATTTAAAAACATTTTTTGCTTGGAAAGCTCGAACAAATACTTGATTCACCTTTGAAAAAAATGATAATTTTTCTGGTACTTTGTTAAAGGAACCTTGATCCTCCCTAAGCATCGGGTAACCAAGATGTGATAGAATTGCAGATGATGTTAAATACCCCATGACGTATACATTTTCAGACTTTCCGACATCATAAATCTCTGCAAAAGCTTTTAAGGACATATGTGATATATGGGACAATTCCTTACCGGTCAATGATTGTTAAAATCGACAAGCTTTTTCTTTCATTTGGTGGTTTTGATAGCACCATCGCGACATGAAAGTAACGTCTTGCAATGATTGGGTCCAGTTTTAACACCCGGGTACTAGTTCAGTGGCATCATGACCCGGTTTGTTTTAATGCAGGGGTCGGGAACCTTTTGGCTGAGAGCCTTGAAACCCTGATATTTAAAAGTGGAGTTCCATGAGAGCCATAAAATTAGGCATTGGTGTCGCACGGGGCAACAAAACGTTCCAATTCGTTACTAACTTGACCAATCTAGCAATTAGACAACTGAATAAAACACCAGTTGTAACCTTGGAAGGCCTTAATGGAAGTATTTGTTGTTTTGTCTGCGATTTGTCTGCGATTTGTCTGCGAGCCAGAAAGCCAAATGCAGTCTTGAAAAGAACCAAGTCTGGCTCGTGAGCCATAGGTTCCCGGCCACTGTTTTAAAGCAAATGGATAGAAAGAGCTGAGGATTTTTATCAATAAAATAGGCAATCAATGTCACAAAATGAGAAACGGGTAAAACTTGCATGGGTAATTCCATCTCAACAAGGACAGAGCAAAGACTGGGCCTAGGGCTGCAGGCGCGAAACTAGGACGCGTCAAGAACAGGGGTCCACAATCCACGAAAAGGGGTATACTAAAACCTTCTAAAGAAGATATAGCGATCGAATACCGTTTATCAGATTCCCAAGTGGAGGAAGTACAGTTGGATGCTTACTGATATCATTGCTACTGAAGAGGAATGATTCTTATTGCCAATCTTATAATGGGAGGGAAGCGAAAATGGGGGGTCAGGGGCAAAGCCTCCAGGACCCTTCCCTTAGTTGCACGCCTGGGCTGCATCATCTATTCTAGATATTGCTTCGAAATACCCTCAATAAGGGTAGGGATTTAGAGCGGAGACACTGTCATCCACAACAAAATTTATCCCTACTATAAGCAATACGAACCAAATGCTTTGACTGACATCCCTGTATAATCTTTTATCGTAATCTGAATAGTGTGAGCGTTGTTCTTTAAATCAAATTTGTGTGCCGTGTTCCTCGTTCTGTATCCCGTGAATACAAATGGATCAAATTTCTTGTAAGTTGAGTTCGGTTCTGGCAGATGAACGGGAGATTGCTTCTTTCCCCCACATTGTGGATCATCTACCTGCCACTTGTTGACAGCTGCAAAGGAAATAGAAGGAAATAGAAGGAAAGCCATAGTGCTTGGAGCAAGAAATATGAACATACAAGAATCGCTTTGCAAATAACCTTTCAACTGCAATTTCTTTAAGTGGCTATTGTATTAACTTTCATTTTTGCGAATTTATAACAAAATATTTCTTTACTAGATATAGTTGTTCATTATCAACATTATGCTCCAAGATCTACAAAATAAAAGTCATCTTAAGTTGAACCCCGTGTCCTTCTATTGTTCCCACCTTCGTAGAAAATCATACATGAAAACCTTTACGGATCAATAGCTTCGAAAGAATCCTATAACTCTTTCATGAAAATGCGCATCATTCTCGAGTCGAAACTTTTAGTACGAAATAAGAATTTGAATCGGAATCTCTATACTTTGATCGAGAGTCAATTGGCTGATCGTAAACAACCGGTTGTCTTCAATAGCAAATGCTCTGAATGGGTACCGATCTGTGCTGGAGTATCTCAAGGCTCTGTCCTAGGTCAAATGCTCTTCCTTGACTATATAAATGATTTAATTGCTAATTTGAAATGCAATGTTAAGATGTTTGCGGAGGACACACCTTTCTCCAAGGTTGTTGATAATGTGGAAAGTTCTGGTGATGAGCTCAATGAAGATCTTGACAAAGTTCATTTAGCTCATTGTTCAAAGTAGATATGTTTTCAATGCAGACATAGTTGAGTAGAATAAACCATCAACTTGGATCATTGTAAATGGTTACTACTTACCAGTGTAGTTCCATGAAACAACTGAAAAGAAATTGAAAAAAATAGAATATGTAAGTAGATGAAGTATTCGATGTGCGACCTACGTATCTTCAATAGTCCTTCATTTTATTCTTAAGTCACAAATAAAAATGATATAAAAACTCCTAGTGAGATGCACAGGGGGGCGTGACTTCCATACCTTTATTGGGGGTGGCAATTATTTTTGCCCTGCAGTACTGGAATTTGCCCTGCAAAAGCTACATTCATAATATGACAACATATTTCAAAGAATAATGTAAGATGTAACTTAGTCTTTCTTTACTCTTCTCATCTGGTTGATACCAAAGTATACTTATCCTATAAAGAGTTCATGCCAGAGAAAGACTGATCAATTTGCCTGCACACTATGGTAGCACAAATGCATAGCTAAAGGGCTACTATAAAGGGTAAAAGACTTCTGTACAACACCCTCTAATACGTTGGAAAACGCCCGGTAAGAACATAGGATAAAAGTTGCTATCATCATTGACCTTTGTGCGCAGAGGAAAAGCTGATTGGTTAACCTGGAAGCGAAAGACGCAACAGCTACATTGACACATTCTTGTGTTGTCGTATGCCTGTAGTCCAACGCTAGAAACAAAATCTCACGTCAGTGATCTGAAGGAAAGTCATTCCATGCCAGAATACTCTATAGTCCGGAATAGAAGGGAGGTGGTAATAGTCGGGGGTTCGGAAAAAGGTCTAAAGCTAAATAATCAGAAGTTGTAAACAGGGGGTTGGGTGGTAAAATGCCATAGCAAGGCTTATTTCCACCATACAAAAAGCGATTCAATTGCCCTCTCTTAGTGTCATCATCATTGATATGACTTTCAGCTACGTCGTGAGTGCTTCTGAAGCACTTATCGAACGATACAAGTTTTAGTTCCGAACTGGAAAATCCCATTATGGCTCAAAATTAATAAGCGGGGGAGGAGTTGCAATAAGATTGTCTTGTACAATTTACGTAAAAAATTAGTCGGGGGGAGGCGTCTATTCCGGACTGGAGAGTAGGCACTAGAATTCATAAAAGGCACGATTCTTTGATATCTTTCTTAGCCAACAAAGAGAGTCAATTGCCCTGCAAACTGGGGCTACTTTATCTGTTGGAGGGTGTCACACGTCGCATACCCCCGGAATTTACGCCCCTGGAGATACAATAAGCTCATAAATAAGGGCATTGGAAGCAAGAGCAGTTTCGTCCACGGCTCAACTTCATTCATATTGTTTGAATGTAGTCTCTCTCAGGAGTGAAATATTAAACCTATGGCCTATTTCATTAGATTGGAACCAAGCTTAGGGAATTCAAGTTAGGGTCGTACCGATCTTTTAAGAGGTATTTTGGTAGTCCGGTATACTTTCATACGTATGTGGGAGTGCCTGTTAGAGAGCCATCGGCATGTGAGGTAAGGTGGCCAGTTGCTTTCCTCACCGCCTGTATCTCCCCAGTGTTGACGCCGGGTACCCATTTACTGCTGGGTGGGCAGTGGGCGAGCATTCAGTCAGGGCATCGGGTCGGACTCGAGCCCTAGACCTTCCGCACGGGAGGCATGTGCTCTAACCACTATGCTACCTCGCCCTTAAGAGGTATACCTAGTGCAAAACCACTGCTATGTAATAAAATTACCAGCAGTTTTTGAAAAAGTCACATGACTTGTGACAACTACCACACTTGGTTTTAAAATAAAATTAATTATTGAAAAACATTGTCAAAGCATACATAAGGGATGTTCACACCTTGTGGGTGGGAAGTGGTTAACTACAATGCAGACAAAAGTGGACAGGGGAGGGAGGAGGCTTAGTTGAAAGTGGACATCCTTCTCAGTGTGGTTTCTATAACAGAGAAAAGGACATTTTAATGTCATTTTATTATCATCTTCCTGTGTTAAGGATTGAAACATATAGAGGAAAATATGAAACAAGTACAGTTAATATATCTTTTTTCAAAGAGTGTTTATTTTTCGATAGATTTTGCAGCTCTTTGCTTGTCTTCAATTTCAGTGCCCGCACGGACAGAAGGAGGGGGTTGTTAAGCAAAAAGCGGACTGGCGTGGGCAGGGGAAGGAAGGGGATGAAATCTGGCAAATATGTGAGGACATCCTTTATGGATGGCCCCTTGACGTAAAAATGGAACTACTTAATAAAGTAAAGCATACAAGACTTATCATAGCACCAATGGCACAGAATCATAGCACCAATGGCACAGAATCATAGCACCAATAGACTTATCATAGCACCAATGGCACAGAATAGTGATGCCATGGCATATGCATTCTACTCAACCATGTTAGTAATAGAAATTAACTGAAATCGATTTAACTCTAATCTATTGTCAAAAGGTTCGCCAGATGTGACAGTTCTACTAACTCGAGGACTTAATTTGTTATTTTTATAATATACTGAGAATCTGCCTATCAGAAAAGAATTTCATCTGATAGGGGCGCCGAAACCGAGGGGGACAGGAGGCACTGCCCCCAAGTTTTTTTTACATAAAGTCATATATTTCACTACTTTCTACACTTTTTTCAGCAGAATGTACCATAAAAGTTCATTCTCCATTTGTTCATATTCCAGAAGCTTCGAAAGAGATTGGTGTAGCCAATATAGACAGCAGAATCCGGAGCTTACCCCCGGCCTTAGTTACCAGGCCCCTCCACTTTCAAAGTCAACAAGACGCCCCTGCTTTGAAACAGAAGAACTTCTTCTACAAACTTTAAAAACACAACGCTTAATTTAGAGGGCTTAGCTAAACGCATATTTTTAGCAAAAAGGAGCGCTTATAATTTATCTCAACAATGACTGAAACTGTTTTCAACTGACTTTCTGTATGTAGAAACCTTTCCATTTTACACATCAGATAATATCACCTTTTCAATGTAGCACACGGTCTTCTTTTGATCAAATTTTCAACATAGACAACCAATGTTTACTTGCAGAAAAGCAACAATACATAAAAGTCAAATATTGCGCAAAATTGCATCAGTTAGCAGAAGAAGTAGACGAAAGGAGATGTTGAGTGAATTGAATTGAATATCTACAGAATGTTATTATTACTATGAATGATCTCGATGTGTAAGAAGTGATCGATTGACACATATGCCAGTTGCGTACACGTATTTTAAATAATCAGCTGGGTTTGTTGCATCGAGCCAGTTTTGTTTATAATCCGTATTACTCGATCACGGAGCACAAGATGAAACACCATTAAGTAAAATGGCATCAGAAAGAGACATGTTGAAAAGTGCTTGAACGATAGATATAGTTTTTCACTCACCTGCGAAGCTCACCATCTTTAGTAGGCCGCTGCGCAATACTACCTATAGGGCCGCAAGTTAGCAAATGTCCTTTCCCATACACGCACTTTTTCGTATGAAGCAACGCATGCAACAAAAGCAAAGAACACCTATTATGATAGAATATGGAATCACTTTCATTTACTAGAGCATGGAAATAGATCACTTGATTCTTGCATATCAGTAGGCTTATAGCAGGGGCGTCGAAACCGGGGAGTCGGGGGGACACTTAAGTTGTGGAAGATTGCAGCAAAAGAAGTTTACTGACAGGCTATTAAAGATATTCAAGATATACTGAACAAGTGATGATTTTTGCATCAGCATTTACCGACAAGCCAAAGTGCTTCGTGTATTTCGGAGTGTTTCAGAAAGTGGGAGTGTGAGCCCCCCAAATCACCTACTTGGGCACGCCCCTGATGGCAATATCTATTATGAAAGAAAACACTTTCCATTGCTTAGGGGTTGGAGAAAAAGATATCGTAATTTCCATGTAAAAAACACTTTTAAGTAATGGTAGCTAATTCTAATTTTAAAGTAAGCAGACAAGAAATTTCCAATCATGAAGCCACTACTCTTCGGGTGCTTTATACGAGGGAGTCTTAATAGATGAGGGGAGGTTTCTCAAACAAATAATGAGAGGGAAATTTTAGCCGGAGTGGAAATTTTCCATGTATCTAGAGGGCCTGACATGCGTTAAGTAATAAAATGCCATCTTTATAGTAAAATATCGTCTAGGGCACGGTTTAGACAAGACAGGAACAAAAGCTGGTAGTTTTTCTACTCAAATAAGTTATCGAAATGGCTTGGGTGATATTTCTCTACATCCAATTATTGTCTGCATTGGTATGGTATCTTTTCTCATAAAACTTTTGATTAGCAGCCATCAACCAGTAAAAAGCACGACCAAGCACGACCTCCAGGAAGAGAGGCCTTTTTTACTATTTCATTTATTTTGCTGATTGGGCATGGTGCCTTAGCATTGCTTCATATATATTATGCATTTATTTGTTGTTATTATCATCCAAATCTATTCTTTTCTATGGATGTAATGACGGGGAAAGGCCTTAGGACCTATCAGTTTCTGGTTGTTCGAACACGCCTCACTGGATCAGCCTAATCCAGCGAGGCGTGTTCGAACAACCAGAAGCTCTGCCTTATCACACTCTTTCCATGTCTCTTCAGTCTCTCTCTCATCGTCGTCTGGTTGCAAATCTTTCCATTTTCTACCGAAATTTTTAAGGACACTGCTCTCTGGAAATCAAGAATATTATTCGGAATGATAGTTTTTCTTCTTGTCTTTTGTGCTTTGTAAACCACAAGGTAGCATTTTGTAAGCTACCTGAATATAGTGAGCCTTTCATTTCGATGTACAAAGGTTAATATAGTATGAAGTTTCAAAAAACAAATTGTACTGTTCATGATAAATATTTTGATGGAGTTTTGATGGAATTTATTATAACTAAAGAGAATACTAAAAATGTGAATCTAAAAATGAAGTAAAATGGCACGGTATCTTTTCGAAATACAGAATGAAAAGTACTACGTTCTGATCTATAATTAAAATGGGCCTTTGGCATTTCAGCTTTTCTAAAATAAACGGCAGTGTTGATAAGGTCTGGGTTGGGAGAAGCTGAAAAAATAAAACGCGCCCCCCTTGTATTGAACACCTGATAGTAGGGATCATGCACCTGTTACGTAACTCCATATTTACCATTTTTGATACCCCTCTCTTTCCTGTAACGCCCCATAGTATAGCTCTCCCTATGAATACACAACAGAGTTATGTAAAGGGTAATGATCCCCTATGATAGTGGCATTTTGAAGACTCTACTTCCTTTTAAAGCAGCGTTTCTCAAATAGTAGGGTGCACCCCCTTCAAGGACACGATGCAGTGTTAGGGGGGGGGCGTATGATCCCATCCAAGTGGTACAGGTTTAGGAGGAATTCAAATTTACGGGGGCTGTAAACATTCGAAGTGATCAGGAGAAAAGTCAGAAAAATTGTATAAATTTTATATTGTTCTTTAAGAAATGTTGAGAATGTGCATCTGTGTCTCTCAGGGGGCGCAGCACGTGTGCAGTTTTGGTAAGTGCACGTGCCTCACTGCCGTGTGATGTGCTCCTGTCAGATTGGCATTCTCTGCGCAAGCCCGTAGTTTCCTATTTAGATATAGCCGTAGGATAAGTTCGTTTAGTTGATTATTGCGTTCAAGCCATTTAGAGTACATGTTTTCAGAGTTGGTCTTCACAAAATAGTTTCAATTACAAATGGAGTATTTTCTCGTGTGAATTCTTTGTCCAGCCCAAGACACAATAAGAAAAGTGCCCGAATTAAACGAATTTCTGCCCAACTGAGGGGGCTGCAGCCCCTGCCACCACGTACCACCCCAACCCTTGCACATATGTGAACAGCCATACTTATACAATTGGTGTAGACAATGATCTTATTCATATCGAGCGGGGGTTGAAAAACAATAGGGAGGTTCAGATCACTGCCAGTACGAGTGCGGGGTAACCCCCCGCAAAGCTCAACACTCGAACTCGTACTTGCACTGCTAATTCCTGTGTTAAGATATCTCTGCCTTCAAAACATTCCAGGAATTTATTGAAATCAATAGAACTGCATCTGAATTCAGACAATCTAGAGACTGGTAAGATACTAGAGGGTCATCGTCCTTTGAAGATAAATACGAAGCTAGTACTATATCCCCCGAAAGCCAGTGCCTACTTTTACTAAGCTTTCGCTATCATGAGTGGAGACGAATCGCTAGCCGAAATTCGCTTTAACAAGAATTGCATTCCAGGTAACGAGAATGCTGTTGAGTTATTCTTGTAATGTTTTAATAGCTTAAGTCCTTCTTTTCACCATGAAATATACGCACTATGCAAGCATCTCCGTTTAGCCGCTATCTATGCCTTGGGCCTAGGCCCTTTCCAGAGGCTTGTTATGACCGGGTGGTTCCACGACAAAAGTTTACCTTTGCACGCCTGCCTTTTATCAAGACAATTGCTTATGAATTGCACATTTATTTTGGCCAATATTATTAATTCCAAACTTGCTCTGTTCAGTTCGAGATTTCATGCGAAAGTCGTACTGGACGGCTCTTCGAGTTTTGACGCTGATTCTCTCACAATATGCGTAGATCGGTTGCGCACTAGTACTCCCACTGGACCTGAACCTCCCTAATGTCTCTTCCCATAGAGATTTCGGGAATATCACCACAGTGACATTAGATTTCGCTAGTTCTCAGGATCGAATCGGTCAGAAAACACAACGAAGAAAGAACTCCGAATTTCTGCCTTTCTCAATCACTATCATAGAATACTAACTCGTACTATTTAAATCGATGCACTTTGCCCTCACGGGATGCTACGATATTGTACTTTTAAGCTAAGCTAAATAAATGCATAATTGTGGTTATAGTGCTGATGTAACAATATACAGCATGCAATGCTACAAATAAGCGTGCGCCCGCGGAGTTTCCCGACAAGAGAGGCTTTAACAAAAATTAATTGAAAAGCATTGCTTTTACAGCAATAAGTTACATTGAAGTCTCGGGGGTAACATTGAGGTTTCTCATAAAATTCTCATAAAAAGTTTCTGACAAAAGCGTTAGAAAGGAATAATCGAAGCGGTGGAATCATTAACGATTCAATCTCATTCAAGCACATCGAATCCTTCTTTCAATACTCAACAGGAGTAACCATGGAAGCATAATTGACGCAGACTTCACATGCGGTGAATGAATTTCGTAATTAGACATGGAATGGAAATGGACTCACATCACAGAATAGTGTATTCTGTGCTCACATGTCTGTAGAGCCTCATAATGGAAACTGGATTCACTGATAGTGTATTGACGGCAAATAAAACTCAAATGTGTCTTACAATGGGCGTGGCCGAACGTTCCAAACTCCAACTGTCGTCCCTCATCCATACTACATGTTTTTTTTTAAGAAAATCATTATTTTGCCTGAGCCTCAATTTTCTTAACTTTTCCCGAAAGTAAGCCTCAGAGTTTCTTAAATGTTTTCTTAACTTTTGCTGAAATAAACTGGCTAGAGTGGTTTACACTTTCGTTAATACTATTGTATACTTGAATTTGAATTCCATCTTTAACATTTGAATACAATAACGACGAAATTACCGATTTTTGGCCTATAAAAACACTTAATTTCGGAATTTGAGCCTCGTGATTTTCTTACGATTTTCTTAAGATTTTGACGATTTGAGCCTCATTTTCTTATAAACTCTTTTCTTATAAGAAAAACGTGTATTTCCTCCAGTAGTCATACGTCGCCGTCTAGTCAACTACACCAGACACCCCATATAAACATTTTGTTTGCTTTCGTCTTTCGATAAAGCACAGCTAGAGCCAGACGGTCTGCATATGTATACACAGCAAATATACTATTTACTTATAAAAATACCACATTTGTCGTTGAGCTCCGATAATCTTAAATGTTTATGGCTTACCTTAGGGAGCTGTCATTTTTAATATGGGTACAGAGGTGGAAGAACTTTTGAGACAAGTTGAAAATGTTAAGTACCCCCATTCACTATAGTCAATAATATTTGAGACCTCGTTTTGAAATGCTGAAGCAATTTCATATCTCAATAATATTGCAACTTGTGTGATTCAAATTGAATACATAGCTTGGGAGTGCCGAAGAACGAAATCTGGATATGAAGGAAGGAAAAGTGGAAAATAATCAAAAAAACAAAGAAAACCCACTGACTATTTAAGAAAATTTTTGCTTCATTTAGAAACAGTTAGCGTTTTGCACATATCTATTTAGAAAAGTTGCCATTTGCACTAAGTATGTAAATAATTGTGGTACGAATGTATTCAAAAACTTTTATACTTCAACATGACTTGGCAAAACAATTTTTAGAACCCAATAAAACAGTGCAGCAAAATTTAGCACCCTGCCAAAAGTGTTCCACCCTTGCACCCAGCATTGAAAATGTCTGCCCCCCTAGGTTGTTCTTAAATTATGCCGTGCCGAAGTACTAGCGGTGTAGCGGTTTATTAAAAGAAACTTTGAAATTCGCCGTTTGTTTGGCGTTATTGTAATGCAGTATGTTCATAAGAGTTTCAAAAAAAGTGAAGTCAAAGTCCTTTCCCGCGCCGGCGCCGCCCTATGCGCCATTGGTGCGGGAAAGGACTTTGACTTTTTTTGACTAGCGGTGTAGTTTCGCCTGAAGCTCAAAGGAATGCATTTAAATGCTTGTTGACGTTGCACTTCATCATAGAACGGCGTAATAAATATTGTATCGATTGCTTATTAAAAAGGCAATACTGTTAATAGCAGACACAAATTCCAAGTTTTGATGAAGTCTGCGCTTTACATAATTTTCAAATTATTCTATACACTTTAGGACAAAGGAATTAGCCGTCATTCTTTAAGATGACGTCCTCTTTCACAATCAAGTATGATAACAAGCAATAAACACAACGACTGTTAACAAGACAAAATTATACAAAAAAGCGCATTCGCTAGTCTAATAGGGAGGCGCGGCGGCATGGCCATGTATCCTTGAACCTCTACAGCCGCTATCGCACATATCTTCAGCATGGAGCTGAAGTACCATGCAAGCTCGCATTTTCAAAGATGGAAGATCAGGAAAAGGAAATGATATTGGCACATTGCATGGCCGTCAAAATCACACAACAGCTACTATAGGAAAATGTGAGTGGAAGAAAGTAACGACTTTCTCTGATAAAACATCCGAACATACACCAACACAGTGCCTGAAGTCTAAGGTGTGTTCGGAGACTGTTCCCATCCTAACCAAAAATTGCACCATATGACCAAAAAAGCTTCACCACCACATTAAGCCTGGCTAATAATATTCTCAGCGAAGTAGAAACTTCTACTAATGAAATACATACCACCCTTCACGGCAAGGTAACAAACAAGAGTTGCAAAAATGGTGTGCAAATGCATCTTCTGATTCCTGTCCTTTCTCCGAGAAGCGCGATGTTCGTTTGAAGGCTGGGTCTCGGCTCTGGCACTTTATTGTCCTTGGGGAATCACCATCTGTCCTGCGAGATCAGTAGCTCGCAACTAATTGCATATATGAGCGTTATCATCTCAATCAATCAACAATAAAGTACCTGCTGGGTATAACTTATAAATCTATTGAATCTGCTAATTTGAAAAATCAGAAATAATGTAGAGTTTCGTAGAAGTCACCTATCATCCTTTCCGAATACAAAATGGAAGTACAAATAATTTCTTTAGAAACTGTATGCGCAATTGCTTGCTTATCTACTAAAGTTATTAAGTTTTCATCAAACCAATATTTTAAATATTTTTCATTGTGTGCAGATGGTTACCAGACGTTCAATCTCGTGCCCTTGACTATTGGAGCAATTTCTCTCCACACTGCTTTGGTTCATTCTCCGCAGTCAGTGTTGAAAAAATAAACTCATCATTTTCTCAGGTTTTTCTATGAAGATAGAAAGAAATCTTCCATTACATTTTTTACTAAGAATCTTAAACTGCTCCATTGCTTTCTGTCCTTAATTTGCTCATTGGTCAGGGGTAGATACCTTTTGACAAGCTCTTCAGGTACTACAGACAGATATCGCTTTCCATAGAGTTAGGTTGGAATTTCAACTTGTTCTGGACGAATTTTTTCACTCTGCTGGAGATATCTCAAAAGACATGCGTTTAACAATTTCCCTATAACATCAAAAGCATTTGATATTTCTTCACGTCATGCTTTGGTTGATCTTGCATCACAGTAAAATCTCGTCTGTTCTCTTATTTCCGATTCAATTGGTATCTATTGAGCAAGAACAAGACATGCCTTTACTTGCAAATTTGATAAACATGTTTCAACACAATCATACAGTCATGGATGTAGGAACACATGGCACAGGGAGCAGCAAGAAACAAGGTGTCTACGAGGAAGAAAAACGTATCTAAAGAATTGTATCCACAAAGGAAAGATCACAGAAACAGTGCTTGCTGCTAGGGGGCTAGGGGACCAAGCTAATGTTTGGACGGGTGCCATTATAGCTAAGGCTATTTCTGCACTCCATTACCACAAAGCTTCCTTTTTTAAAGTAAAATCCACTTCCCTAATATTCCAGAAGTACTTTTGTACAGAAATGTAGCCCCTGCAAAAGGATGAAACAAAAATATCCCAAAGAAGTGCCTTTCCTAGACAGTGTCACAAAACGGTGCCTACGCTATTCGGTGCCCTTTACCTCCTATTAGCCCCCTTGACCCGCTATCGTTCATGATATGAAAAGCATAATTCTGCTATAGCTATCCGGTATAGTGTAACTGAGGCCTTATACAAAATATTTAACCACTGCCAGCGTATTGTCATCATTCCATTCATAGAAGAAGCTGTTCATCCAAACTCTTGGCACTTGGTCCACGTGACATTTGAGAGGGCACTTTAGGTAAGTGCAATTTTGATTCGAAGATGCGCTAAAGGAGAACGAACAAAACATCTCTGATTCTATCTCCCTGATCTTGTTCTATCGTATCGTGGTTTCTCTTGGACTAGGCACGCCGGAGGGCTGGGGGGAGGGGGTTGCAGCCAGCCGCTTTTTTACTAGTGTATGATGTTATAAAATAGATAGCTTATTCTATCTAAGACAAGATGTACTTTGGTAATCAAAAGAGGGCTTTCTTGCAATGTAAATCTACGCCCTAATTGAAGCTTGTCACTAGTCTCTAGCACTCATTGATAATTATATCCTCTGGCGTCCCTGTGGGCTCTATCCATTTGCCTGGCTTGTGTTTCGAGGGTGGCCAAATTCCGTTAGGTGAATCGTGTGGGACGAAACTTGCATGGGCCCTACCTCAGGCATATTACCTTCAAACTGTGATCGATAAGTACAGTGAAATAGTTTAATATTTTAAAAGTGTACTATTTTCGAATGAGCGAGGTGGCATAGTGGTTAGAGCGCATGCCTCCCGTGCGGCAGGTCTACGGTTCGAGCCCGACTCGATGCCCTGACTGAACGCTCGCTCACTGTTCACCCAGCAGCAAATGGATACCCAGTGGCAACACTTGGGAGATAAAGGCGGCGAGGAAAGGAACTTGCCACCCTACCTCACACGCCTATGGCTCAGCATAGTGTTCTCTCTAACAGGCACTCTCTAACGTACGAAAGTATACGAAACTACCTTTTTACTATTTTGGAAATCCCACTTAGCTGTGGAGGTAAATCAGTAATGTCAGCAAATTTGCAGACATACTTCAAGGGCTGGCAAAATCCTGGTATTCTATTGTCTACGGTTAGTACTTGCCACGTCATGCCTACGGGCCTGTATGGAATCCTAATGCTGAAGAAAGCTCAAAACTTCTACTTACGACTACATTTCAAGAACCTTTGAGTGACTGACTGCTCCTTCTTCCTCGAACAGCAGGAACCATTTGTATAATTTAAGACCAACAAGACTATCCCAATCTTCCTTCTGTGCAAGTATTGAAAGCTGGATATACTTAAATGTGAATTATGTTATTTTTAAACCTCGTAAGTCACCTACATGGACGACTAAGCGTACCAAAGGGAGGGGCAAGGCTTCCTCTGAGGGCACATGTATGCATATGTATGCTATTAACCATTTGTATAATATAAGGCCAACACGATGACCGATCTTTATTACACATCGGTCCACGTTTCTTTTATTAGAGACTGATTTTATAAGAAACACGATGACTGATACAAGTAGAGCATTTAGCAAAGACGTATTTTCCGACACTTATTCCAAGTAATGTAACCTGGAAAGGAAACTCAGTACTACCAAACACCTAAAATTGGATTCCTCACAAAAATTATTCCGCTGCATTAACTTTAACTTTAACGTCAATACTGAGCATCGCATAAAGCATTTTGTTATGCATAAAACATTGGCAAAATATTATGTTTTCAAATGTTCTTTTACGAATACAAAAAACTTTTTTGGGACGTTGTTAGCATGTACTATCGGGCGCTCTTGTAACTTTTAGCATTATATCGAGGGCTACTTCACTCTTCCTTATGCTCTGTACATATTTTGAAGGCTGGATACACTTGAATGGGAATTATGTTATGTAAGTCAAACAAAGTAAAAGGGAGCTCAAAGAAGATAAGCATCAGCAGGGGTTTCACCCCCTGGAAAATGCGACAGCCTTGCAACGGCATGCGACAGCCTTGCAAAGACCTTTTGTCCTCGTAATTACAAAATTAACCAGAGAAGGAAAAGGAGGCTGATCTCCTTTCGAGCAGTAGAAGTGAGCCGATACCCCTAGGACCTTCCTTCTCTACAGCCCTGGCTAAAATGCTTGGTACTTTAGAATACCTAAGTGCGTTGATTGTACTCAAAATGGGCCTAATTCGTCTTGACGTTTCTTCAAAGCAATCACAGCTACTTTTGCTACCTGAAACGGAGATAGGATTTTAATCCTTCAATTGCCATTGCTTAAATACAAAAGTAGAGCGCAGTACTTTTGCCTGATCCGTCTGCACAGAAGTAGTGATAAGAGTCATAGTGAATCGTAAGGAGCAAATCCGCCCTTTGAAATTAGAATGTTTGTCTGAGATGATGGACTAGCTGCGGCAAGATTTTATTCAAACCATTATGGTGGCTTTGAACACTTTAATGACAGCAACCCCGTTTTTTAACATTTTCTTTGTTGGTCTTGATTGGCTCGATGTGAGTCACTGCTTTTAATTATCAGGCTTTCAAGGCAATATATACAGAAATCAAAGAAAGAGCGTCTTTTATAAGGTGGGAATTACCCTTGGACATTTTGCTAGTCGAGTGATTAAAGGGATTAACAAGCGCGCAGGGACCATTAGTCCAGGAGCACCAGCTTTTTACTTTTCCTGAGGGTGATTTGAAAGGTCGACTTGAAAAATTGTCTTCTCATTTAAAGATCAAAAGAAATCCAAACATAGAATAAAAATAAGATTAAAAACAAATACAAAATATGTCAACAATTCTACATTACAATTGCACATTTGGAACACCGAAGAGTGCTCTTTTTCCATTCAGCAGTATATATAAAAACCTGTATCAAAATAATATGTGTTTATAAGAATCTCGAGACTACAATTTCGTCTTTTGAATCCTCTAACTAAGAACCCCAAAGAGGTTGAAAGAGTGAATGGTTGATATATATTGGGTTTCATGTGATTTACTTTTAAACTTCAAGAGTAGAAACTATCATACGCTGTCTGTGTATTGATCAATTTTGTACGAAAAAGTCACACACAGTTGCTCTTTCACCATTATAAAAATCCTTAAGACTTTTCAGAATTTTTCATTCACACCAGAGATTGCAAGATTATTAAACAGTGTTCTTATGAATTGTTAAGGGTTCTTGTTCTGAAAATTTTGCAAATGTGTAAGGGGTGTACTCAGTGGTGAAGCTAGAGGGCATGCTTGTCATGCGGTGCACGACTAAAATTGTTCAGAGGTACGAATTCTATTCATGAAATTTCATGAAAACGAAGTTTTGTGTGCTGCAATGTGGTTGCATAGTAAAGCAATGTTTGATCTAGGTCCGTATGACGATTTTATTTTACCCTGCATGAACAAAAATGACCAGAGTAAAGATTGCATATGATCAACAGAAGTGTCTCTACTGATGATTATTATAATAACATTGGTCATACCAATTTGAAAACTGCACGAGTAAAATGACATCATAGCAAAATACAGAGAGTTGATTGGCTAATTTAAATACTATGCACCAATCAGCGCTCCCTTATTCATGTTATGTCGTGCGGTTTCTTCTAGCGCAGAGGTAAGCAACAACAACAGTAGTCTTTGCTAATATTATTGTTACGGCCTAGCTACAAGAGGCCATTGGGCAGCTATTTCTGACTCGTCGATTAAGTCTTGTGCTATGGAAAAAGCTTTATCTATAACTAGAGTGAAAGTCGTTTTGTAAATACTTCTACTTCTGCCTCATTTACAAGTGTGAGCACAAGAAAAAGGAGATGCACGGGTGGATTTCCGGATACAGGTAGTACTTTCGTTCTCGTACTATTGGTGTGATTTTCGAGAATCGAAAAATAGTACTACTTTTCGAGAAGTACTTTAGTGCTTCTGACTGCTTTGGATTCTATACCAGACAATGTACAATCATAAGATGATACTACTCTCCCAATATCGATTGGATTGCTGCAGCATTTTATTTCCTTTGTTTTAGTGGTCCTTTCCAACAAAATCTCCAACGATCGTCTTCTCTAGTTAGCAATCTTGATTTTCTTCATGATTTGAGGCCAGAAAATTCGCAAGCTGAGGTTGTTGCTTTAGTAGTCTAAATGATTAGTGACCCAAAGGCTGAAAGGCAAGGTTAGATTTAGAGCATAATTATGAAATATCTTCCTTTAAAGTCATTGACCAAATCACAAGTATGTTGGATGAATGTTCCATTTATCCTAAGGACTTTTCTATTCTCGATCTAGTCATGCCTTCTTACTTCACCACTGGCCCCTATTGAGAAGCTGAAGCTTTTGAAGATGAAGGGTGCCCTTTATCAATTATCTGTCCTTAAACAACAGCTTCTTTTTGTCTGTAGAGATTGAGACTTCCAGGGAACTTCTCAGGGACTACTGCAATAAATCAGCTAATTCGGCTTACAAGCTTCTTATATCAAATGCATAAGTTTCTATACCTTCTTTGTCAGTAGAAAAGTTTTTCCTTGAAGAGAATAAACACATGCTAAGTAAACAAGATGGAAGAACAATATCTTGGGTTCTTTTGTAGAATTTATCAGCACAAAGACAAAATAAAGGAGCTAGAAAATACAGACGTTATAAAGTCTTTAATTCTGGATAAGTTCACAGAAAAAAACATGGAGGCCCAACTTTGTTTTCAAAAAGAATTCATTTTTGCTGTTTCATGATCTTGGAAACATTTGCCTTCTATTTTGCCCAAAACTAGAAAAACTTTCTCTTTCATTACAATTTATTTGTATTACAGAAGATAATTCGAATGAGGTAGTAACTAAACCTCTTGTTTAGCGCTTGCACTGCTTTTTTGTCTTTCAAGTAAAGATGCTTGAGTTGTTAAGCACTTAATTTTATCAAACAATGGATTAACTGATTATATAAATAACACTTGTAATAAAATAGTACCCTCTATTTCTGATCACAAGTTGCTATTGATTAGAGGAATCCAATACGTTATTGAAGATAACTTTTTGTTTGCAGGAGACACTGCCTTTGTCAGTCAGTTAGGATAGCTTAAATGGCTCCTTAATATTGCAAAGCAAATTATTAGCTGATTTGATCATTAATACTTGTAATGAGATTGGCCTCTCTATTCCCTAATTGCAATTTTGTGTTGAGAGAAATCCAATGAGATTTAACAGACAAGTTTTTTTATGCTGATTCCATTTTATGTTGCTTGCTATTTGTACAAGCAATTTGTAGCAACTGAAAAATTTATAATCAGGTTACATACCCCTAAACTTCTTCATTGCCTGGGATTATGTGGGGCTCTTTCAACATAACATGGCAACTTTAGTAGATTGCAAACTCTTGATATTGAATTTTAATGTATTTAACAGGGGTAATTTCTAGGAAGCTCGGGGGTGCAGAACCCCCTTGTTAAAATTTATGTTCGTTTTAGGGGGCTCAGCCCCCTAAATTGTTGTTTGTTCTGATGCATGGCAATTGAGACATAATTGTTGATTATACTATATCAGTATTCAATTTAATTATCATTATGCATCTGAGCCACACCCATAGTGTGGGCGTGGTTGCACTTAGAGCCCCCTCTTGCTAAAATTTTTAGAAATCACTACTAATAATTAAGTATCATTTAGTGAGATGTAATTTGCTTTTGCAACTACTACCCAATGGCAGTTACTCAAAAGTGAAATTTCAGTTTGTCTAAAAGCTTGTCACATTTCATTACTGATATTTCTGACTGTCATATTTTTAGCACGTGTATTGTAGATGCGCAGTGACAATTGAGTTGCGCATGCACAGAAAGTTTAATCAATTTCGCATGACTAACTTTTTAGAGCTGGCTTTGCCACTGGGTGTACTGTATGTAAGAGTGCTTCTCAATTCGCATGATCATCTGATCATATGATCATATGATACTTATTGTTGCATATCAATGCCATGTAGAGAATGATTAAGTGCCCAAAACTTCATAAAACCATGCCAAGGAAAGAGAAAATATTTTGTGCTCCCCACCTCCAATTCCCTTGGTGACTATAACGACATCACTATCTATTAAAATTGCAAAAGTATACCTGTTTGCCGGCATCATATGCCTGCCTAAGCATTACATTGTTCCTCCTATGGGGGTGCACACCACTGTTTGAGAAAAACTGGTATATAAGGGCCTTGTAAAGAACCTTACAGGGCTGGAATTAAGAACACCAACCAATTACTTAAGAGCCTATCTAGGCTACCCAGAAAGAGCCTACGTTCTTTTATACGGGTTTCTTCTATACTGCATATGAGATCGATTTGAGCATATGCAACAAGGAGCTGTGTATTAAGCTGGGATATCAACTTTAACAATTAATCATTGCAAATGCCTGATTAGATCATGAATTGTTGTGATTAACATGTGGTAGAAACAAACTTTAACTGTTTTGTAGTTATGCAAGTGAAGTGTGAGTTATTTTTGCCCTCTCTTAATCACAAAAGCAGCAATTGCTCCGACGTATTATTGATACTGATTTTGATAAGAATAAATTTTATAAGAATATTACGGCTAAGAATCGCTGAAGCTTAAGCAAAATTTAGGAATAGTGCAAAGCTAGCTTCATAAAACTTCGAGTTTTTGTGCATTCGAGGCAAATTATTGCTTGTAGATTAAATTTAGCACTATCAATACACCAGAGTGATGGCCCAGTGGTAGAGCGTCTGCCTCACAACCGGTAGGTCGTGGGTTCGAGCTCCGGCCGAGCCATACCAAAAACTTTAAAGATGGTACTCACTGCCTTCTCGTCTGGCGCTCGACATTTGAGAATGGAGTGGGAAAGTTAAACTCGTGGAGCTACCAGTGGACTAGCCCCGGCTGCAGCTTTCACTGCATTCGCAGACGGGTGGCTTAGGGCTATAGGAACGAAGATAGTCGCCGCCCTATGCGCCATTGGAAAGGACTTTGAATTTGACTATCAATACAATATTTATTATTCTGTTCCCCTTTGTTATGCTATATGATGAAGAACACATTATTTTTTATTTAAGAAATAAGTTTATAAGAAAATGAGGCTCAATATGCCAAAATCATAATAAAGTTTTAAGAAACTCCTAAGGAAACATAAGTAAAGTATCAGTAGAATCTTAGCCTCAATTATGGGGAATTTAAGAACATTGATGCTTAGGTAAAAGAAGTTTTCTTGTATAAAAAGACCACGCAAGACACCAACAAATATTTAAATATATTCCTTTGACTTTCAGGCGAAGCTACGCCGTTAGTACTTAAGAACAATTGAAGAATAATGCAAGCTTCAAACTTCATGTAGACTTAGAATTTTTGAGTCTTCGAGTTATGGTAGATTAACTTTTGGACTATCAATCCAATACTTAGTACTATTCTGTTCTTCTTTTTATTTGCTTTGTGATGAAGTAAAACATCAACTGATATGTTAATATATTCCTTTCATTTTCATGAGTAGCTACACCTTTCACGCTTAAGAATAATTTAAGAATGATCTTTGGCTCAAAACCAAAAAATTATTAGAATATTGAGGCTCAGAAAAAAGCTAGGTATTCTTATAAAAAGTGTGTTCATCGTTTTCTATGGTCTTTCACAATATGGTTTTTATTACACTCCCTAATTTTATGAACCCAACTATACGAAAAAGGCAGAATGAAAGGTGCCCTTGCAATTTTACTAGATTTTGTGCAATGTTTTGCGTTTGAAGCCTTATAGCTTAGGGGGAATGTAAATTTCCTACTCGAAAAGCAAAGAGATTTAGGAAACAGCCAGAAAATTTGCTGTTGTTCTTCCAGAAACACTGCCCGAATGAAGTCGATTTCTGTCCTACTGGCTCACGATAAGTGTCCTCTCTAGCAGGCACTCTCCTGCGTACGGAAGTATACAGGACCAGGGGAGTAAAATTCTGGGGGCTGTAACACCTCCTCTCCAGCTGATAAAACAGCACAGTTTGCAGGGAAATTGAATCTCTTTGTAGGGCAATAATGAGATCAAAGAGCCTTGCCACTTATGAATTCCAGTGTACATTCCGGCCTAGACTACCCTTACTTTGGCGCATTGGCGTGAGATTTTGTTCCTAGCTTTGAACCACTGGCATACGATAGCAGAAGGAAGGGTCAACGTAGCTGGTGCGTCCTTCATTTGCAGGTCAGCCTTCCTTCTCGGCACAAAGATCAATGATGATAGCAACTGCTATCCCATATTCCAAAAGGGCGCTTTCCAACGTTCTAGAGAGTGTGGCCCTTAAAGATTTTCTGGGGGCAAGCTCCCAGACCCCTGTCTTTCTCCTACTCTTGCTCCACACATGTCCTTTAGCATTGCAATAGTGGTTTTGCATGCCTCCAATTCCAAGAAGTGAAAAAGGCTTGATGTTAGTGCTAGCTTTGTGTACAGGCAGGTTGGCGCAAATCCCATCTCTGACATGAACTCTACACGAGAAAAGTACATTTTTTGTATCAATCATATGAGCATCGTTGGCAAAGGCGTTGGTATGTCTTACATTTCGCTGCCACAATAGTATTATTTTAAATCTATTGTCTTGTTATAGATGTAACTTTCGCAGGGTAAAGTCTAGGGTTAAAGGACAAAAACCTATGACACCCTCAATGAAAGTATGTTAGTTATGCCCCTGTATGAGACCCTGCCTTTACCTTGGTTGTCCATGAAACAACATTTCAAATAAGATCCTGTTCTATTTGCTCCATTCCATGGTACTTTGTGCTGTTGCAAAGGCAACATAGGAGTTAGGGACATATGCGTTGGAGGGCACTCTCAAAAAGGTGAGGAAATCTGTAAGTTACAGAGCGACGCTATATCTGAAAATTTAGAGACGTAGAGGAAAAAAGTATTCACTCAGCTAAGCTTCAACTTGACGTATCACGTATAGCATATGCATTTGGCAGCATTTTGTTGAAGATCATGCTGAAGAGAGAGACCAATAATCCATCCACCACTCCTTCCTGCTGGGTCTAGAAGCTAGAATGTAAATCTGCCTTAAACAATGAAAATATACTTAGGGTAATAGAAGGCGCAGCTTAAGTTATTTTATTGGCTTTATATGGAGACATCGTTGAAGGCTCATTAGATTGTCCTCACTCTCTCGACGTAGTTTAAGGTTGCCTTCTATTTTTGAGCATGCCAATAAAACCTCTTGACAGACACGAAATTCTATATTTGAATGCCTGTTTGTTCATAACCTTCTCAAACAATCTAGAAATTTCTGGAAGCAGGCCTGCAGCAATTTTGCTTGCTTTAATTTCTCTTTTGCATGTGCTTAAGCAACAAAAGTAATTGTTCTAAGTCTCAAAAACAAATACCAGGTCTGCAATCCTGCAGCAGGTTAACACAGTTTTCGACTTTTGCTAAAATGACAAGTATCTGTGATTATATGTTCATACTTGCCAAATTTTACTTTGATAGTAAGAGTAAATTTATGGCTAATATCTCCACCACCTGTGAGAAATTGAAAAACATGGGTTTTCTTTTGATCAAATTCCTGATAATACCAAATGATGTTTTCAAAGTTTTATGTAATGAATCTAAAAAAACAATTATAAATGTATTTTCCATAAACGAAAAACATGTCTTTTTATATCTAACTTTGGTGCAAAATACATTTTATAAATATTTAGACAAAAATAGAAAACTTTATGTTTTGATTGAAAAGCATGCATTTTACACGATAATAGCTCGTAGTTTGGCAAGAGCATACCCTTGATGAAATGGTAGACCTCTATCATAGCCTCTGCATGACAGTTAGCCTCAGATATTTGTAGCCTGCTAGGGTCTAAAGGTTGCTGAACTAACAAGAAAGAATGATCATAGAGAACATTGTAGAATTGAGTAATAAAATATTTTTGGGGCTTAATTTTACAAAAAAAGTAATGCCAATAAGAGACCGCTGATATTTCCTACTAAGCATGAAAAAGATTTTTTATTGAAAAGCAAAGCAAAACTCTTAAAGATGAAATTGCATTCCTTAGAACTAGTTATCAAAGTTACCATAGAACAACCAGTGCAAAATTCCTATTTTGTTAATACTCTTACTAAAAGAGGATTGTGGGTTGGTAGTGATGAATTATAGCAAATTAAATTAAGCAGAACAAAACAACTCTTGAAAATCGCCAAAATGCACTACCAAGTTTATAAGGAAATGTTTTAGTGGCTCTTTTTCATGACATGATCGTTTTGTCTTCGGATAGATTTTTTTGTTTCTTTAAAAACCCACAGAATCGTCCCTGATATTACACCTTTATTTGAGGAATGACTCTTTGTTGCAGTTCAATTAAATGTAGAGATAAAAGATAGGGCGAAGGAGCGACCTTTGGAATCATGACTTTTTGATATCCCCTAGAAGTGAAACCAAAAAGACTTTAAAGTGTAGATTTACCAGCTGATTTTGATAATCAAAGCTTACTTCAACATGTCATTTCAAATTTGCTGCTTACAATAGAACTTTCACGAAAATTAACTAAGTATTTCAAAATGTTACTAGCTTCTCACAATTCTAATTGCTGTCCATAACCCTAACCCTAACCCTGACTCTAATCATAATTATACGTTGACAACTGGTCCTATAGCATGCAATGCCATCTTTAACAGCTTTCTTTACATTTTGACAACGTCGTATGCTCTCATGGTATGCACAAGTTAGCACAAATGCAATCTTTAGGTCTCTAAAATCAGGGTTCTTTTAAAAAAGATTAGGTTGAAAGTTTTATGCAGTAACATACTACGACTGCATCAATACCAGCATAGTAGGATTGCAGATATCCAAATAAAAGCAGCTCCTGAGTCAAGCCAGTGGCAAAGTAATTGTGAAGCAAATTCTACACCAATAACTTTGTTCAAAACTTAGCATGGATTAATGGGCGCTGTTGTAGAACTTACATGTACCCCGTGGATTCATTCTGGTAGACTTTACGGAGGTGAGAAATTCTCTCCAATCATTCGATACTGATCCTTGATTAGATCCATACAACTACTCGTTTTTTTACAAAAAATATGTCTATAAGAAACATGAGACCGAAGTTAGGTAAAATTAAGAAACATTTAAGAAACATAGGCAGGCTGAGTGTCAAAAAATAATAACTGGCAAAAACTGTTTTACTAGTAAATTTTTGATCAAACAAGCAAGAAAATAGTATGAACACCCGTTACATGCCTCACAAAACCTGAGCATCCTTTTCTTGCATTACAATTTCCTAACCTGGGTTGTTATTGTAATTGGAAGTCGTTAAATTTAAGAAACATTTAAGGCAGGATCTGATGAAATATTAAGAAACATCCTGGCTGAAGCCAGAGAGTTTGTCTATAATAAAAAAACGTATATTAGTAGATCTTAATTCAAAGTATTTGAAGCAAAACTATCCATCCACAACAAGGAAAGAGACAATTGTTCCCTTTTACAGAGTCAGTGGTCAGAAATGTTGAAGCAAAGGCTTTGAAAATTCATTTTCAGAAAAGAAGCAACGATAGCTGCTTTCCACAGTGGGAAAGATTTCATAAAGATTTGCTCCAAAGCAGAGAACAGCGGAAAGTAACTAGTTTTTTATAGAACTAAATGACGATGTTTCAATTCGTCATTTCTCTCAATGGTTCAAAGTCCAACCTTTTAAGAATTTCTTTGAGGACATGAATATATTAAGAATGCTGAAAAGATTCATTAACTGTAATCAGTTTCACCATCTTATTATGACAAGCATTTTTGACAAAAATAGATTTCCTTTTAAGGTATTGCCCTAATATTTTAGATGCCTCAAATCCCAAACTTCAACCCTGAAACATGAAAACAACACTTGTTTCCAAAGGGTCACGTGTGGTCTTAAGCGTATCATACTAGGCTAAAGTTATTTCAATCTTCCATCTCCCAGACACCAATGAAATAGCAATCTGATCTAGTTTGTATGCTGTATATTTATCTGATAATATACATTGTTATCTTCGTGAGGGAATGTCCAAATTTAGCGCAGTCATGCGTACAAACTTAGAGGGTATTTTCTGAACTTGAGAATGTGATATGACATAAAAACAATATCATAAATAAGCATACTAAATTATATATATCAAACTAGAAAGAAAGGCAATCCAGGAAACATTTTTCAATTGATTTGCTACATTTCATGCTTGTACTAGTAACTGCTAAAAGTAAACTTTGATCACAAGGGTACAGAAATGCCCAAATGACGTCCATATATTTACCGCAACCGGCTGAAGAAGAGTCAAAATAATGTACTCGTCGCCACTTTAGATGATGCCTATTGCTACAAGATTTCATATCGCTAGGAATTGCTATGAAAAACAGCTCCAAGTACGAAAGAAGCCGAGAGCGACATGACATCATGAATCATGTATAGTGAACTGAGCATTACCTAAGAAGGTCCAAGCGTACATTAGGCGCATTCGCTACGTCTACAAGTCATCATTTTCGATTTCCTTTGTTCATATTAGCTTTCCAGAATTCCTTTTTATGTTGGGTTTTCAGTTCTCAACTCTTGTCTCTACCTGCAAGTACAAATATACTTTGCCTAAATCTACCTGTGCCCATTTTACTTCTTTTTTGGATTTTTGCTTCCTCATAAAGTTTCAATTCATTACAGCTTCACTATTATCTGGATAAATACACTTTATCTCTCTTCTGGCAACTTATGCTAAAATATTATCAGGTTGAAAGACGCTACACGTTGAACACATTCAAGATGGTAGCTACGTATTCCAAGGCTTTCATATTACACAAAGCTTGAATCCTTCAAGTTATCAAACTCTAATTTCTCTTCAAATTAGATGACTGAAGCCTTATTTTGCCAACGCTCTCTTTCTGCTCTTCTTAAGTAGGGCTTTGCAGCCAGCAAAGCATCGCCGAAAGATTGAACAAGTTTTAAAACTGGCAGCAACACCATCAAAGCACCAAAAATCGCTGTACATGCTCCTACAAATTTTCCTGTTGCTGTCAACGGTACCGTATCGCCATAGCCAACAGTAGTACAAGTCACAATGGCCCACCAAATAGCATTCAAAATACTGTCAATTTTCGATCTGGGCTCACTTGTTTCAGCGTAAAACATCAGACTAGATGTAACCAGGATGAAGAATACAAGACACGCCCCAAGGATTTGTAAATCGAGCCTACTTGTATAGACAGTGTATAAGAGTAAGCGCAACCCGTAAAAGTATCGCGTCAGTTTTAGAATTCGAAAAATATTAGCGATACGAAAAACCCGCAAAAGAGCCATGGATCTTGCGTTGAAGGTTGATACAATTAGCGCTGCATAGTAAACAGCTACGCTAAGAATATCAATGATGTCAACAGCGTTTCGAAAGAAGTGTTTCTTATCGGGAGACGACCACAATCGCAAACCACATTCAATGGTGAACCATGTGAAGCACAGAAGCTCGTAAGGGAACAGCGGGTTATTTACGGTATCGTCGTTACTTTTCGTAAGTATCGCAAGAATTATCGAAACAATTGTCATAGTTAGAGACCAAAGAGAGATGGCCCTTGCATGTGATGAACTATTTGGATCTTGCAAAGCCAGCCAAACTTTTCCTTTGAAGTCATGAGTTTGATGAAGGTTGGATCTGAAGGGCTCAAGAATAAACTCTCTCGCCTTCTCAGGTACTGATTTCTCTTTAATACCGAAAAACTTCAATTCTTCTTCAAATACCTCAAATGGCACATTATCTGGACAAAGAATCTTTCCATTGCTCTGGTAGTAAAACAATATTCCCTCAAATGCCAGACGATGCCTATCGAAAAAGTAGATTTCTTTTTTGGGATCAAGGTATTTGTTTCGAAGCAAAGGATTGCCGAGCAGTGTTTCTGGGAATCTCGAAACATGGCCGTAACTTGTTTCAAAGATTTCGCCACTTACGACGATCGTTAATCGACTATTGAGCTGCCCCGACATATTTCATGAAAACATTTATCTTTGTTTCATTTTCAAGGCTTTGTGTTTTCAGTCTCCGAAAAGGTGATTAAATTCTTTAGCATCAGTTGTGGTTTCCTCAAACATATTGTAAACCTATGAAAGAAAAATGGATTTAAAGTATAACAAAAGCGCATCAAGATTAGATAGACAAATCTGTCTATATGAGCGTGTGTATGAACTTATGCGTGTGCTTGTGTTTGTGTGTGGGCGTATATATAGGTGTGTATGTGTGTATATGTGTGTGTGGGGTGTGTGTGGGGTGTGGTGTGGTAGTGTTGGGTGTGTGTGTGAACGTAGAACTATTAAACTTTAGAAGAACCATGAAACTCTAGAAGAACAATGAAGCCTTAGAAGAACTATGAAACTTCAGAAGAGCTATTAAACTCTAGAAGAACTATGAAACCCTAAAAGAACTATGAAACTTTAGAAAAATTACGAAATAGAAGCATTCTTCAGCAAGATGGAACAACTACGTATAATCTCCAATGAATATATCAGTACTTAGTATGTGTTATGTTTTGCATTCGGCTTCAACGTGAGTGCCATGGTAATCCTACGCTTTCAAGAGATCACAGTACTAGCCGGAGGATGGGGGAAGCTAGGGGCTACATGCCCCCTTTTAAGGGATGACAAGAAGACATAGTAACTTTCTACACATTGAGGGGTGTTATCTTTAGCTCTGAGTCGATATTAAGTGGGTGCTGTTTTTCTCAAAAATATATTTAATAGCTGTCGTTGTGATACTCGATGATAGCGATCACGAGCCAAGGAATTCCAATTCCTTACGTTTCATATCCGAAATGCCATTGCTAGCTTACAAAATGATTACCTTTCATCTTATTGGATTAGATATAATTACCAAAGCACGAAACGTCAGGTGATTTAGAGATATGTCCCAACGTTTCTTATAGTGACAGCTTAACTGATGGCACAGAATGCTCTGGTGAATTCTGTTCAGAACTTGATACAATTATTGAAAAGTAGTTCAATGAAATTGACAAAAGCCTCTCAAATATGCGGTGAAATTCTTATGATCTTATTAAATACATTGTGTTCCAAAATTTAAGTCAGACAAAGGGGCTCTTCAGGATTAATTTCATCAATAGGTTGAACTTTGCACGGAGCTTGTTTTAATAAATAAGGATTTATGATCAAATAATCGATGCAATACCAATGATGCCAATTGAAACTAGATTCTTTCAACCCTTCAAAAAATTCATAAATCTTCTAGAGACTACTTATTTATTTACATTTACTGTGGTCCAACAATGAGCAAGAATCCGCTTAGCAAGGTAGAGATAGCAAGTTGTAAGGGTACAAAGCATTATGGGCTTAAAATAAACTCATTAGAGGATGCCAAGGCTCATCCAGTAAGCGAAAGAAAAATGATTCGGCGAAGGACTGTGAGTCTTTGTTGTTTTCGAGCAGTGCTTAGTACAGGTCAGTGTACTTTAAGGTGTGTTTAATGAAGTCTGGGGGTGTTTATATTTGAATCTCCTTGCCACACTTTGTAAAGCGTGTCATATAACAGTACATAATTAATGGAATAGACAATGCATCGTAGTGAAGATGACAGATTTGAACCAAAAATGAAAACACAAGGGGAAAAATACGTTCACTACTTAACTGACCATTCCCTCCATGACATCAATGACTCTTTGATGCCTAATTTGATGCCGTGACTTAGAAACACATGCAGAACGCTATGATCTAAAATTCTACACCCATGAGATACAGCTACAACAACAGTAAAAGACTGTGAAAAGGAAGTTAACGGCCCTGCTAAAATAGCTACCTTTTAAATAACAGGAAAGAGACGTCAGCTTCTTGTTTGCCTCAGTTACAAATGCTTAACCAAAATCTTATAGACTGTGAAAAAAATTTTTGCTAGTTGACTTGAAAGAACTCTTCGCAAAAAGCCGCTCATTTGTAAATTTTGTTGAAACACCCTCATTCCTAGTAATGATATTTAAATAGTCAATCATTTCACATTCAAACCAACGTAAAAGGACAGGTGATTGCATTCAATTTTGAATGGAAACTTGACAAATGAATTCAAAGATCATATTAAGAATAGTATTTGGTTTCTTGTACAATGCTTATTAGGGAACTTGCCACTGTTTTTCATGAGAGAAAAATGGACGCATATAAGATGACAGGAACTATATAAGTACTAGATATGTATTTGGACCATGATTGTAAATGCTGAAGCGAACCATCATCAAGGGATACGCAGACAAAAGTTGGCAATAAATGCAAAAAGATCATAGAAAAACATAATCAAAGAACGGCCACCTCAACACAAAAACTAGAGCAGAGCTAAATTGTTTTGAAAAAAGTAGACATCAAGTCCACAGATTTTATTCTGTCTTCCAGAAAAAGAACTGCAATTGAAAAATAAAATTCTCACAGAAAAGTAGTTGCCAACTACTAAAATAATATGTAAATCTGCCTTGATATAAAGTCGCATTTGGAGAAACTAAATTTGTACAAAATTAGGAAAATGAGAACTAACTCAGAATTCTTTGCAGGAACTCCGAAACCCAACAAGGTTGAATGCATCGGAATGGTACAGTTTTACACATGTCTTGAAAGCATAGCTATGGTGAAAACGGTGCACAAACCTTTCCCAAATAAAGAGGCCCGTGCTGATAATCCGTTAAATCCTTTAACTGTGTCTAATTCACAGTAGTTAACGCGTAGGAATATAGTCTAGGATACTATTTAGTCACTTGAGGAATGGTACCTCCCATATCCAAATACACAAACTTTTTCATGGTTCTTGAAATAGCTTTTTGAAAAGCCTTGAGTGATACTAATTACTATTTGGCCATCTCCTATCTAAAAGCTAACATCGTATTACAATGTCATTGCAAATGCATCATCTATAATTCTCAACTTTGCGATATGAAAACATTGGTAAATTCACTTCACTGCATATTCAATTTCGCCTGGGAATAGGTGCAGATGGAAGGGGTGCAGAAGGAAAAGGTGCAGAGGGAAAGGGTGCAGAGGTAAGGGGTGCAGAGGGAAGGGGTGAAGATGGAAGGGGTGCAGATGGAAGGGGTGCAGAAGGAAAGGGTGCAGAGG
>OLMO02000262.1:19552310-19573851 GCA_900291935.2 Cassiopea xamachana
ATGGAAGGGGTGCAGATGGAAGGGGTGCGGATGGAAGGGGTGCAGAAGGAAAGGGTGCAGAGGTAAGGGGTGCAGATGGAAAGGGTGCAGGGGTAAGGAGTGTAGATGGAAGGGGTGCAAAGGGACAAACCATATATAAATTTCTACAAATACAACAACATTGCTAAAACAAAGACTAGCAGAAAGAAGGTAAGAAAAGTTGCCTAGAGGAATTTTTTGGTTGTTCATCAAATGCTAATTCATCACTTGGCAGCTTCACATTGAATAAAAAGCCAAAAAATTCATTAACCCAAGCAGGTTAATTTGGGTTAGATAGAAATTAGATCACTGCATCACTGATTCCATAGACCTTACAAAAACATCCGTAAACAAAGACAGATGGGTGGATTTTAACGAATGCACTTTCATATTTGCAGATACAATCTCTTTGATGTCCTCTACTAGTGACTATGCAAGGAGTGATAGAGGTGGATGTTAAAAGTAGCCGTAAACGAATGAGGTTTTTATCTTGTTCTTAAATTCATCTGTCCTTAATTTTTTCCACTTTACTTCAAAAGCAGTTTCGAATTCAGCAAGGAGCTTGGTAGCTCGGCAGCAATACAACAATACTTTTCTCATAAGAATACTTAATTTGTGGCTCAGCCTCAAATTCCTGCGTATTGTTGGGTCTGAGCCTCAGAGTAGTCTTCAACTAGTCATAGATATAAAAGGTGTAGCTACGCTTGAAAATCAAAGAATATATGCAATTGTCGGTTGATGCTTTACTTTATTTAAAAAAACAAAATCAAAATGGAGCAGAATAATGAATATGGTAACAAAAAGTTAACCCAAAAACAGAACTATAACTTGAAGCAAAGAAATTCAAAGTTTTTATTAAGCTTGAGTCTTGCACTGCTCTTAAATCTTTATTAAATTTAAGCGATTCGGAGTCTTAATACTCTTATATACTTTCCACTTATAAAAAACTAAATTTACACAAGATTAAATTGAGAACCAAATGATGATGTAAATAAACCATTCAGGGATGATGTAAATAAACCATTCAGGGATGATGTAAATAAACCATTCAGGGATGATGTAAATAAACCATTCAGGGATGATGTAAATAAACCATTCAGGGATGATGTAAATAAACCATTTTTCTTTCGCTAGAAAAAACTGAACTATAAAGATGATTTGTAAATTACAACTAATAAGTTGTCACTTACACATATTGCATATCACCGAGCCCTTCAAAGCTGCTCAAAACATTCAACGGCTGACAGAGGACAGATTCAATATTTCCAGAACACAAAAAATTGATAATTGATCCTTGGTCATCTGAATCATGGTAATTCATTCATCGATGTAAAAAGTAAATAATATTAAAAACACACGCCTTCCCTGCCACATCAATGCCACGCTGAAATAAGCTCGCTTGAAAGCTCATTAAAAATGCATGCTTTGGCAAAAAAGCTATTTTCTGTAATTTAATTAAGACGTCAGAAGCAGCGAAAAACACGTCTTGTAAGCTTTATATCTCCCTTATCTTTATTAAGTAATAATAACCGACGAGATTTTCATCATTTAGAAAGTTTGATTAAATTTATCAAAAAGACAGATTCGCCAGTTTTTTTAGAGCAGATAAAACTGATAAAAATGATATGCTGTTAGAAGGAGATTCAAAACACAGATTTGTCTTCTTGCTCATGAGTAGAATAATATATCATAATTGTTTCACTTCAACAATACCGTGGGAAGCTCATACTAGGGGGGAGGTGTGCGATGTGATGCCCACCAAAAGATAATCCGCCGGTTCCACCTTTTAATCAGTCAGTTCGATCTTAGACAGGGGCATCAAACACGAGGTCCGCAAAGCAATATTTCTAGCTACCAAAATCAATTCGTACACATTCCTTGCAGCCCAATTAGATTCTGCAACGTCATGCAAATCCCCGTGGACTCTAGCACAACTATGAAACTTGGCCTAAATACATGTGCCTTTACAAAGTAACCACGCAAACGGTACAAATACTTCTGTAAACAGTACCAATATTCATATAAACGGAACCAATGCTCAACCTTCTTATTCAAATCGTTTAAGAAGCTGTGGAAAACTCGTAACTAGTTGAAGGAAATTGTAATCTAAAGGACCTGTGAGTACCTAAAGCAGACTTAAAATCACAACACACGAAATACTTGATCGGATCCTCACTTTTAGAAAAACGAGCAAATGTTTTTGCCTAAAATCCTTTATTATAACAAATTTACGCAAATCTCTAATTGCAGCTCAGCTGATTCTGGGCCCTTAATGACAGTAATCAGATAAAGTCATTTGAGGACGAACCTAGCGAACAAACAATTCGCAGCTGATAAATGGCTACAGATGTTTTTTAGAGGTAGGAATTATTGATCCAAGCCAGATCAATGCTCAGAAAAAAGGGAATTTCACCATTTTATTTCAAAAAGACAGCCCTTGAAGGTAGAAAGCTGGGATACAAACTTTCAAAACTGTTAATATCTGAACACGATGTTGAAGATAAACATACAATAAAACACGGCAGAAATAAGCAAAAAATGAGTGGTTGAAATAATGTAATCCATGGTAGCCCTTATCTTACTTCATGATTTTAATTTTGTTAAACAGCTAAAAGCAAACAACCGCTATCACGGTTCACTTCTCAAACTTGTACGGCAAGTGTAAACGGCAAATCATTTTATTGACGCTTAAGGCTACATCTAGCTAAAAATTTACATTTCTTTGCCTGTCAAAATGGTCTTTTTCACCTTCAGTTCAAGTCTTGGCTTTAACCTCCCTTTTTATCCATTAGTATGCCAGAAAATGGTTACCATTCTTCAAATATGTGATGGATTCGATAATTTTTGTGGCCGAGTGGTTTTCCAAAGACACAAGAATAGAAAAGTTAATGGTTCAAAGCCTCAAGAATAAATGTGTTGTTTTGATAAAGATATATGATAAACATAAATAGTTTATAGATATAGACAGATGGTATATGTAGATAAATAATAAAAATTAAGCAGTATGAACACAAAGTAATTCATGAATTTTGACTAATGGATAAGATCTAAAACAGGTAAAGCTATACGAGGAGGATTGCAGAACTAGAAACATACTCACTTACATGTGCACACCTTCCCTGCTTTGATAATGATCACTCTACAAATTATTGTTTTGGAAATGGCTTACAGCCCTCTTTATATGCAAAAAATTAAATAAATTCGATGGAGATCATAAAAGAATTTCACTGTCATAGAGCAACGAATTCTATCTTGCAGAATTCATGTAGTCAAATCTTGCAGAATTCATGTGGAAAATTAATTATAGCAAAAATTGAAGATGCATGGCAGTAATCTTTACGATGAGCAAATGAATTTGATTAAATAATTATTGGAATTAGATGTAAAATGTAAAGGAAACAGATCTGATTGCAAAATAAACTTTTTTCCTTTGCATATCATGCCTAATCAAATTTATAAATTCAAGTTTGCAATTATACTGAAATTGAACAGATGAAGCGAAGTCATTATACATAGCATAATGGATTAAATTTTACTGGAAGAATAAAATGTTTCCGTGCCATGCTAATCACTTTATCAGAAAAACTCAAAATTCTTTATATACTTAATTAAATAAATCTCAATGACACCTTTCTTTTGTTTTCTTGATAGTTGTTTTGCAAGATGTTCTGATCATGCAATCTTTACAGAGAGATTTCCGTTTCATAAATTGCTCATAATATTAACAATAATAGCTTTGATTGATAAATAAAATATACAGAGCAGCGTATTCTTTTTAAAGTACTAGTATACTGCATTTCTAACTTAAAAAATCTCTTCCATATCTAATACACCAATTCCACTTTGTAGAGACCGTACGGATTTTTTGAATCAGCCCGCTAGCTGCGTTCAAAAGTATGTAGTTTGTGCTGTTTTGGTTTTAAAAGTCCACAAAAGTACACTGAAAAGGTTTCAAAAATAGACAAAAAAATTACTATCAATAGAATCATAGGTAAGCGAAATGAAAGTATTTGCAATGGGATATATGAATTTTGAAAAGAAATGAAGTGCTAGCATTTAGTTGAGGCAACAATGGGCTTATACTTCAACAGAAAGTGTGTTTACACGGAGTGAAGGAAACGAGAATTTCAAGCAATATCGTAAAATCACATAGTATTGTAAGAAGATAAATCAGCAAAACATTTTGTGAAAGAGTTAGAGCAAGTAGAAGCATTGTATAAAACATCATGGCAAGGATATATTTTGTGTTAAAATTCGCGAACAGTTTTCAAGCATGAAGTTAATGACAGATACATTCATTTTTATAAGAAAAAAGTGTCCAATAATATTGAGGCTCAAAATCGCTGAAATTTAAGAATAATTTAAGAATAATGAGAGGCTAAAGCTTCATCAAGACATAAGAATTTTTTGCATCACAGTTATAATAATGCTTTCAGATGCAAGTATAAACTCTTGCTTCGCTTTATGATGCAGTACCAGCAACAGAAAAAACAAAGATTGGTATATATTCCTTAATTATTTAGGCCAAGTTACACTTATGGTATTTAAGAATAATTCTAGGCTTAAAATCATAAAAATTTAAGACTATTGAGGCTTGGAAAAAATTTCGGTATTCTTATAAAAAAAGCGTAACTTCGTTTTTTAATGAAGTCAACCGTAATTAAAATTAGGCTAGAGAAGAGGCGGATACAAGTAAAACCATCAAAGCATTAATAGAATTGAGTCTTAGGAGTCACGGCACAGGGTTTTAGACTGAGTTTAAACTACAAAGCTCCATTGCTATTACAGCTAACTATAGAAGCTTTAGCTTTTGTTCAAGCAGCCCTGGAAATGTAACTGTTCCCAACCTTTCTGGAGAGGAGAGCTCTACGTTAATAATATCCTGGGATCAGCTTAGTAATTCAGATAAATACCTATGTATAGTGCAACACCGAGACGAAATTATCTCAACTAGTTCCATATTCAAAGCAGTTTATTAAACAACCAATGATAAACATCTGTTAGGACCAGATAGATATCAAAAGTTTACATATCATTGAAGTCATAATAAAGTAGAAGTCATCATCATTCAACTCTATTAAAGATGCTATTCAAAGAAGTTGTTTTCAAGAACAGGTTTTACTCATTAACACATAACAGCAATAGCTTAAGAAAAACAATTCATAACATCTAATGAACTGGACATTCCATGGCTGTAAAAACAAAAATAAATTTGTTTTAAAATATGTACTTCTCTCGGCTATTCTTAACTAGAGAAAGAGAGAAATGAGGAGAAGATTATCTTATAGAAATCACAAACAACAGAGTGCTATGATCACAGACGTCTTCTGTTAAAGAGATGGACTCGATAATGGTAGATGAGTTTGTTAAATTACTGCAATGTGTTGTCAAAAAATTGTAACCAGCAATGCGAATCCATAAAAAGTGCAAAGGACGATACGTAATGTCCTATAACTTAATGCTGTTTGAAAGTAATCATATATCATAAACTATGAAAGAAGTAACCAGTTCCCTATATGCATATTTTTTATTTTATGAGAAGTTTTTTGGCTTAGTACTGCAACCTTCTTAACTTGTTCACGATTTCAGTATCAAAACTTTCTTAAGACTTTCGTAGCAATAATCTTTCAGTTTCAATGTTCTGTGCATGCACATTATTGGAAAGTGAAAAAGTTCCATGTACACTTGGAATTATGTTTATCTCAGTAAATAAGAGAAACTAAGCTGCTAGAGGGCAGGAATAATGACATTGTATACAAAAATAATCATAGAATTTTTAATACATACACTTAAGAACTTTCTAAGGTCTCTGAATTGCAATAATACACTTTTTTAACTTTTTGATGAGCAGTCGAGTACTACTTTGTTATAAACTACTTTCTTATAAATAAATAAACATGTATGCCATCTGAGTTGCATTAGAGATGTTTAAAAATTAAATCAAATAGTACACAAGAATTTAAGCAAATCGCTGAGAATGATCATATTGTTTTTTGAGTATTCATGGCTTAAATTATCGCTAGTACTGGTAGCAATGCCTTATCGGGTGTACTCATTCTATCACAATAAGAACTTTCTTTAAAGGAAGTAGGACGCAACGTGATGATCGAAGCACAATTCTAACGTACTCACAAAAAACAAAAAACGCTATAGAAAATAAAAAAAACGCTGTTCGTATTGGTTTTGCAAGTTTACGGTACTGGAATGGAAGTAGAAAGTCCCAAAACGGATATAATTATCGTTGAATATTGATAAAATGTAGATAAATAATATAAGAACATAATAATTACTATTCTTCTCTGCGAAGCAACATGAAGTAGTAATGGTAAGTAATAGTCTTACAAAACACAAAATTTAAGCTTCCAATTATGTTTAAACCATACAAAAATGGGCACACAACTTAAAAGAAAAATCGCTTGTGTAATTCAGAATATACACAGTATTTCAAAAGTGCATCAATTTCTAATAGGTGTTGTAACTGTGAAAAAGACAACTATAATTATGGAAATACAATAGTGGCCGCAATCAGCTAAAATAAATGGCAATCAACCTACCCGGCATAGATACGACAGAATAAAGCATGGATTGAGCTGAAGATTCTTGAGGTAGCACTTGTTTGTATAAAGTCTAACAAGAAAAGACCTGCTCACACCGTCTCCATGTAAACAGTAATAAAGATCATGAATCAGAAAGGAAATGTCTTTGCACTACCTGCTGCTAAGAATATTTAAGTAGGAAGCAAACCGTAGTTTTAAGCTTTGCAAGAAAAGGTCGTTAACTCGAAGTTTCCGTTCCACAAATGATGTTGAAAATGATGTTGAAAAAGCATTTTGCTCGGAGAAGCTTGACTAAACATCTAAAGCATATTGCAGCGCTTCTGCGAGCCCATGAATGGAAGTTTTCTTGAGGAGAGTATAAATCATTTAGCTTCAGGAGTTATCAAATCCGCGTTCTGATAGATCTAGCATGCTTTATAAGGAGAATAGAAGATTATTATTTGTCCCTCGCTGCTCATGCATGCGTATATGTATAGCTTTTTTCAATTATCAATGAACATGTTATCTTCTTCTTGAGAAGCGGGGAGAATCAACCAGATGTCGTAGGAGAAAAGATCATGGAAGACTATAAAAACAGTCATCTGCTTTTCAACTCTCAAAGCTAACAATGTAGGCTATCAAACAGAAAGAGAATGTGTAAATACCTTTTTGAAAATTAGGGCTCTCAACCACTAAGCAGATTTCAAGTATTTGATAGGCAAAAGATTTACGAAAACTGAAGGCTTTTTATTGGTTTGGTGAAGTAATCCTATGAGCACTTCCATTCAAAATATATATCAGCCCTATTCCTATCCTGCACTTAAAATATATTTTTGGGGCTACTAACTGTGAGACAACAAAGAACTTTTGCTTCACTTGCTTCTATGTTCATAACTTCTTCCATTGTTCAAAGACTTCATTCTGTAATTCATCTTGTAAGTAGAATTCTTATAGAAATGGGAATTGAAAAGAAACATGAAGATTTATGATTGTTGTTCTATGAAGACTAGCGATCATATTTCACCACTCGTTTCAATGACCTTCTTCGCATACATCAAGAAGAAAGTCGAATGATCAATATGAGCAGTGGATTCCATTCCTTACCATCAAATACACTTTGTAAAACATCTCTCAGTATTATTTTCAAAGCAATTATGAATGAGCTTTTGAATCAATACGAGGAAATTCTAGCTACTGTTGCGGTTGTTCTTGATTTGGACAACGCGCCCAAGAGCGGTTATATCTGGGGAGACATGGTACAGAAGGAATGATGAGACAAACTGGAGCACCAATGAGGTGAATTCAGATGAGTGACTTTGGTGGGACAAAAACTGAAGCAGGAAAATAAATTAGAAGACACCAAATGAAATTATTTCAAATTTAGAGAATTTCATTCAACGTACCACCAAGATTCCTAGTATTTCTAACATTATATATATATATATATATATATATATATATATATATATATATATATATATATATATATATATATATATATATATATATATATATATATATATATATATATATATATATATATATATATATACATATATATTCTCACCTTTCTCACCAATTCGCTTGTTAGATTATAATCTGTCAGCTGGTGAATCCGTTACAAGGTTCCCCACTCCCCTCTTCTCTCATATATCTTACTCTCTTCTACTTCTTTAATCGATGTTCCTCTTTTCTCCAACGATTTATTAATACCTTGAATCCATCTCATTCTTGGACGACCCAGTGGCCTCTTACTAGATGGAAACCATTCAAGAAGCTGTTTTGGCCTTCTCTCTTCGCTCATTCTCTTGACATGACCGTACCAGCGTAGGTTCTTTCTATCTGTATCGTCCAACAATGGTACAACGTTTAGTTCTTCTCTAATTTGAGCATTTCGGATTCTATCTCTCCTAGTGACTCCTTTTATCAATCTCAAAACCCTCATCTCTGCTGCCTATAGCTTTGATGCAGTTCTATTCTAGACTAGATCTCGGATCCATACAGTAAAATTGGCCTCAAAATGGTTTTATATATTATAACTTGACATTCTCTTGGGAAAAATCTATCTTTGAGCAGTGGATACATCATGCTGACATTGCCGTTGTACTTTGCTATTCTGCTGCGTATTTCAGTTTCCTGCAAGTTCTTTCCCGCAATATTCACACCTAAATGGCAATAGTTATCCGTCTAATTGATTTGATAATAATCCATATAAATTTCATGCAGTTCAGGTATTCTAGACACTACAACAAACTCTGTCTTTCCTTTTGTTGTGTTTACCTTCATTCCATTTGCTTTCTTTCCAAACCATCATCTGTTTGCTACCTCCTGGATGTCAGTAATAGAATCGGCAATTACTGCTACATCATCGGTACACGTTATGGTTTCTTCCCCATGCATTCCAGGTCCTATGTCTCTTAAGCATTTATCCATGAATATAGTGAACAGTAAAGGTGACAGAGCATCTCCCTGCCTAACACCAGACTGTATCTCAAACCAATCACTCTTAATGCCTTGTGTCCTTACTTGGCTTGTGGTATTTGCATACAAACTCCTGATTGTTCAGTTGGTATATTGTAATATTGGTCTTGCAGTGTTTGCCAGAGGTGTTCCCTATCCACCAGATCAAACGCTTTTTCTAAATCTACAAACAGGGCATATTTATCTATACACCATTCCCAACTTTTCTCTAGGAGCATCTTTACTACAAATATGGTATCTGTTGTTCCTCTGCTTGGACGGAAACCATATTGAGAAACATTTAGAAGACTTTCTACACATGTTCCTAACCGTTTTTCAAGCATTTTAGTATAAACTTTTCCAGAATGTGGTAATAATGTAATTCCTCTGTAGTTGTCACACATAGATTTCTCACCTTTTCTAAAAAGAGGGCTAATGACTCCCCGCTGCCAGTCAGAAGGGGCTATTTTAGTTACATACGTAGCATTGCAGATCTGCAGCATTTGTCGTAGCATATACTCTCCACCAGCTTTTACAATCGCTACTGGTATTCCATCATCTCCTGGAGACTTTCCTTTTTTCATATCCTTAATCGCATTTCTAACTTCATCTATGGTAATACAATATTCTTGTTACACGTGCATACCTTCACTTGGCAGTACATATTCATCAGACCTTTCCATCCCATTCCCAACATTCAGGAGCTCAATAAAATACTCTCCCCAGCAGTCACTAATATCTTAACGCTGTGTGAGTAGGTTATTACCCTCATCTTTGATGGCATAAGTCCCTTCACTACTCTTCCCTCGATAGTTCTTTGCAAGAGAATACAGCAACTTCTTTGTTCCATGTAAGTTGTATCTATACCAAGTCCATTTATGACTCTCACGATGTTGATAATAGGTGTTCGTGACAGCTAAATTACTAACTTTTAAAAAATCTAAAACTCTTTGTCCCTCTGCACTTCTAATTCCTACCACATGCACTCTTATATTATGTTCATAACCTGTTCTGTTACATCCTATATGACCGCCCCAATCTTTACATAAATGATATTCTCTTGGTATTTTACATCAGGGGTCTCCAAAGTACAGCCCGCGAAGGGTTTTAATCCGGCCCGCCGAGCTCTCCTTCAAAATTATAAAACAAATGTCGAAAGACAGGCCTTGCCGAAATCATACAAAAACAAATATACTTTATAACCCTTTTAACACGCTTGACAAATCTAGAGCTGAAACAAACGCAAGACGACGCTAATTGATAAGCGCACAAGATAAGCGCTTCAAACTTGACTCGCGGATGAAAAATAGAAACACATGATCACTGCTGTCCTTCCGTCATATCGGTGCTTTCAACGACTGAGTCACAACACTCAAAACTATGGATGAAGGTCACAACCCAAGCTTCAACAGCGAGTTGTTTCTGAAGCGTGCGCGCGTGCGTTAATTGGCTGACAACGGCCTCGTCTCCGACATGCTATTCAGGGACCTTGGCGTCTCTTTCCTCGCGTGATACCGCTTTCGTTATGCACAAGCGTGAGTCATTTGTCATCGTCGCTGCCTAGATGAAAGTAGGCCTACGTATCGAGTGATCTGTGAATATTGTTCCGTCGTCTTATATCGTCTTATTGTCGAGGAAAATTTGTCGTGCTTTGGTAAAAATGTTAGCTCAAGGAAGAAAACGAAAAATTGATTCTGAGTGTCGAGTTTTTAAGGAACAATGGAACATAGACTATTTTGTCACCGAGTCAAACAACAAGGCACTCTGCGTTATATGCAACGACACAATTACAGTACTTAAAGAGTACAACATTCGCAGACATTATGAAACAAAGCATTCATCACAGTACTGCCAATTCACTGGACAGCTACGTAAAGAGAAATTTGACAAATTAAAGAACAATTTATCATCAATGCAGTTTATTTTCAAGAAGAAGGCTATAGAAAATGATGCAGCAACAAGAGCAAGCTTCCATGTTGCTCACCTTTTGGCGAAGAAAGGTAAGCCATTTACAGATGGTGAACTTATTAAACAGTGCTTAAATGAGGTAGCTAAGGAAATGTGTCCAGAAAAAGTAGATTTATTTTCCGCAATTAGTCTTTCTGCGAATACTGTTGCTCGTAGGGTTGAAAATATTGAAAGAAATATTAAATCACAGCTGAAAGACAAAGCCGGCAAGTTTGTATGCTTTTCTGTTGCACTTGATGAGTCAGTTGATGTATCAGACACATCCCAACTGTTATTGTTCATTAGAGGAATAAATGCTAATTTTGAGATTACTGAGGAACTTGCATCTGTGCACAGCATGCATGGAACAACAACAGGGATAGATATTTTTAGAGAAGTGGAAAAGTCAGTGGCTGAGTATAATTTGGAATGGGAAAAACTAAAATGTATAACAACAGATGGTGGCAGAAATATGTGTGGAACCAAAAAGGGCTTGGTTGGGCAAATTAACAAAGCAGTTGAGAATTCCGGTGGATTGAAACCTTTGGTAATGCATTGTATTCTTCATCAGCAAGCACTGTGTGGAAAGTATCTTGATTTATCATCTGTATTAGACCCTGTGATTTCCATTGTTAACTACATAAGATCTCATGGACTCAAACATCGCCAATTTCGTGATTTTTTGGAGGAAATGAATGCTGAGTTTCCAGACCTACCTTACCATACTTCAGTAAGACGGCTTAGCTATGGAAAAATTCTGTCTAGATTTTTTGAGCTTCGAACTGAAATTGAAATACTTTTAAATGAGAGAAACCATTCACAGGTGTTGCTCAAAGACAGTGAATGGCTCTGGAAATTAGCATTTTCAGCTGATTTAACTATGCATCTCAATGATTTCAACCTACGGATACAAGGTGAAACTTCACTCATCTGTGATTTGTACTCAAAGGTGAAAGCTTTTCGTCAGAAATTAACACTATTTGAAAGTCAGTTAGCAAGAAGCTGCTTTACTCATTTTTCACGATGTGACAAATATAGACAGGAAGCTGCCACTCCATTTCCAAACTTGTTTGCTCAAGATGTCATTTTAGCTTTGAAATAACAGTTTGAAGAACGTTTCTCTGATCTTGATGCATATTCTTCAGAAATAAAACTTTTTGAAAATCCATTTGACTCTGTTATTGGAGACTTACCGTCTGAGTTACAAATGGAAGTTATAGATTTGCAATCCAATGACATCCTGAAGGACAAATATAAAAGAAGGAAATTTATCTGAATTCTACAAATGCCTTCCATCTGACCAATTTGTTTATTTAAGGAAGTTTGCCTGTGAATTCATTTCAGTTTTTGGTACTACATATTTGTGTGAGAAGACTTTTTCAAAGATGAAATACACAAAATCCTGCTACAGATCACAGTTGTCTGATGAACATTTAAATGCTTTGCTTGTTATTGGAACCACTCATTTTGAACCTCAGTTGGACAAAATTTTGTCAGAAATGAAACAATTTCATATTTCCCGTATTGATCGAAGTTAAAAACATGTTAATTGTTGCTGATATTATATGCATTGTAATTATGTACTGAATAAATGACATTTTTTAATTATTAATTCACTGTTTATTTACATTGCATGTATTGTGGTCAAAAAAATAATTTAGAACCTTGGCCCGCGAAGCTTTAAAAATTCAGCAATGTGGCCCTCCGTTGGAAAACTTTGGAGACACCTGTTTTACATCATCAATAGTTTCTTGTAGCTGTCTGCAAAACTCTTCCTTTTCAACAGTTGTCCTTCCCTTCTGTGGTTCAATGTACTTGAAGCAAGCCAACTCCAGTTTCCAACTTCAAATCTATACCAATAATTCGTTCACTGATACAATTTAGCTTTTCAACACAAGGGGCCAAATTGTCCGACACGAGATAACCCACCCTTTATCTACTGTCTTCTCCACTACTATACATCAATCTGTAATTTTCGTGAATGGTTCTATCTCTGCTGCCAGTTAAACGTGTCTCTGTCAAAGCCAAGACACACAAATCTCTCATCTTCATCACCTCAACAAGTGCCTCCTCCTTCCCACTCAATGTTGCCACGTTGATTGTGCCTAATTTAATGCCGTTGTTCAGATTGTTGTCTTTGTCCAGTTCTATAAGCAGTCGTCAGCAAAGCATTCCGTCCTTTCCCGGGATTCTTAGCATCCCTTGCCTATTCAAAGGCTGCCGGGGACTGGGGGCCATTCTTTCTACTTGATTCACCATGCGATACAAGAGCAGAAATTTCTTTACACCAGTGGCTTGCTAGCCCTACCCTGGAGACCCTCCTCATTTATCCGGGCTTAGGACCGGCATAAGGTTGAGTTGGTATGCTCCGTCCACGGCTGAGTTATATATATATATATATATATATATATATATATATATATATATATATATATATATATATATATATATATATATATATATATATATATATATATTTATATATAATATACATAATAAATAAATGCATATGTATATATATATATACACATATATATTTACACTGAGAAGAAGTTTAGCTTTTAACACCCATTAATGAGTACAAATAAAACAAGCTTTGCACTGTAGTCATACAGCTATAACTGTGGAATACTAAGATTGCCGCAAATCTGAGATCAAAGCCTGATTGAGTTCTACTCCATATGGGAAATCCATGCATATAATTCGATGCTAGAGATAATCTGTCGATTGAAATTAGTCTTGAATTTACCTTGGGTCAAAGGAAAATAAGAGATATGCTAACTACTCATGCAGGCTGAATATGGTCTTCAAAAGGAGGGTAAAAATCGTGGAATGTTTGCTAGTGCTGTGATTGCCATACGCTATTTGCAATGAAATGGTTTTGCAAGCGAATAAAATCAACACACACACACAAACACACACACACACACACAAATAAGTAACTAATTCACAGCTGCACATATTAAAGCTTCACTTCAAATACTGATCGTTTAGGTGTTCAATTCTTAGCAAAAACATGAAGGAACACAACATTATTTCCAGAAAACACCCTCTTGTCTGCTCTCAAAACCTGGAATGATATTGCTCTCTAAATTGATGAAATACTATCATCATGTTGTTTTAAGGAACGTGTAGACAACAACCAGCGTATGAAGGCCCTGGAAGAAGAGCGATCACGTGTGCGAGCACTCACAACAAGCTTTGGAAGGACTTCATAATTGGTTATTCGGCGGTTAATATGCTATAAATAATTGGCTATTATAAATTCTTAATCATCGAATGAAAAAAGGATGAAAAAAATACGGCTGGAAGTCAGGAAAGAATGATGAAGATCTTAGAAAAGAATAGAAATAAAGAATCAGTTTGTAAGAGAATTGCAAGAGAATTGCAATAGCTAAGCAACTAGGAACATTTGAATACATTATTCAATGTTTCATCGTGCATTTTCAATTGCGTTCTAAGAACGTAATTGAATTCTAAGAAAATAATTGCTATGAGCTAACAGTTGATGGAACTATAAGGGTATGAACAGATTCCTAAAAATTCGCCTTAGTTTTCGTAAAAAGAGGGTCATCTACAACTAAACTTTTGGAGCAGACAATCTTCTTGAGACTAAAAAACACCACCAATGGCTCCATATTTAATGAAACTGAGCAAAAAACACATTGAAAAACATTAGATGCAACATATTAAAGACAAGTCAACAATATCAACCAATCAGAAGATCAAGCAAAGTATTAACGTTGTATGTTCAACAATGGAAGGAGTTTACAAAGCTCAACAATGGAAGGAGTTTACAAATGCACAAAGGTAAACTTGTGCGAAAGAAACTTTATCATAAAGGATCTATGTTCGAATTACTGTCTTAACAAATTTAGTCAAAATGAATTGAAGTCTAAGTCACCTTCGGTCCTTGGCAGAGATCGCAACACAATTTCAATTCTACTCATAATACGATTTTGGCTCTTTACTCTGTTGATAGCTACATCTTCTAAATTTATCCGAATGGCAATTTGCCCTTTGCACATTGAAATATAAACAGATTGTTGGACGGAGGCAAACTACTCGTGAAAAACAACATCTGTTCAATTTGAGAATGTCGAAGTTGGCATTTAGCCGCAAGCATACTACAGCATGCAAACTCTTATGCTTGTAACATGCATGGTGGTGAACAACTGGCAGTTTTGAAGCTAATAAACCTACGCCTAGGCATGAAGTCTTTGGCCAAATGCAAAAACAATGCTATTGAACACACCTCCTACTTTGTTTAAAGCAGAAGATTCAACCTTAATGAATCAGTACATGAAGTATATGCCACTACATGAAGTATCACTACGTCATTACATCACTACATGAAGTATATACATGAAGACAAATGACAACACAAATCAACAAATAGAAAGCATTGCCCGGGAGGAGTATTTACATCACACACAACGGTACCTAACATGAGCGCAAGATGAAAAATCGCAAAATAAAGGTTAAGGTGATGCAACTAAAAAATTAAACTAAAACACAGAACATACAATTACTTCAAATGTAGTTATCTAATTATGAATAGAAGTAAATACCTTCAGTGCAAAGAAAATCATTGTGACTCCAAGCATTCAATCCCTTTTGCTGTTATGCAAAACCTGGCAGACCCTCCAACCGCCTTTAATAAAAATAATCAAACAAGCCATTAACAAGACTACAAGTTAGTAGCAAACTAACGCGATACTCACAATACTAGTTAAAAGGCAGTCATAGCATCTATGACAAACATTTATTGAAATAAATTTTTTAATGAATAGAAGAGCTTCACTCTTGAAGGCGTAGTAAATTGACATTCGTCTTTTGCTTCAACATGTTCAACTACGCACCAAGATCATGGCGTCATGGATCTTTTTCTCATTTACGAACGTTTCCCTGCATAAAGCGGGCTTTGTTGCTACCGGAAGTGGGAACACTTCTGACCTACGATAACAATACTCTGCTGCCATGAGACGTAGGAAGGTGTATTGTAATCTGAAAGTATTGGCCCACGATACTCTTGGGTCCCGAATAAGCGGGGGGTCCTAATAAAAAGGAGGGTTGGAAATTTCCTCAAGATGAAATAAGCGGGGGGGGGGGTCGGAAGAAGCGGAGGGGTCAGAAGTTTGGGTTAACTGTACAACAACAAGCACAAATACAAAAGGGCCCCGATTAACATCACTGGAAACAAATACTTTTCGGAATCTTGCCACACAAATGTCATTCATCATTTGGGTATTTCAACAAAAGTACCCACTAATATCTTCGCAATAAGCGGGTAGCCTAATAAGAGCGGGGGCTTGGAAAATTTTTTCGAAAAAAATAAGCGGGGGGAGCGCTTATTCGAGACCTAAAAGATGTGTATTCTCAGATTACTTCTCTTTGGGAAGCCCTGAAATTGACACTGCGTCATGCAATGAGCCAGATTAGTGTGAAGACTATATAAATTAAGAACTAAATGGAATTATCATGGTTTTTGTATGGCTATTTCTGTTTGGGCCAGTACTAAAAGCCGATTTATCAGAGGCTGGGCATGAAGATAGCACGAAAGTGCAGTAAGAAGTAAGCTAAAGTTGAGTTGCATTTTACAATATGTTCATGTAATATGTCGTACATTACTAAAACTTAACGTGTACTTCTGGTCCCTGTGCCCCTGGATGCAGTGCCACGCTGGCAACGATCTTTACGGCCTAGTCAAACTTCGTCGACGGATATGCAGTTTATACTTTGGGCAGTTGCAGCAAACCTTAGTAATAGGGCAGGAAACCTTAGAAATCCTTAGGAATAGGCAGTTAGTTGTATCATCAATGAAAATGAGCATGATGAATTGCTACATGGTTCGCTTCTCAATTCCTCTTTCTTTGTCCACACCGAAGCCACTCCTCGCAGTTATTTACTTTAATTGGCAACTCGTGTTGCGCAATCTCACCTTCTAGTTAGTAGTTACATCTATAAACAATGCATTTCTTAAACCGTGGTTACATTTTTCAAATAGTTTATTAAACATCTTAAGCAATTTTCCATTTACTTCGACTAAAACGACTGCTCTACGCAGTTGTGTCATCGTACAATTTTAGGAAGTATTACGTAAATAACTAAAACAAACAGCGTTTTACAGTTTTGCTTTCGCTACAATATTGTTAACAATTCTTCAAAGATTTTCTTCAGTAGATTGCATAACGTTAAGACCAAACACTTTAGAAAGCATAACGGCTTTATGCTGTATTACCTTTCGACTACACCCTTGGATTTACTGGAAAGAACTATTTTTATCAACGAAGGAATCATGGTTGCTATCTCTGTTTTTATAAGAATAAAGTTTATAAGAATATTGAGAATCAAAATCACTGAACTTTGGGAACAATTTAAGAATAATGCTGAGCTCAAGCTTCATCAAGACATAAGAATTGTTTGTACCACAGTTATAATACTGTTTTCAGATATACTTTTGCATTATCAATACAAAATATAAACTCTTGCTTAGTTCTATGATGTAGTAAAACATCAATAAAGATTGGAATATATTTCGTAAATTTTTGGGCAAAGTTACACCTATGGTATTTTAGAATAATTTAGGAATAATTGTTGACTCAAAATTAGAAAAATTTAAGAATAATGAGGCTCGGAAAAAATTTAGGTATTCGTATAAAAAAAGAGTGTATCCTTTCTAACGTCACAGCAGAAGACAAGTTCTTCGCAAAGAATTTTCTCTAGATGATACTTTGAATGGCTGCTGTGCTAAACTAACTTCAAAGTTAGCTTATTCATTGTATGTGACCCTGGACAGCATAAAAAATGTGCTTTTGAAACTTTCATAATTTTGATTTGGCTGCGCCTTATAAATTTTTCACTTGACAATATTTACACTTGGGTCAAAACCTACACTGAAATTTTAGCCCATCATATTAATTGGCACGTGGAATTAAGATTCCATTCAAATGGAATGATCATTCCAGTTACCGATAAATCAGACAACTAAAATACAATTAAAGTATAGTTCTTGCAGTGCACATCCTAAACAGATGATTTCTATTGTAAACGCAGAAATATTAAGGCAGTTCGAGCTCTTTGCATCTCACCCCAACATCTCAAGCTAGGTGTGGCGTCAGAAATTTTCCGAACGGGGCTGACTCTAATGACGAGGGAACTCAAATGCGGTTAAAAGTGTATTATAAATGCCAATAATCTCCGAAATAAATCATTTTCCACCTTCCGACGAGGAGCTATAGCTCCCTAGCCCTCCAACTGGCAACACCCCTGCTCAAACCACTCAATTATTGTTCTACACAACGTCAAATATTCGCTTGCAAATTATTGTCCCACAGTGTAGTATATAATTATAGCATGTATGAATCATAAAGTTTTCTAAAGTTATTAGAGCAATAACGTCACTTTTGCTATAGATTATAAATCAAGCACTTTAGACAGGCCTATAGTCAATTTACTATTCAAGGTCTACTTCATCGAGAGCATTTTACAAGCTGAAACTCAATAAAATCTGGGGAAGTGGACAGGTAAATAAAATCTGTATTCATGACTTCACTGAAAGAACCTTACCTGCCGGCTTGATTTAGTTAAAATTGCATGAGAGCTCTTGGAAGTACTTTCAACATTGTCTGTCGTTTCAAAATATAGGCGAGTATGAGGGACAGACTTCCAAGATTTTCCAAGCGCTGGCTTGTATGTAGAAGTTCTCTCTGGGTCAGTGTCCATTACGGCACCATTCACAATCTGACAAACAACAAAATGCAAATTTAGTAAAACTCAAACTTTGTGTGCCTTTGGTATGAGCGTCAAAGTTTCCCACCAGCATTTCCCATGTACAGTCTACTATAGGCTGTATCCTGTCATGAATTCTGATAAGCTTTCTGACGAAAATATAAACAGAGGAGAAGTCAAAGTCACGTCAAAGTCCTTTCCCGCGCCTAATGGCGCACAGGGCGGAGCCAACCTCCGTTTCTATAGCCCTAGGTCATGCGTCTGCGAATGCAGTGAAAGGTACAGCGGGGGGTTGGTCCACTGGTAGCTCCGCAAGTTTAACTTTCCCACTCCATTCTCAAATGTCGAGCGCCAGACGAGAAGGCAGTGGTACCATTTTAGAGTCTTTGGTATGACTCGGCCGGGGCTCGAACCCACGACCTACCGGTTGTGAGGCAGACGCTCCACCACTGGGCCATCATTCCGGTTGAAGAAGAAGTGAAGATGACAAAATAAAAGAGAAATGTCAAGAAGAAGACGAGCAGCAACGCTAATACTAAATGGCTTCCTCTGGGCTGAAAAGCCGCACGTCAATCTAGGAGAAGATAAGCCTAACATATTCAAACTTTCATAGATAATTCTTAATTGGGCTATTGGTTATGTAACACTTAAGTCCAAATAACATAACTTTCCTGAATGATGATCTACAGCAGGAACCCGCATAAAAGTACCTTTTTTATAAGAGCCTTGAAGCTGAAATTTCATTGCTTGAATCCCCTAAATAAGAGCCTCAAAAAGGCTGCAATGAGGATGGTTCTTATAAAATGGACTGCATGCTGTTCATTTAAAAGTTTTCATAAGCTGTCTGCGTAAATTTTCATAAGTATAAAACTTCATAAGCTGTCTGCGTTTTTCAAGTTGCACAACATATGACAAGTTTACGATAAAAGACATGTGCTTTAAATAAAAACCTTACAGGCTGGAATTGAGAATACCAATCTACTAATCAAGAACTTATCCAGGCTGCTAAGGAAAAACTTATGTTCTTTTATGCGGGTTTCCACAGTACAAAAATTTGAATAAATTGACAACAAATACAAAAGTTTAAGACATCTTTAACAAAAGCAGATGGTTGGAAGAGGAAAGTCAAAATGCCAGCAGAAAGTGGAATTGCAGTTTCGGCAGAAGTTACAGATGCAAAAAGAGTGTTATGTTGGCATGCGCAGAATAACGAATCCGTGGATACCATATGACACTGAATGTTCATGAACGATAGCAACTAACTAACAGTTTTGTAGTAGCACAATTATTTCAATAATCACCTATTTCGACAACAGTTGGCAAATACACTCATTTCTAAAAAAGCCGTAAGTTTTCGCTCAAGATGCCGAAAAATGACGAGAAGATTCTGTGGGCCGAAAAAATGTGAAAACGAGAACCGAACTCACGACGCATGCAATGTTGTGCTTCACACCGATTTGTTTGATCACTCTACCAATCTCCATCATAAGCATGTGACCTTGTGTCTGACCACCACCAAGAATTGGGGAAATCAATGGAGTAATGGAATCAAGAATCAGCAACTTTACTTGACAGAGAAATTTTTCAACCTAGCAGCGAACAGAGGTCTATGAAATGGTCGTGTAATGTTAGTGTTAAGTTATTAAAATATAAAATGTACAGTGTAATACAAATAATAATGTGATATAACAAGTAATACAAATAATTCAAACATGTAATACAAAGTGACATAAAACCATGCATATATATACATGCATTAGTGTGGGCAATTCTAATATTCGAAAAAATTCGAATAATTTCGAATAGTTAAATAAATAAAGTCCTTTGTCATTGCTAGAGCATTCAAGTTATCAACACTTAACATTGCATCTCATTTTTGTTGTTAAAAGGCCTTAAGAGGAAAATGCCCTTTTCAGCATCACAGCAGTTCGATTTACTGAAATGAGTGTCATGCACAGTTATTCCACGTTTTCTGGCCTACTTCTTCTAGAAACTAGAGCACCCTGTAAGTTTTCTTTCTGTGTATAGAAACAAAATAGAGCAGAAAATAAACAAAATGGGCTAATCCAAGCAATGCAGCTCAATGGCGAACCTGGGCAATGATGTTTATCGGCAATACTATTAAAAATGCATATGAAGATATGTGGGATAAAGAAAAGGAAATAAGATGGTACGAATTATCAGCCACCAGACTGCCACCAGCGCTCTTCAGATAGAAATCTGTCTTATTCATATGAGCAGCTGCTGTCTTATTTCCTACTATTAGGAAGGAAGACTCTTAGATGAAAACGAAATGTGAACAAACAGTTTTGACCTGAAGTTGGAAGAATGAATTTGTCAGGGGGGACTCAAATGAGAAAATTTAGAAAATCTGAACACACTTGTTAATCATATACTATATTAGATAGCAAAAGAAAAAAAGGCTTTTTTTTTACTGAAGATATCAAAAGAAAAAGCCATCCAAACAAAGAGAATATATATATATATATGTGTATATATATATGTGTATATATATATATATATGTGTATATATATGTATATATATATTATATATATTTAAATATATATATATATATATATCTATATATATAAATATATATTTATATTTATGTATATATATATATATATATTTCCGAAATTTCTCAATACAATAAAGTCAGATAGTACACGAAGAAACACGACAATATTTTTCAATTTGCAAGACATGTTTGATGAACAGACCGAAACAAGTCTTGCAAATTGAGAAATATTTTCGTGTTACTTCGTGTACTATCTGAATATATATAAATATATATATATATATATATATATATATATATATATATATATATATATATATATATATATAT
>OLMO02000262.1:19573877-19591078 GCA_900291935.2 Cassiopea xamachana
TTTTTTATATATATATATATATATATATATATATATATATATATATATATATATATATATATATATAGATGTGCACCATAATTGTCAATTTTGTATCGCTATCACGTCAGTTCTCGTGTTGCTGTGATTTGAACAACCAAACGTGTTCTTTCTCACAATTGGGGTGCCTCAGCCCCTTCCTAGTATTGCCCAAGAGATGGTTCGAGCTCTGAAGCCTGCCCCCATGTGGTCCGCACCTATAAATCTATATGAGTCAAACACAAAAGATGCAGTCCAACAGATGACAAAGGTCATATCTAAGAAGAGTTCAGAATACAACTACTGCGCACAGGTCAAAATAATTCGATTAAAGGTCACTTGAATAACATAGAGAGCAAACGATTCGCAATCATGAGATAAGGTCAAGGTCCTTACTTGAAGTGTAAGCTCTCCTTCAAATCTTCGTAGCTCAACCAAAAGACTTTGTGCATCAAAGACTCGTAATAACTTGATCCTCGAGAAAGCGTCTTCAAGAAACTGGAAAACGAATTTTCTTGTAAAGAATAACGAAAGTGTAGCTATTGCATGCTGTACAAAGTACATCCGTTCAGTTTGGTTGTTTGCAAAATAAAATTAACATTAATCCATGCATTTTAAACTCTACACGTCATGCAAATCACTCATCAGTATCTTGTTTTCTGCTCATTCTACTTTACTTTCTACAACCTAAAGTTATAATAGCAGACTGAAACATTACTGGGCTAGCATTCTATTACATCTCAGAATGCTGTCCTTAAGGTTTGCTTCCCTTTAAGCTTCGATAGTAAAACATTACTCTTAGATCTACTAGTCTATAACCACAGTCGTAAGATTAGATGCTGCTAGTATTAAAAGCAATAGTCCTAAGGCGGTAGCAAAGAGAGCAAAACATGTGCGTAAAAGACCGAAGCCTTCCGATAATTAAGGAGAGCCAAATGCACAAAATTCTGAAAGCTAGATCTAAACATAAATCATTAAAAACTTAGAATAACATAGGTTGTATGTCATAAGACAACAGAAATGAAAATCAAATACCTGGGGAGTGCAAAGGTCATTTCGATTAGCTACTATTTCTAATAACCTTTCGCAAACAAAGGAACCATTTGCATCCATGTATAGGACGCTCTTTTCTGGTGATTGAAGCACTGATGCACACATTGTTTTGCAGAACTAAAAAGAAAGTGTTACTTGCTTTTAAACAACCTTGTCAAAACAAAATTGAAAGTACTCGAACAATAATTCAAATGGCCTTTGACGATAGCAATGAAGTTGTATGTGACAGAAGATTGTTCTCGCTGGCAACTTCAAAACTTGTGAAGGTTTGAAAAGCAATAGTCAAACTTTTAACGCACATGTGCAAGTTTGACTATTGCTTTTCAAACCTTCACAATTTGGTGTTACTTTTATATTATTTTTAAGATGAGACTTTTAATTTTCAGTTGGTTCAGAGAGCCTGAAAAAACCTCAACGATTTACTATCTACTGGTATTAAAGACTTTGGAACACATGGCATCACTAATTGCTTAGGAATTCAACAAGTGCGTTTAAGGATGAATTCTATACGTAATTGAGTGATAAGATTAAAATAACTAATACATTTATTTGACATTAAGGTCCGAGAGTTCATGTATTTTGGGTTCTCCTAAGTGGCTTTCAGCACGGACAGTCTGAGGTCAGAATGGGAAAAAGTACCAAACGCATTACATATCTGCTTATCCAGAGATGGGCAAGATAATCCAAGGAATTATTTTGTTACAAGATACTGTTGGAAGCAAGAAAAATTATCTTATTACTACGTAATGTTAATCACAAGAAAAATCATCTTATTACAAATCATCTTATTTTATTAAAAAATAAATGTAAGATACTAAGGTAAAGTTTCAAGAAACTGTTATAAAGATACTCTAAGAAAGGGCACATGGCCTGTTTACAACTACCTTTTTTATAACATGAACATGTTGAAGTACTAAAAGTTCAAAAGTTTACGATCAGAAGTCTCTCTGTCACCCAGTTTTATTTTGTTGGATGCATATTAATGCCTCCATAGCTGACTACATGCTCTTCATGATATGAAAGTGGTTTATAAGAAAGTACTACTCAACTGTGCAAAAGGTCATGAAAGTAAAATACTGGATTCCTAACTACTATAAAAGCTGATAGGCTCATAAAATGACACTTGCTATGTTTACCTTTCTCAAGCAGTTTATCTTCTATGCACACAAAGATTTATCATAATTTTTGGTGCAAATAGAGCTATTTAACTACACCCAAATGTTAATACATAAATAATTAGAAGTTAAAGGAACTCTTAAGAATTTATTGATACAAAAATTATAAAAAATCAAAGCAAAGTTTTAATACTGAGCCAAGCAAGCCACTCTTGTAGAAGAAATTTGGAGTCTATGAGCAGGGCTACTGGATGGGAAGGGTTTGTTGATGTTCTGGAGGAAACCCTCTGTATATAGATATGGTACCTCTCTAGCAATTATACACTCTTGTGAAAATCTTCAACTCTTTGGCTAGCATTGACTCTAGGACCCTCACTTTAACCAGCTGCTATGGATTCCTCATAATAATCATGCTTATGCATTTAGAAAAAACAATTCCCACATGGATAGATTAGAAGAAAAATTGGATGCTATCACTACATCTCAACATTGCAATGGAAGCTGGATGAAAGTGTAGTTACTCTTAAGATCCCAGAATGTCATAAACAATAAACTATGCCATTTCAAAGGTTGCCATGAATAGAAATATTGACTTTAGTTTACTCATAAAAGTGATAGAGGTATCTTGTACCTTTGAAGAGTTTTTTGAACATGTCTTACTACAAGATACAGTCATTCAGCCAAATTGATAAATAGTTACAAGATAAAGTTACTTTAAAATAAATTATCACATTATAAGATACAGTTACTGATTTCATTATCTAAATACTATTTTCAAGATAATAAGATAAGATACTGCCCATCTCTGTGCATATCATCACCAAGATAAACATTAGCTACCTTCTCTAGGTGCCTGTATTCTGAAAGTCTGAAATGATTCATTCTTATAGGACAGTAAGTAGCAAAGTGCATTATGAAGGAAAGATCCTCCCTTATGATCAGTGAAAGCATTACCTGTGTTTTTCCAGTCCCTGGGATGCCAAAAACCTCTAAACATTCACCAGTCCATAATCCTCCATTCAGCATATTGTCAAAACTGAAAATGTGTATGTTATAGGTAATGCACAAGATGGCACTCAGATGCAAATCAGAAAAATAAAGAAAGTGCTAGTCACAGCAGGTTAAAAGAAGATGGTGATGATGATAGTAGTGATGGTGATGATAATGATGATGACATTCATGATGGTGAGTGGACGCAGTGAGACAGCTTTCCTAAAGTCAACAAAAATTAATTTTAAAGAGAATTAGAATGGTAGCAGATGATGGTGACATATAGTAAACTGCCCAGCCAGGCCCTTTCAGTATAAAGCAGGCTCAGTAACTCATGCTGTAGTTCTGCCTAGCAACTGTTGGGGTAAATTAGTGGATTGATTATAGCTAAATCAATCATTTCTTTTAAGCAATTGATGGGACATCATTTGGCCCACAAAGTCAGCCCTTGGCCCTGTTAGGGGGGCAACAAGAAAGCAGAAGAATGAGAATGATGATGATAAAGATGACACTGGAAAAGGTATGCCATTGATGGTGACCAAATTAACAAAATAATATATCTAAATAGAAAATGAATAAGAAAGAACAAATGGCTTACCCAGGACACCCTAAAATAGAAAGTATTGAAAATTCAAAGTTATTCATGCATCATTTAATAATGAATAGTGTCAGCAATAAAGGGATTATATGAAGCATATTAAGCATGTTGACAATAATTTTGCATCAAGCATAGCTATGCTGTATGGGCCTAAATATTTGGTGATCAATGTGAAATGTCCCATACTCTCACCTACAAAATAGACAGGAATGTTTGCATACCAAGGGAGGTAGGTAGTTAATTGTTAAAAGAACAAATGGGGAACAAGGAAGGAATAAGGAGCTTAGCAAATTAGAACAACCTCAATAATAGAAGAGTTTGGAATAGATGGGGAGTTTGGTAGACATATCAATGAACTCAAAAAATGTGATGCTGGTTATCAAAAACAGCACAAACAAAATCAAATAACCTAACATCAACTAAGCACCCAAGATAAGAAATGATTTTTCTCATTGATTCTCCTTTCTGCAAATCAATGCAATTCAACAGATTCTCAACTCTCCTGACTGGTGGTAGAATGATGGACTTGTTTTCATAAGAGTCTTGTGCTGTGATTGTTAAGTGAGAATGTATGGAGTGCTTTTGATGAAAAAACCAGGGATTTTCGAATAAAGGGGAAGGTTAGCAAAGATATTGAAAACTAATAAAAGGGGAGGAGTTAATAAACATGTGAAAATTAGTAACTATTATCAAATTAACAAGCAGGGATCCCCATGTATTTGTGAGGTGAGAGTGTATACATTTGTTCTGTTTTTTAAAAAAGTACCATAACATCACTTTCTAGGTAGACATGGCTGTAATGCATGCTAAGACTTATATTAATGGCAGCTACAAGAATAAACAAGTCAAGAAAACAAATGATCCAACAGTTTCTAAACTGAAAGTAGCTTTTTCAACAATTATGACATCATGAAGCTTCACTTAAATAGTACCTGTAGATAATATGTCTGTATTTTTCAATGCTTCTTGATAAAGCAACTGAGCATTCTTAGGAAATGATATATTCAAGGATCTAGGCTGTGAGTACATCTTATCCTGTAACACAAGTTTATGCATAATGCCATGAGTAGTCAGTAAGTGCAGAAAACAAAATGCATCTTCAGTCCAAAGGACATGTGAGCATTAGAGCCAAAACATATACACATTTTTTATAAGAAACAAATTCTCTGGTTTCGGCCTGGATGTTTCTTAATATTTCATCAAATTCTGCCTTAAACATATCTTAAATTTAATTTCCAATGACAACAACAACCCAGATTAGGCAATATTAAAGCAGGAAAAAGGATGCTCAGGCTTTGTGAGGCATGTAAAGGATGTTCATTCTATTTTCTTGCTTGTTTGATCAAAAAGTTACTAGTAAAAACAATTTTTGAAAGTTATTATTTGAAACTCAGCCTGCCTATGTTTCTTAAATGCTTCTTAATTTTTGTATAATTTCAGCCTCATCTTTCTTGTAGAGACTTTACAGAGACGATATAGTTTAAATGGCTTTTTCAAACGACAATCCGTCAAATAGCATATCATAAAAACGTTTTAGAAATTGGTATTTCCTAAGCTGGAAGAGGGCGTGGTTCCCAGAATTTCTAGCTTGAACCGTTCACTTGATTCGTTGGATCCGCGCCTGATACGGTCCAAAAGTCAACAAGGCATAGAAATGCAAGGGTTATTCCAGACTCAAAAATCTGAATACCTTTTTGATAAACAGCTTCAAACTAATCTTGTATCTTCTTATGTGCTCAACTCTCTATGTCTAGTAGCGAAGACATTTTCTTCATGTTCCCGACTGAGCAGCCTTTGTCCTATCAGCCCACAAACTGAATGACAGCTAAAATATAGAAAAGAACGGAAACATTGAAGGATAAAAGAAATGCTACAAAAGTCTGTGGGATTCTATTATTACTGAGCAATTCTGTCACATTGCAAGCTGACGATAGTCGATAAAAATGGATTTACCTTTGAACATCAGGCACTCCCGCTCAAAATTTTAATTAATTTTATGTAAACGAGGTTGAAATACTTTTGTTGTTGATGTTGCAGAAAAAGTTTTCATTTTCGCTTTCAGCTCATTTGAGAATTTAATCTTCCGTAAAGCTCAATGTTGTAGCGAATTGGAAGAGTATGGCGTTTAACAGTAGCGTGGCGGATTTCCGTTTTTGCACCACTGTTGTGGACAGCAAAACTGCGCATATACTTTCTACACGTGTAAGTAGTGGTAGTGTGTTACTTCGTCTTCGAGACAGAGATTAAGAAAACGCTTTTAACTACATTGGCTGATGTCAAGATTAGTCATCGACCAAACGTTGTTAATTTGCTAGTGCTAAAGCACGGCAGTGTTCAATCATGAAATGATAGTTTTTAGATATTAGAAAATAATTTGAATCATGGGTTGTCTAGTGTGCACTCGAGCATATTGTATCGCCATTTTTTTAGTTGGTTATACTCTAGCTACGGAATGTGTGATGACTGTAATTCTATTGCGATATAACCATAAAAGTTTTTTGGTAGCTTTTGGTTTACATGATTAGAGCACTTCCGAACTAACCAAAACTTGGAGAGCGTATGATCCTCATGTGAGGATCATCTATGTGAAATGCTTGCTCTATGGAACTGGTTAAGCTAAGATTAGCATGCTGCAGCTGTAGACTGTTACATTTAATTTTGAAAAACAATGATTCACGAAACTTTATCCATCATGATTTTGCACATTTTTTGGCTTTGCGGAACTCAAGTCATAGCTTTGTTCGGCATACTGGAATCCTTTCGCTAAAAATGATTTAGTTTGATAAGCATGAAATTGGAAGGTTATTTTTACCTCAAGTTCGCAACTAGGAATTTTCGATGACGGGGGTCCAATACACAAAAAGGGACACATCAAAACTTTTTAAAAGAAGCTATGGCATGTGATATTCTTTTTTCAGATTCATAAGTGGAAAACATACAGTGGGAGGTTTACTGATATTGTTGCTCTTAAAACCAATGATTCTTATTGCTATTTCTTATTGTGGCAGGGGAGGAAAAAGGGGGGCCAGGGACAAAGCCAGTGGACAATTTTTGAAATCATGCCTTTTCCATCTTGGGGAGATGCCGTTTTTGATATGGAGAGGGCACTACAAAAAAGGCACTTTTTATTCATTTGCTGAAAAGGGCTGGGGTCTAAGCTCCCAGGACCCCCAAGTTGGGCACCTGCCTTTATATTTAGAAATGCTCATCTGGTGAGAAAGTAAAATATCGGACAATTTTTGTAGTTTCTATTTTTAAACTTGACTTTTGCTGGGTAAGATTCTCTCATGTTTTTCCTGTTGTACATGTACAGCACCCATTCATACATGTCCTTCTGCTCTTGCAACAAGCATATAGGTATTTGCATTTCCTATATAGCCTATTTGCATTTGTATCAGCATATATGTGTTGTATTTAGCAATTCTATTACTTGCAGGTTGATACTCTGGCTATATTAAGCTTGATATCACCAATCCTAAGGTATTTTATTTTCTTCTTTTATTCAAATGTGTTCTCTCTACGTGACACACAAATGCATTAAAAATGTAACATTCTCATGCAAGAAATATACTATATAATATGTCTTATATTGTATAGGAATCTTTTTTCTAGATTTGGATTTAGAATTAGTTGTTGTAAAAACACTTTTGATATCCTGCAACTCCAGCTTGATGGTGGTAGAAACATTTTCATGTTTTGCTGCCTTTCTAGTATACTATAATATTCATATACATTAATGGGCTTATCTTTTAATGCTGCAACTTCACTTCTTCGACATTACTTTGCCTACCATAGCAATAGAGTAGAACTTTTATTGGCTTTTTTGACATTTTATGGGATTCTTTTATTTATCAATTTTTCTATTTGTTTCCAGCATTATTGGCTCTGGCTCTGTGATCATTTTTGTTGCATACCACAGGATATGCAGAAGTCCAGATGTATATACTTTGCCTTTTTTATGCTCATGTGATTGGTATTGAAGTTGTTTTAAGCCTGCTACTTACTGGACTTTTAAGTGTGTTTAAGTGCATGGGCCTTAGAGCATGTAACTTAAATACTAGTGAGTACTTGTAGTGCATTTACATTCCTGCAGACAGGTACTCAAAACTATGGTGGATCAAAATAACTTAAACAGGTGGATCAAAACTTTTTGATCTGGACATTTAAAGTTCTACAGTGCCACAGAATGTAACACATCATCACCTGGAAGTTGATTGATCAGCATGTGATTCTGAGCCATCTTCCCCTAGAACCACATCAGCATGTGAATTAAAGCCCAAATGTACTTAGTTTGCATACAGATAGTGGCATTTCTAAATAGTATTGTAGAATTTGTGAGAGATGCTGGGGAGTCTCGACAAATATAGCTTTATGTAAAAAGCTTTTCAATTATTGAAGAAGAGAACATCAAAATTTGACATTTCTTGTAGACATATCAACCACCCAAAAAACAATATAATATTTGTAATTCTCCTTAAACAGCTCAAGGGCACACACACTTAAATGCACGTGAACTTCAAGTGAGTACCAAGCTTATGGTAAAATATACTAATTGGCCTTTCTTCAATGAGGCCAAAAATGGAATTGTTCAAACATCCTGCAAAAGTTAGTCATTGTTTTGGACTCCACTCTTAGTGTTTTCACTAAGCATTATTGACACTCAAAACAATAGGAAGTGTATAGGCTTGGTAGTAGACTCATGTGAGGTTTCTGTCACTATCTTTGATACTTCTGCTGACTTCTTTTGTTTCAAATGTACCATTGAATGAACTAAATACACAAGGAAGATTTGAAAACTAAATAGTTAAATTGTCTCCTTTGCAGATCAACTCACTTTTTCATTTATCAATTGCTGACTTTTTGTTGGCTGTTTTATGGATAGTTGGCCCCATTGTTCACTTGAAGTATCACCTGGAAATTGCATCCTCAAGAAACCTTGCTAGATTCTGTGTCACATTACAAGCACTTTGTGAGGTAATATTAATCTGTTATCACTTCTTACAGTATTTAGCACTAATTTAAAGTTTTCATAATATTAGTTTTCATAACACTAATATTAGATTTTTTGTATCCCTGTTCACCTTTCAATCCAGTGAAATTCACAGTTGTTTCAAGCTATTTGTATTTCCCTCAAAAATGGCATCCAAGTTGAAGTCTGTCACTCAAATTCCCACTCCCCTCCCTCTGTGTTTGTGTGTCTGTGTGCTTATGTGTGCTCATAAGACAGTGTGTCTCTGTCAGTCATTTATTCAGGGAATTATTCTTTGCTTTAAGTTTCATTATGCTTTTGTTGTTCAATATTGAACATTTTGACATATTATCTCTAGATGGTTCACATAATGAGCTTCTTTTTGACGATAAATTATGCATTCCATGTTTTCTTGCGAATGAAAGAAAAGAAGGACAGACTTTATGCAAATTCAATGGATGATGATTTGATGGTATGTTTTTTTTGCACTATAAGCATGAGCAAGTCTCTTTACACCAACATCAGTTTTCTGTGTAATCAGAAATTTAATGAGCTATTTCTATGACTCAAAATCAGAGCTATCCAATGTTAATTTCATATCTGATGCACCTGTAAAGCAGTGTATCAATGCTTGGGCAAATGACAGATTAACTGTCTGCTGTATTTTAAATCTGTAAATGTTATTTTTTTGCTTGTCACATTCTTAGACCTCACAGCAAAGATCAAAATATCTGGCAATGATGAAAGCTGCAAGCTACATCTTTTCTTGGTAGTTCAATAACATCTATCTTAGTCATACTTTTAAGTTGGTAGATTTGAAGTTGGCAGTTATTTTAGTTTTGCATGTCAATGTTTCATAAATTTGAAATGGTTATTTAAAATACAATATTGGTACAATATAATAGCCAAGCCAAAACAGTAGAATAGTGGATTATGCAAGGAAATGTCTAAGCAACTGCTCTCAGAGCATGTCATTTTCTCAGTCAAAATTATGGAGTGGCTTTATGTTAGACATGTTGGTGTTCATATCACTTTCCATCTTTGATAATACTGCGTGTATATCCTTCTAATCTTATGAAAAATTTGTGATAAATCAATCAAAAGTGATGACCATCATTTCATTTACACTTTTGCTCAGCTTCTGTTTTGCCTGTAATAGAACATTCTTTTTGATATATTGATCATATTTACCAGTTGTCATTCAGGGGTGTAGCCATAGGGGGTGTGGGAGAGAGATGCCACCCCCAACATTTGTCTTGTCAGCAAATCTGCAGTACATCAATAGTGCTAGTCAAAACTGTATTACAAATAAAAAGCACAAGGAAAGTCTTCTTTGTTGGCAAATTGGGCTGAAGGAAGTTTTGTGTTTGTGTACCCCACCCAACAATTTCCTTAAGCTTTAGCTCTGTTGTCATTGTGTAGAAAAGGAAGCAGTTGCATTGATGCTGATTGCTGCTGTTAATTGGAAAGAAATCAATACAGGGATATTGTTATGTAATGCATCCAGGGGGGGAAGGAAAGCACCTTGATTTGTTACACTATTGTTTTACTTATATGGAGAGCTATAGTACAGAGCATTATGACAGGGGGAAGGGGATCACAAAAATGGTAAATTTAGCATTACATAACTGCTGAATGACCCCATAATAGCTTTGCTACTCTAGTAGACTATGTTGCATTTATTACAAATCAGAGACACCCAATATTAGTATCCCAGTGGTTTGAAAAGCAAGCTATTCCTCAAGTGTATATGACTAACAAAACTTGAAATGGCTTTGTTTATTTTAGTGCTGATTTTCATATGAATATTTCTTTCATCAATGACTTCATGAATACCTATTCTTTGGATTAACCTTTGGGAGTGGCATGACATAAGTAGTAGCTTCTAGTTCTAAAACAGAGAATTAGAGAATTTTATGCTATGCAGTTATATGTTACTGTATTTGCCAACATCCAGACTACTGAAAGAGACTGATCAAGAATAATCTTTCATCTCATAACCTATAACCAAATTCTATGTTTTAGGCTGATTCCTGCTATTCTCATCATGCCTTTGTTGGTCTTGGTTTTGCAGCAAGACTACTTCTGCCAAATGTATGGACTTTATCTCTATGCACATCTTTTTGGTTTTCTCATTTAGTGGGATATTTTCTCACCATTTTTGAGTCCTATAATGAAGATAGAGTATAAACTTTGGAAAATGAAGTGCATCTTTCACATAGAAACCATATCCTGCTGTAAGACCCACTTCCAGGGACATAGTTTTTTGTTAAGAATGTCTGTAGTGTTTTAAGATTGTTACATTTTTATTACATATTTTGCATATTCAACTTGTAAATTACTTTCTTTTTCTTCAGGTGTATTATTCTAATTGATGCTCCACTTCCTGCAGTAAGAACTTTTTTTGACTTTTGAACATTTTCCAGAGCATTCACTTTTCCCTAACGTTAGGTTTGCAGATCTATTGCTCATTTACATCTCTAAAGCAATGGTAGACATTTCATGTATATGTTTAGTTTTAATTCATATGGAGGTGTATAATAATTTTTAATTGTGTTAGTTATTTCCATGCTTAGTGGTCTTTTTCATTATGTTCTTTTTTGTAGCGGCAAAATTCCCTTGAGTTTTATAATGGATTTGTCCTGATGATTGTCACACTTGGCTTCTCAATGATAGTCATAATTGTAAGTATGAAATGAAGTTTTCCCATTCAGTTTTCATTATATGATAAAGGCATATATTTCTTCATAGTTTTTGAATATATTTGTAACATGTAATAAATTCCCTTCTCTCCTTTTGCCTTTGCCATTTCTGCTGTTTCTTCTGTAATCTGCTTCTCCTAACTTATTGTATGTTCTGCAGTACTCTCTTTGTAGGCTTTATTGAGTGCTTGAGTGTACAGGGTGTCTGCCATGTCAGGGAAGTTCAGGGAAATAAATTCCCTCATAAATATGTCCAGGACATGTCAGGGGAAATTTGCTTCTTCTTTGCAATGTGGTGAAATATCAGGGATATCTGACCCTTTTCACTGACTTCCAAGAATGAAACAAAATCATCATTTTTCACCCTTGTGCCATAATCTTTTCAGAAAAATATGTATGGTTGAAAGGTCAAAGGACCACCAGAGTGTAAATATTTCAAACATGTTGATGTAATGTTTCTTCTTTGCTTTGTAGTTTGGCTTTCTAGCATGTCACAAAGACTAAAGTTGAGCTCAACCAGAATTTTCAGAGATCTCTCCTTAGCTAGCAACAATGTAGAATTGCAAAAAATCCCCAGATTTGATAAAAAGCTGGCATACTGTTACCCAGGGTGGCATTTGCCACCCCATACCAACCATCACTACAGGCCTGTCAGAGCCATTACCTTGTTGTGTTTTGACCACTTGATTGATGCTTGCCTTAACAAAAGAAAACAGTGTCTAACAATGGTACTCAGTTGCTGGGCTACTTGATTTTGATGCTTCCTTTAAGATGCTCCCTTCATGTGATCTTTTCTCTTGACTTTCCAGAAACACATCACATGGAACTATTTCTACAATTATCAAGTGATCTTGAGAATACTGATCTTCACTGCCCAGTAAATTTACCAAATAAAATACTTTTTGAAGGAGAGCTGTTGGTCCCATAATTGATCTTGTATCTAGCACAGGGTTGGCAGTTTTTTAATCCAGTTACCAATAACAGTAATGCTGATAAGCCATCATGCATTCTAACCTAGCATGGTTGGAAGTATATACTCAAATCAGAATATTTAAGTAACTAAAAATACATATTTCCTTTTCAAAAATTATCTTTCTTCAATCTCCATACATAAATTTTCACTGAAATAAATCCCCAACAAACACTGGAAACTTTCTGAGGGGAAAGACCACTACACCTGGAGTGGAAATTCTCCAAGCGAAAATCAGGTAATACGTCAATGTAGACCAATTCAACTACAGCAGAGAGATAATGAACTTGCCATGACAGTAGAATTACTTATGCATCTATGAAATTTCCGGCAAGGATAAAGACAGTAGCGATTTTTGAAGCTTTATTTTCATATATTAAACCACGTGAATCAAAATTACTTTTTGTGACTGCTGTGGACAGTTTTTCTTAAAGGTCAATTGCCTCATTTGTGAATAGAGGTACATCACTAATGCATCCAGAGACAAAGCTGGAATATATTAGCAGAGAGAACAGCCAAAATATGATATTGAACAAACAAACTGACACAGCTGCTAGCTAAGAAGGTTTCTAACTTGTGCATTTATGCTGAAGCAGCTATTAGTAAAATGACACTCTTCAATTTGATAAAGACACCCTCATTGGCAGTAATCACATTCAGATGACTTGGTTAGGATATGTGCCAACCCATATTAAGGGAAAGTTGTGCTACATCTTTTAAGTACCTAAATTGAGATTAAATTGAATAATGCTGATTATCTTGGGGTATCTAAATCATTCATTTTGATGGAAATTGTTAATTCTAAGGATTCAAATTGTTCTAAAGCAAGTTATTTGTTCAAATACTTGTGTTCATTACAAAATTGATTTGAATCAGGGATTTTTTTATACATCGTTGATTTAAATCAGCCAACACTGTTTTGGCAGAATAGAAATGGCAAGCTTTCTTTCATTTCGGTTTGTTGATGTATAAAACAGATCTCTAGGAATGCCCAAGCAAATATCTTTAGCTTCTGGACAAGGAATTCATTTGCATCTGTAAATTCCAAAATCTGGCAGTTACACCACTGATGACCATAAAAGAGAGATTTTTGGCGAATATTCTAGTGATGAAGAAGCAGCAAGTAAAATTGAAACAGATATGGTTAGCTAAAATAGGGTTTAATGTACTGAACGACCCAATGTAAAAGAGATTCCAATAAGGACATGTATTCCTTCTCTGACTAGAGATCATTGATGAGCGTAATGTTTGGCCTACTTGCCAAAAGGACGTTTTTCGACGTTACAGAGTATGTCAGGGAAATCCATCTTCGAGATTTGGCAGACGCCCTGGCCTAGCAACAATACCATTTGTAGTTCAAGATCTATGCGGAAGGCTTTTTGTAATTATATCCACGAAATTTTGTAATTTATCAACTAAACAAACCACCATCAGGTAGAAAAAATGGAGGCTTGCTGTTGTTTGTCTTTGTACGACTTCCATATATTTTTTGGTCCCTTTTGGGATTCATATCTTTTTGAATATACCATTATTGGACACATTTTGAAGATTTAAAGAAGCACTCATGTTTTTGCTTATAGATTCTGTATATCTGCACTTTGAGGATGTACAAGAAAACACTTTTAGGTGAGCTGGTTTCAGCATTTTATTCCTGTATCAGATGCATTTAGTGGTGATTTCAATTTGTTTTTCAAATTTGTTTTAATGAGATAGGTGATTACATTCTTCTCTTGGCGTTCCAGCATTTGCTTCCCTTTCAGCTTTTATTTCATTTTCACTGTTTAGTAAGTGCTTTTGCTAAAAAATTTTTCTGAAATATGATGTTTTTGTTTATGTGCATTTTCACCTGTATCAATCTAGATTCCCATATGCCACTAACTGACTTTCAATGAGGCTCTTGTTGACATCTCCTCATTGCTAATAAGCCGTTATACTCTGCAGGCTTTCACACTAACAGAGAGAGGGTTGTAATTCATGCAATGGCTAAACGTGCAACTGCATATGTCCTAGTTTTCATCTATTGTTGGACTCCAGGTTAGAAGGCACTGTTCTTCTTTCTGTTTCATCTTTGCATGAATGGCCTTCTTTTGCTTGCAATTGTTGACATGCTTCTTCAGTTTTATATTATTTAGGATCTCAACTCGGATTACTAGAAGTGCTCCTCCCATGATACATTCTCTTGGGGTATGAAGGTTTGACGTGTGTAGTTCAGATTCGAAGACCATGACGCACTTTAGAGTTAGTAATTATTTGTCCTTGCATTTGCGTTAATTTAAGATTTTTTTCATTTGTTTTGTAAAATCCTTTTTTGCAGTACATTTGTAAGGTGTTAGGCCAAAGCAAAATCAATTTTGTCGTGCAGTAGTTTCACGGCTGATAAAGCGGCTGAAATTGTTATTTTTGGTCTGATACATAGAAAATTTTGATTATTCTCTTTGAAGGAAATTTGAAATCATAGAACTTTATCGACCATTATATCCGCAGCTTTGGTGTTATCTGCCTTGGGGCTGAAGAATGCGTATGATGACGAGAATTCGGACAGTGGTCTACCACTGTACTACAAGTACTATGGTGTGTTTATTGTACAGGTATGTTTAGTGGATGATTAACAAGATCAAGTACTATGGTTTGTGTATTGTACAGGTATGTCTAGTGGATGATTAATAAAATCAGAGTATGACAAAAATGCGGGCACCACGCACCGCCCGCATAGCTTCAATCCCTGCAGGCCGCTTGCGCCAATCATCATTAGTTTCTTACTCTTTTCTGTTTAATTGTAGGGGGTCATATTGCACTTTTTGAAATTTTTCAGCATTTTAGAGTGACCCGGCCCCATTTTACCAAAATGTGGGTGATATCACTATCAGCAACATTTTTATCCCAATCTTCATCATTCACCTCTCCATCAAGCATCTCACAACTCTCATCAAGTGGAATACTGTCAACCACTCCATTCGATTTCTATTGGGATCATCGCCTCTTCAGTTTTCTTCAGTGTTGTTGGGATTTTCCTTGCAAGTCACTTTATTATCAACCTCTCCCCACGTTATGAAAATCTAGAAAAAATGACCGCCCCCTTCTTATTCCCTCCCCCTACAATTAAGCACAAAAGAGTAAGTTTCAATTCATTTCATTTTCATTTCTGTAATATTTATCCTCTAATTCTTGGCAGAATACATAAATAAGAGTTGAAATATATAAATGTGTTACATTATAACTGAAATAAAGGATCAGTTCATCTGTGCAGATAAAAGAAGCTGCACCCACAGGCAGCAAGAAATTTTGTCGGACACCGAACAAGATTTCCCTAAAGCCTAGTTTTCATATATCGTATTTCATCGGCGATCATCGCCGCTGCCGTTTCCCGACCATCGGGGATTGTCCCCGATTGCTTATGACTTATGAAAACCGCACTATCGGCGACCATCGGGGATCATCCCCTATCATCGGAAAGTCAAATATGTTTGACTTTCCCGATGATTCCCGACGAACAACTTGGTTGGTGATCATGTTTCTTGTCACGTTGAGATGACCATGTTTCTTGTCACGTTGTGAATTGGAGTGCATGAACCAAGTAGGTGATGCCCTCTAGCCTGAGATTACAAGAATCTAACGAAGAAAACGAAAATAACACTCTTATTATGACAACGCTAAGAGAGTGTAATACCTGCCCTTCAATTTCACTTCACGCACCTAAAATACCTTCTTTGCTGCACATCTTGTGTTGGAAAATACGCTGTGTATTCCTCCAAAGTAATACTATGGATAAGATATGCGTTTTCACCTTTAATTCTTTCAAAGGAACGCTCTATACATGCAATGAACCTTCGCGTTCCACTCTCAGAGCTTTGGCGCCGTCACATGCTCTTTGTTCATCGGATATGATCCCCGATCAACAAAAAGTTCTATATCGACGATGATCGCCGATGAATTACGATATATGAAAGCCAGGCGTTAGTATTGCGAATCTCACTGCCTGTGAATTGTGGATAAGGCCTGATAAGCATACATCTCTCTCTAGACCCTCACTGCGCCACTGCAAGGTTTCCTAAACAGCCTCGTTTATGGTTGGACTCGAAAGACATTCCGTGAGGCCTTTGCAAGAGAGACCAGGCAATGGTTGAATTATGGTTCAATTGATTCACAGTCTTCTACATTACTTGCATCAACAGATAGCTACGATCCCCATTGAGGACGTTATTGACTTAACGTGCAACGGTCAACTTCGGTGGCAGGAAGGCTTAATGAGACATTGTTATAGTGAAACATTTGCCCACTTTTTTCGACAGCTAGTGAATATGCAATTTAAAGTTGCTATAATACTAGTTTGTTTAGACAATTAGCTTTCTAAAAATCACAACTTCTATGTTGTTAATGCAAGATTACTTTGACTGGAAGAGTCCTTTAAGAAGGTAAACTATTATTCTACAAAAATATAAGTTATTTAATGATTTTGAGTTACTAAGTAATTACAAATTTGGTATTGTTGTATGTATGCGTTGGATCTTACCGCATGACTTGAAATTTAGCGATCTTTCTCTGTTGCTTCTACTGTTTTTATTGCAAAGACGAACGGGGAAACTACCTATATACATTTTAAATATATATATATATATAAATTATATATATATAAATATATATATATATATAAATACATATATATATATATATATATATTTGTATTTATGTATGTCTGTATATATATATATATGTGGGTATGTATGTATATATATATATATATATATATATATATATATATATATATATATATATATATATATATATA
>OLMO02000262.1:19591184-19602027 GCA_900291935.2 Cassiopea xamachana
ATATATATATATATATATATATATATATATATATATATATATATATATATATATATATATATATATATATATATATATACATACATAGATGTAGCAGGCATTCTCTTTTAGTTACTGAGGACGTCTTGAATTCTTGTGTGTTCATCTATTGCTCATGTATTTGTAGATAGGAAACTGTAACAACTTTCAGTAGTTAAAGTGATTTTTTAAGCAAAAAATCATTTTACTTTGGTACTATCCCCTTTGTAAATAATGAACGCTCCCTTACCTATGACTAAAACAAGTTATTACAGGGGCTATTGACCATATTGCTTGTCAAATTCACAACGAACTAGGATATAAGCGCACCATTTAGCCTTTCGTACCTTTTCCACCAGATGTATAGGTTGAAGTCAAATGGTTCAATAATTTGTAATGTGAGTCCAACATAATTTCATTCTTTGATAAAGCAACATCAAACTGCATTCAATAAAAAGTAGTTATCATTATACATACGCAATATACGGTATGAAAAGGTTAAAGTCTAAATACCTACGCAACCTTAGCTGAAAAATGTATAAGAAAAAAGTTTATAAGAAAATGAGGCTCAAATGGTCAAAATCTTAAAAAATCTTAAGAAATCACCAGGCTCAATTTCCTCAATTTAGTGTAATTATTGGCCAAAAATCGATACTTCGTCGTTATTGCATTAAAATGTTAAAGATGGAATTCAAATTCAAGTATACAATATTAATAGCGACATTGCAAACCGTTTTAACCAGTTTATGTCAGAAAAAGTTAAGAAAAATTTAAGAAAATCTCAGGCTCAATTTCGGGAAAAGTTAAGAAAATTGAGGCTCAGGGAAAATCATTGTTTTCTTATAAAAAAAACGTGTAAATAATTTCGTGTAGCCCTATAATTTTCTTGGGTGTTCGTTTAACCATATCATACGAACTTTCCATCAACTTACTAGGAACATTTTCTTGAAAAGACTTCAAGGCGCTACAGTTGTTCTAAATTCTCAGTGAATATTTCTGGGATTTCTGTGGTGCAACTTTGTTTTACATAGAATTTTCTAAAAGTATTCCTTCCTGATCTAGAAACTTCAAACTTTCTCGCGTCAGGAAAATCGAATATTCTACGAAATATAGAGATCAGTAGCTGTTAATTGGCAAGATAAAATAGTCAATACTCTACACGTAGAAAATGTTACAACCCATGACTTGCTATTCAGCCTTAAGAAATTCATCCAATGATCCTTCAATTAGTGATCTATATCCTTCTCTATGATAAGCACTGAACTGATCAGGTGTGAAAAACTGATTGGCTGTACTGTGGTGAGGAAATCTTCCCAGGACTGGCTCAGAGCAGCCTTTGCAGCATGCGCAGTGGCAGCAACCACAACATGCTCCTGTTAGACGACTGACTTCTTCTTCTGACAGGTACGGACCATCTCCCCACCTCTTCTTTTTCAGTTTGAGGCCAGTGTCTTCCTCATATTCTGCCCAGTCAGTTTCCTGTTTTCCTACGATCCCATCTGAAGGATGTCGAGGTGCAAGGAATAAAATTACACCCTCTCCAACTTTCCTTGATATTCCTGTATGTAGATCTTTATCAAAGTAATGCACTTTGAACTGAAAGTGACGTGGTAGCATCTTGTATTGTGTTTCTATAAAGTTATCTCTCAAGTCCTCATTGATATCCCTTCCATCCATCCCTGAAAAAGAACATCTTATCTTTTCTCGTGCCATGTTCAAAGAATGTAGCAAATCAACTCCAGCTTCTTCTTTTGAAGACTTAAACCCTCCATCTGTAATGATGATTCTCTTCATTCGCAGTTTAAGCAGTGATAAAAGTCCAAGATTCTCCACGTGGCCACCATCACTTAGGTACAAAATTGCAGGTGGTACTTCTCCAACGTTGTTTATTCCAAGCATTTCTCGAATGAATCTAACTTGGTATATGTTCACAATGCACCATCTACAAAATGAATAGAATGTGATTATAGTATGGTGATGAGGCTAACCATGTATCATTCAATCAATCGATCATCCGATGAGCTCGGAATAACAAACGTAATCGGAATGGTCAAAAGCGCAAAAAGATTTTCTTGGAATGATCCTGGTGCTTTGTTTGCAAGTATTAATTGCAGACAGTTAATGTGCAGGATTTGATGACTTTTTAAAATGTTCCTATGCATCGGTGTTAAATTTGAGACCACGTGTATAACATGTGTCTTATAGGGCCTTAGGTGTTACAAGTTCTTGCTACCATTGGATACGTCTTGTCTACTGGAGGTTCCATGGAGATAGCATACCTTGTTAAAGTTTCCACTTTGCTCTTTCTGCTTTTCCCAGTTGGTAGAATTGCCACCAAGAAGCAAAAGATAATGAATGTGATGAAAACTCCCATCAGAGCATATCCAAATTGGTTTGGTGTCCATTTAAATTCTACTAATGGCATGAGCACTAGTGGCAGGAAAATGAGAAGTTGCAGCATAATTGGTATGACCTAAAAATGTAAAAACTCTCAACGTTCAATTTTGGAACACTGCAGATATCTGCTGGTATGAGCTGTGTTCTTTTTTATATATATGCAAGTATTCAAAAGTACAAAAAACAATATCATAGGACTATACGAACACAAAAGCGCTTTACCACACTACAAGGACGATACCACGGAGTGCAAGATGTCATGATAACTCCGCAGCCATCACGTAACTACACGACAATTAAATATACAACTACAATAAACATAAAAACATTAATTACTAAAGATTACTAAAAACATTTTTCAGTTCTTGCCCTTATTCGCCCGACAGTATCATGGTTTCGAACAGCATATTTGGACTAATTAGGTGTTGGAATTGGATCTTTAGTATACTGGGGAATGAGATTATTCATGATCTTGTAGAACAAGGTCATGCGTCTACACGTTTTTTTTATAAGAAAATCACTATTTTGCCTGAGCCTCAATTTTCTTAACTTTTCCCGAAATTGAGCCTCAGATTTTCTTAAATTTTTCTTAACTTTTGCTGAAATAAACTGGCTAGAGTGGTTTACACTTTCGTTAATACTATTGTATACTTGAATTTGAATTCCATCTTTAACATTTTGAATGCAATAACGACGAAATTACCGATTTTTTGCCTATAAAAACACTGAATTTTGGAAGTTGAGCCTCGTGATTTTCTTACGATTTTCTTAAGATTTTGACGATTTGAGCCTCATTTTCTTATAAACTTTTTTCTTATAAAAAAAAACGTGTACTCCACCTACGACAGCTGAATGATGCATGCTACTTTGAAGGTAGCATACCTCATAGTAGAGTCTGGTGACACCTGATTGGTATTCAGAACATTCTCTCCACACAGTGTCAGCATCAGCTGCTACTAAAGCAGTAGTTAATAGGCAGGGATGTAGACGCAAACAAGACAGAAGGAACCCAATTAGCTGATTGGAGGAAGCAGTAAAGGATGGGGGGCCAGGGAGTTTTGCCTCTTGGAAATTTTTTAGAAACACACTGTCTAAATCTCAGGGAAACGCCCTTTTTTCTTGTTGGTAAGTACCTAGCGACAAGAGCTGCTGACTTAAAAATTTTTCCGCTTAGCATTCAAAACTGACCAGAATCCATTATCATTCCTTATATTAAATATTTGAAATGTACTCCACGTCAAACTAGAAGCTAAATTGATATGCAATTTCAACGGTAAGAACATTTGTAATAGCCACTAGAAGAACCGTAAAGCAAGAGAACTCGATAAAAATGATTATAGGATTTCCTCAGTCTTACCGCACCGCAGACACCGCTCTTAAGTAGCTTCTTGTCTGATACCCATGATTTTCCCATTGAAACTCCAAGCATCATTTGCACGCTTAAGGCTGCCTCGTTTTCATAATCTCCCATGTTGTAAGAAACAACAGCACCTGATGTTGCCATGGCATCAGATAGTCTAATGTCAGCAGGGCCGATTGAGGATTCGTCAAAATCCTTATTTTCATCATCATCGATCCTCTCAATCAGATGAGGACTAATTGTCAAGATTGTGAAGGATTTTCTTGGATCTGTGGAACCTAGATATATCCAATTGTCAACCAGAACGTTGCAAACATAATATGGTTTTATACTTTCCAGATCTTTGAGAGTTAATGTTTCCTTTTCCGGGTAATTGTCCTCTATTTGTTCATAGTTTGAATTTTCGTAAGGAGAAATCATGGGGAAAAAGTCAGCACATTTGATTCCAGTACAGCCAGTAATTCCAGCACTGGTCTTCGTGTAGAATGCTTTCTGGAGTTTACACCTGCAATGGAAAATTGCTCATTATTTTTTATAACTTCTTGGTTTCTGTGCTAAATGACTCCTATAAGTAGATGATTCCTATTAACTATTCGAGTTATCTTTTACAGCATCTTTTGTTGCAGGACATTCGTCTATTGAAGCATTTTCCATAGAAGACTTGAATGTGCAGCAGGCACGGCACCAGCCACCATAGACTGGGTGATTTCAGTGGGCAACACCTTTTATGGACCACACCCTTAGGCGGCTACACCCATTTTACTGCAGGGACATGACTACATTAATTTCTCAGTACAATCATAGCAAAGACTAATGACATAAAATAAGAAGAATTATATCTTGATACGTAGTCAATAGAAGAGGACTGGTCAGGAAAGGCGGCATAGATCAAGAACGTAACTCTTTGATCGTGTTTCTAAGAATCACGTGACAGTAAAGGTGAACACAATTTAGAGCAAGTGTTTAACAAGGCCATTGCTCGTAGATAATGTACTAGAGTTTTAATGCATGCTCGGGACAACTTGGTCTTTTGCTGGCTGCAGCACACCCAGATGGCAAAAAGAAGTGGAAATATTCAAATTGCCAGCTCCTACAGATAAGTTTAGCATGGAATGGAGGTCGTAGATTTTGCGTAGAATTACCATAGATCACAAATTGAGCAAGACGGAGTTCATATTTGCGAAAAGTACTTTCAGGAAGATGAAATGGAAACAGGCAGGAAAAAATTTCAGCACTTTATGCTTCAATAACTAACATTGAAAAATATGCTCGAAGAATCAATTTTACTTCTCATACTCCTTCAGCTAGTAGTTCAATGTGCTGTAAACTAACCATTCTTCGACGGCTTTTTTAATCTAAAATAACCCTTTACAACAGAATGAGGGTTTTTCTACGCTCTTATTTGTAAACAATTCACTGAGCTTGGGGGGCTGAGCCCCCTCAAGTCACAACAAGAGTGGCTGCGCCTCCTTCCCCTTCTACACCACTGCGTACACCTATATGAAAAATAGCTCATACCCCTATAATTTATGCATCAATTGATAGCTTGTGATGTGTACATTCATTTGGTAACTTGTGCTCCCACATGGGGTAATGGGTTGGGGGTAAAAATTACTTACGAAGTTATGGATGTTTTACCATTTCCAGGAGAAAGCTAGAGAAAATTGTTGTTGGGTGCACAGCCTCGATTTGCCGATACACAGACTTCGTTCAAGCCTAATTGTCCAACAAATAGGACTTCTGTTGAGTTTTATCAACAATACAACGCTGACGAGCAGTATTGATATTCGGCAAAGGTGCGGACATGGCAAATATTGGGGGGTGCAGGACCCTCCGCACCCCCTATGGCCAAACCCCTGCCTAACCATTGCTACCCGTAGGTGAATGCGCATACTGAGTACTGAGAGCTGCCCAAAACTAGAAACAACTCCAAGAACCCAAAGAAAGGAAGAATATTTGAAGAGAAGGCATAAAACACGCTTTATTTGGTGAAGTCTCGCAAGTCCGACTTTAAATGTACAGACCTTTCCGCATGAAATACATGGAAAAGATCCTGGTTGAACCTAGAAATAAATCAAATATGCTGGCTGGCTAGCCATCCCTGAGAAACATGAAGATGATTAAATGAGCATATGAGCTTAGGCTCATTTGATCATAATATTCCATAACTGTGAGCACCTTGCACGTCACGTGACATACTGTTTCAAGATCGTCGGTAATCTGAAGGCGGCACTTGTGATGTTTCTTTGACGCATTGCCGCTTTCCTGACCAGTCCTTTCTACTGACTATGATTGCTAGGCAACAAACAACTACCGTTAAATATAGTTAAACAAAGACAAGTAGCATATTTTGGGCATATAATTCGAGGAGATGGACTACAAAGATTATTGGTAGAAGGAAAACTAAATGGGAAAAGAGGGAGAGGAAGACCTAGAATCTTATGGATGGATGATATCAAAGAATGGACAAAGTTAAGCTATGTAGATTGTGTAAGGAAAGCGGACGACCGAGAAAGCTGGAAATCCATGATAGTCAACCTGCTGGGAGCAGATGACACACAATGATGATGATGATGATGATGATGATGATGATGATGCTTGCTAGAGCTCTCTCGCCCCACCCAAACATGTTCTTCTCAACTTTAGATTGATTGAAAACTGATATTGGAGGGAACTGGGGGCATTTCACCCCCATTCCCCAGTGATTTTCTTTTTTTATAAATTATATCCAGCTTTCAACATTGATGCCTGAACTATTCATTTTGTGACAACTACTTAATTTAGCATTTCTATGTTTGAAATAGTTTAGGATCGTTTATTCCTCACCTGTAGAAACTATGAATACAGCTCTGTTGAAACATCTTCAGGAATGGAGCGAACAGAAAAAACCCACTGGATATCCACGTGGCAACATTAAATAGGAATTCACTGTATGCAATCCCCAGCACCGGATTCTTGAAAACGGCAAACTTGATGACGTAGCTGTATGAATAGATGACCAATGACCATGCTGCTGTTGCTCGTAAAGGGGGAATCCCCATCCAGAGAACAACTCCCAAAGCGAATGCTACGACTTTTAACCAGTCTGGTACCACTGTGAAATACACCTCAAAGAACCAGGGTAGGAACGTGAAAGCAAGGATGATGGACAGAACTCCAGCAGCAAGTCGGAACAAATATCGTAGCTGCGTTCCGACGCCTCTGCTAAGACCGAACGATACTACTATGCTAATGAGAAACGCAGCATAGAAGATGATCTGAAATTCGATGTTCTTCTCTTTTATTTGAAAGCAGTTCTTGTCTCCAACACTTGTGTTATATTTCTGCAAGATAGTCGAGTTATTGAAAAGTGCATCACCTTTGCAGATGAAACCCATTCTCAACATATTCCCAAAGAAGTAATCGACCAAATATGCTAAAGGAAAGGCCATGGGAATCCAAACCAGTGCTGGAACAATGAATACAACAGTTATTATAAGGACTAAAACACCCAGCGTATCTATAAAACCAATTAATGGATTCCCCCACTTGCATTGTGTACTGGCATTTGTACGCATCTGATTGAAGAACTTTTCATGCCACTCAGGATCGTCAACTCCCCCGTAGCGGTACTTCCATTCTACGTATGCAGTTCCAGTATAACCACCTCCTGAAACACAACTCATGTAGTCTATGGGAACTTTTTTCTGAAGTAAACGACGAAGAACGCCTGACGAGAAAGCAGCAGATCGTATTCCACCTCCAGAAAATGCTACTCCTATGCCATCATGAGTAGGCATTCCTCCTCCGTTTTGCTTGGCATTTGCCTCTGGATCAACGTCTTTCTCTCCAACGAACTTTGTCTCCCTCTCTGCCATCCTGAATGAGCAACACACACCCTACAGATAGAAGATATTGACGTTAGGAACACTGACTAGTCTGCTCTTAATGGAGAAGACTTCCGTTAGGTAGTGGAGCTTGAAATCCCTTTTGAATGCAATGTTCAGTACCATAAAGAGCTTCAATACATTGGTCCCAGAATGGAAACGCTACGCTAACCATACATAAAAGTACTCACCTCTGCGATCAACACCGATTTGCAACTCGCATGTTGAAAAAATTCAAAACATATTGGGATATGAGATCAGTTTCATGGTTTGACGCTTTTGTAGTGGGTTGCTTGAAGACTGCTTAGAATTTTGGACAATAGTTTCGTGTTTCACATTAACATCACAACACTTCATTAAATATTAAGACATAGCGTGCGTGCTCTTCTATCGGCAGTCTTTGTACTAGTAGCCTTAAAACATTAGCAGCTATTAAGGGGACAAGGGGGGAAAAGTGCTCCCCAGGCGTCACCAAGTCGGCAAATTCCCGGCAAAAGTAGTGAAACAAAGTCTAAATATACGACTCTTTTCTACGAAAATCATTTTTTGTATGAGCTTCGATTTTCTTGTGTATTTTTCTTATGAAATACATTTGTAATCGACAAATATTCCCAAGTACGCGCTTTTTATTTTATAAGGAACCTAGTTTCGGGATTAGTGCTAAAAGTTCCTTAATAGTTCCTTAATTTTCACCTCACATATAGTGCCATAAAACCGGTACAAACATAAGGAAAAATCAATATTGTGAATTTCACTTTTTATTTTGGCTAAAACTCAAGATGAAAATCACAAAGAAGGTAGAAGAAGTTTCATAAATGTATGTATGTAAGATGCAGCTGTAAATGAATGGAAGCGACTTCCTAATTCTTGACTATTTGAAGTTACAAAAATTTTTGGAATTGATAAGTTCCATAGGTTCTTCTCCATTAGTAGCTTAAGTTCCTTAAATATTTTAGCCGTCTACATGTACGTTCCTTATAAAGTGGTTTCTTATAAAGTGGTTTCTTATAAAATAAAAAGGGTGTACTTGTCGAGTACACGTGCTTCTTCAAAATGCTTCGGAAATTCAGCCCCAATGCCCCCCTGATTTTTCTTGAAAAACAGCCACTGATTAAAAATGTGACTCTCAATTTAATGGTGAATAAAGTCATCCGGAGAGGGGGTCCAGCCAACGAAAGAACCTGGCGTTGTAAGTACGAATAGGGGTCGCAATCATTTCATTTTCATTTTTTTATCTAAAACCTGTTTATACAGGGTAACAATTCATTATACTGGTTTGCAATTCATAAGCCTGGTTTATAATTGGCCTTGTGAAACAAAAAGGAAAAGAAAAACCTAATTACAATATAAGATGCCTAAAAGAATATGATCTATATATGTGTAAATAATTACAACTGCAATTAAAAACAAACTAAAAGAAGCAGCTAACTCATGCTATTAATCTTAGAATCTTTCAAAGCTGACTTGAATCACTGGTTTTAGCGTTGCAAATTTGTAGAATAGCCCGTGGACGAAATGTTCGTCCTCTATGAGGCTATTCAACAAATTCGCAACATTTAACGTCGACAGTGATATGAATGGTTTAGCCAGAACTGGCCAAGCAATTCCAAACGGTGATAAAGCACCTGAAATCCTACTGTGTGACTTTGGTTATATAGAATGTTGTTTGGTCGTAAGCGGTTGCTAGTATACAGAATTGAATTGTCTTTATGACAGTCCAAACCGGCTTTTTTACTTACCTCAGGAAACTATAACATCGAAGCTAGTCAAAGGTATAAGAAGTACTACGAATACAAAAACTAAGATGACAACGAAGATGGCAAAGGCGAGATATGCAATGAAAAAAGAGAAAAGGAACGCAAAAAAACATTCGAGTTCTTTAATGTTGCTCACTCAGTTGTTTAACTATATGCCCTAGGGACAGTTTCCTACCCCCATCTGTCTATGATGAAAGGACATTTGTTGTTAATAATTCTTCATGTCAACTGAAAAATAATATCTCAATGGAAACGCAATCTTTCTCGTGCAACACTGCTACCAGTGTTTGGACACGTGGAAATAGAACTGAAAGAAATAATGTATTACTATACTTTTATAGAAATTATCTCCATTTCTGATATGTTGAATGGACAACCACAAGTACAGCGCACAATTTAACTAGAAAGTGTCTATAACTGTAAGATAAAAGCAATTCTGCTCAAATCGTGTGCATCAAGTTGGGCAAAAGATCTTTCAGTCGCTGAAACGTAATGCATTACTCGTATTCCTGGCGTTCACAGCTACATACTTTATAACAAGACGTGTATATATATATATATATATATATATATATATATATATATATATATATATATATATATATATATATATATATATATATATATATATATATACAAATGAATAGTAAAAACCAACGAAATACAAACGTGTTTATCCCTCACCTATTTCAACCACAAACTAAGATAATTATTTCAAAACCAGCTACAAGCTAACACCTCTGACACACTATCTATTTCACGCTAATCATGGATGTGCTTGCGAAATGACTTGCTACGGACTTTTAACCAATCGCACGCTTGATTAGTTACACTGGACATTCATAGGCCTTCTGTAGCAGGTTTTCATTCTTTTCAAATTAATAACGTTACCGGGTAAGCGCATCCTGTATTCAGAATGATTGCCAATTCCCTTCGAACGAGGTTATGATTGTTGCTCAGTTATTGATAATTCTTTGGTATTTTACATTTGTCATGGCTTTGTATAGTATCTAACTACTGCTGATTATACAAAGCAAACTTATGCTTAAGTTGTAGTTCATGAGTTTTACTTCAATACCCATCCTAAAGTACATTATTTCTCTTAATGCGATTAAGTGAATTATACTTTTATATTCTACGTGTACACACGAACATCTGTCCTTTTGTTTAACATTTTTCAATGCTGGATTAGTGCTACCACAACAAAGAGCAAAAGACGTTCTCCGCGACTTGAAAATACAGCTATTGTTGAATGATAGTGAAACTTGAAAGTTAAGCAAAGAATGCTAAAGGCAAGTGGAAATAACCAAAATTCCGTAACTGCGACTAGTATTATGTTCAACTATGCCTAGTATTATTTTCAACTACTACTAGTATTATTTTCAACTACTACTAGTATTATTTTCATGAACGTACTCTTGTGTCCTGAATAAACGGGGGGGGGG
>OLMO02000262.1:19602035-19661695 GCA_900291935.2 Cassiopea xamachana
GGAATAGTAGGGGTGACTGGGAATTGCTCTAATCATCAATAGCCGTGGATGGTTTTGCAAGTCCTCTCAACTGTATGCAAAGTGAATACTAGATAGAAGTAGAGACTCAATATATCAAACGGGAGCCGTAAATAAGGATATTCTGGGTGGATTTTCTAAAACATTAGTAAGCGTGGGTATGTTTATTCCAGACTCAAGAGTAAACTAATTGATGTACGTAAAGCAGATGTATTTCATATTTAGCACTATCAAAAATGAATTGGATATCTGTGAAGAACAAGTCTCTATAGATCGTCAAGATGGCGACACTAATAATATCGAAACTAGAGAAATTCCATTGCAACCCCTCTATTCTTTGACAAAAAATGAAATTGATCAATGAGTATAGGTGTGCAAAATTTTACTTGACAAGAATGAATTTAGCCTGTTGTGGGGCAGGCCCGTAGCCATGGGGTGACATGGGGTGGCAAATGCCACCCCTGAGTAATAGGTAGCCAGCTTTTTGCCACCCCTGGAAAATTCTTTATAATTTATTTTGCTGCTTTTCCTTTGCAGCTAAGGAGAGATCTCCTGAAATTTTGATTGAATTCAACCATGGTCTTTGTGACATACTATAAACTTCATTCTTTTCCTGCACACACATTATCCATTTGACTTTGATAGAATAAAGTATGAAATGAACTCTCAGATATTGTACCACTGATTCCTCCGAGACAATTTTGCCAGCCCTACAACACAGGCCTGACTACGGGGTTGTTATGGGGTGCCTATCGATGGGATTGATTTTGACTAATGTTAAGTGAAATCATTTGCACATGGCTTCTCAGCATTTACTCTCACAATGGACCATCAGTCAATTAGTAAATCTTTCATGGTATTATCTTTTCTTCCATTCATTTTGAACATTTTCTTTTTGTTGTTTTTTCTCCTTCAGCTGTCATGTTGTCTCACTTTCAGCTTTAATTCTCTTTTCCTTGCAAGTCCATGACAAACTATTTCACACTATCTTTGACATCATAATTTTATTCTATCGGTGTCTTCATTTTCCATATGATAGTTTTCTTCCTTCATGTATAAAAATTTACGCTATTCTTATCAAGGCCGTAGAGGATATGAGGCACCTTAGTCATTTTCCTGCAGTTGGTAATTTTGATTCGTTCACTTTTTAGGTTTATTAATTCAAATCTTTTCTGGAACGTGCTAATTCGTTAGCTTTTCAGCTGTTTATCGTATCATATCTTAGAATTCTAGCTGAATTGTATGATTATAAATAAATTACTTGTCAATGATATTCAGTGGTGTGCCGAACGCCCTTTGTGTGGGGGGAGTAGCCCTTTGTGTGGGGGAGTAGAAACAAAACTTTACCAGCAGACTACTAAATGTACCAGAATAACCGGTAAACAGTGATCGAATAATGACAAGCGATGATCACAAAGCAAGTATTTACAAACAAATTATAGAATTGCCAATGGTTTCAGCAAAAGTGGGGGGTTTGACACCCCTACACCCCCTTTGGTATTACTCATTATTTTCCAGCTCGGAGTTGCCCGCTATTACATTCTTTCATTTCATCTATTTGAAACTCTAGCTCTGTGAAATTAGGCAGATACAAAACCGTAAGTTAGTGTACTAGTCATAGGTTTGCATTCAATTCCGCGGACAGATTATACATAACTCTTGTTAGTCATCAGCTTTGTCCTTTCGTAAACAGTAGTTTCGAAACGCTTACACCCTTCACCTCAAAGAAACAAGAAACTGCCCATCGATAGAATTTATAAAAGAATTAACATCAAAATATTGGTGGAAATTGATATGATTCAATCCCTTAAATATTTGTAGACCAGGCCATTAGTAATGGACTACACCCTCACGTGAAAGCTGCATACACGCGACTTAAGAGCAAATTTTCTGAGCAAAAGATGTCAATGCAAAGCTGCATAGAAAAAAATTAACCAACCACGTATATCTATCTGTTATTTTCAAGTTATCTGAGTACAATTTGTATAAAAATACAGTTTATAAGAATATTGAGGCTCGAAATTGCTGAAATGTAGGAATAATATAAAGATAATGCAAAGCTTTTACTTCATCAAGACATGAGTATTTTTTGAATTTAGTTGTAATATCGCTTGCAGATTTGCTTTTACATTATTGATACAAAGTATATTCGTCTGATCTGCTCTTGCTTAGTTTTACGATGTAGTAAAACATGAAAAAAGATTGGAATAAACTGCTTTGATTTTCAGGCCAAGTTACACCTGTGGTACTCCAGAATAAGTAAAGAATACTTATAGGCTCAAAATCACAAAATTTAAGAATATTTAGGCTTAGGTATTCTTATAAGAAAAGAGTGTACCATCTATAATTGCAAAACATGATATATGTGATTAGTCCTCCACTACAAAAGATATCAATGGCAACGCTAGGCCAAATGGTTTCTTGCATGCGAAGATAGTAAAGAATTAAACAGTCGCGCATACCTATCCAGTTCGTTCAATGGTTATCAGAGTACCATGCCTAAATTGCAAAACATGATATATGTGATTAGTCCTCCACTACAAAGATATCATTGGCAACGCTAGGCCAAATGGTGATATGTTTACGGCGGTCATACGCATGAATAACTACACTTGCCATTCATGTAGAACAAGGAGCGTCAGAAACACTTCACAGTTGGCAAGTGCAGAGCACTTTATTCCAGCATCAGGGTGATCTTCACCAACGTTCATCTGAATCAGGGATGGTACTACTGGGGTGCTTGGGGGGCTGGGGCTCCTATTGCCACCTAAATTACTGAAGATTTTTATCAGTGGCGTGCTGAAAGACTTTTGAGTGGGAGGTGTAGCAACAAAAACTTATCGACAGGCTAATAAATGCCCAGGACTTACCGATAGCTAAGCTCCCGTACCCCCCTTCAGCAGATCTGCTTTCTTGCAGAATATAATAACCATATGAGGTTACTATGAAGGCAGGAATGTGCCAGAGAACATTTAAATTGGATAGGGAGAGTGGAAAAAAGATTTTTCCCGATACCCTCAGTTGTAGCTGACTTTTGTTTCTACCAGATAGTTGTTGATTCATTTTATGCTTTCAGCAAGAACAGATGCCTCAAGCTTTTCGTCAAGCTAAAAGTGTAATTACTTTGCCTTTAGGACCATTCTTTGATGCAGTGTTGAATTTTCACGGCGTTACGTGTCATGTCTGTAGCCCGGATTGCAGATTGTACAGAGCAGGGGCGATGTGGCTCAAAAATCCTCCGGTGCCTCTCCTAGCCACAACGCCCCTGGTGCTGAGGTGGCAATAAGAAAGGGCTAGAGGCTATATCCCCTTTCGGAACATGCTAGTCTCACCGTCTGAATGTGAACATCTATTTAACGGATATTTCCCTGCTAACCGGATTCCAGCCCCCCTTCGTTGGAAGAGTCAACCCCCAGTCGGAAAACTTCTGGCGCCACCCCAGAAAGTGTGACGCTTTTAGAAGAGATCTCCAATGTGTAAGACCAAAGTCCCCGGTGTGCCTGTGTGCATAGGCAGATATTCTGGTGTGTTAATGTGCACCTTCGTTTTAAGTTGTCAAAGTTTTAAGAAACCGGGTTGGGGAGTTAGTATTTCCTTCTCCATATAAATATCAATGGTGAAAGGAGCTTATATTTCAATTTGCAAAAGTGCATTCTCCTGACATTCTAAAATGCGTTGCCAGAGTCCCGGTTTCCTCTCACTGTTCTCACATGTCCACACAATATGTCATTGCTAGCATCTCACCAAAAGTGTGCCCCACTTGCAATTTCCACGCAATGTCCTTGCAATTGCCATGCAATTTCGATGGTTATGGGAGTGCTTTCTATCAAACAATATATACCCAGAGTGTTTTGCTCCCCACAGGTTGGTAGCATTCATAAAATCCTATTTATTTGAATTTGTAGTACCTAGGCATAAACAAAATCTCCTGAATGAGCTTCACGTGGAACACTCTTAGATGTAAATACTATCATTATAGGTTATGACAAAAGCACTCTAAATTGCTCTGATTGTTGTCGGTTTTTCACTAGGTCGCGAGAAGCAACTAGGACTGCGCCCATGTCTGACTTGCGTTGACTAAACCCAAAAACCTAGCCGGTGTGCAGGAGCTTTGTGACAAAAATATCTCCCATGTGTACATGCCATACTTGGCAGACTAGTCTGCAGTGGCGTGCCGAAGGGCTTGTGACGTGTAGCAGAAGATATTTACCGACAGGCTAGTGTATCTTTCAAAATTACTGACAAGCGATGATCACAACGCCAGTTTTTACGAACATGCCAAGGAATTACCGAGAATCCTAAAGAATGCCGACAGCAAAAAGTGGGGGAAAGGAGTTGCGAAATTCACAGATCCCTACTATGGTACCATATGCATATCTGTTCAATAAACCTACCTCAGTGATCTTAGATCGATATCCAGTTGCCAAACCTCCTAACTTTTGATCTCCTTTTGACCATGCTCATCTTTATCGCATTTATTTGTATCCACCTTATTTGCATTTCCTAAAATTTAGGGTACATTATGCTGCAGATTGATAGTTTTATGCACTTACGTTCAATATAAAAGAATCAATGGTGTTAAACTCAGCTGTGAATGCACTGTTCCTTTCTCATTTCTTTGCTTCTACTTTGCTGTGTCAACCAAATTGCTGCAAACACAGAATGACCGTCACTTTTCCTTCAAAGCAGCAAAAGAGAGGACAATACGTTTCATTGTTCTAAGTGCCCAGCCTTTGCTCCAGCGCTTTTGTCAATTTTTGGGAGTTTTCGGAAGTATTCATCACCAAATGCTAACTTTGTATTTAGTTAGGGAAATGACGTAAAAGCATGGATTTTATTGACGCTGCACACACTTTTCGACTTGAATACGAATTACCCATGTTGTTCCTCTAACTCTTTTAGAATAGTATAAGATCTGCATTTTGACATTAAAAATCCGTGTGGTTACCTGCTTTCCGTTACAGCATCCCCCCAAGCCCCCTAGGACTACAACCCTGGTGTCACCTAGCTTCTCTTCTTTGTTTCCTAGAATGGAAAAACATTTGCCAACAGATATTACATATTCGGGGATTTACCAGCATGACTTGCAACGTTAAGCCTATAAATTGTAGTTGCTTCTCCGCAGTTTCTCTGTTAAATCTTAATAAATCAAGCACTCAAATGAGCACACTTGGTACACAATAGGTAGGGGGCGCAAACAGTAACGTAACCGGCGTAGGTTGGGGTTAGGGCAACTCTTAACAGCCCCAATTTCTTGAGGTTCTGAAGGGGCCCCTCATCGGGTTTTCAAGAAACATGTTGCTTTGTGGAGTCAAAACTTAAGATGGCGTCCCAATCATACAGAATTCCTAGGGGACCCGAGCATCTCCCTTGCGTCACTTGGTGCAAAGGAACCTTATACGTAATTATGACCTGTATAATCATGTTAATACTTGTGAACAGTACGAAAGTTAACAACGTGAGGGATCATAAAAGTAGGGTCTCGTTTGATAGGGACCATCATGTGCTGCAGGTGATACCCGACCGTTGTCCTGCGACTGTATACGGAACTAATAACTTAAATAAGAGGATTGCGATATGGAATGTTAGAACTATGTACCAAAGTGGAAAGATGGATAACATAATAATGGAAATGAAAAGAATGAAGATAAGTATATTGGGTGTTTAATTTTCCAGATTGTTTCCATCTTACCTCACCTCACGGTGAGGTAAGATGGAAACAATCTGGAAAATTAACATCTGAAAGAACTACATTTATATCTTCAGGAGGAATTGAGCACAAGCTCGGCGTTGGAATGTTATTTGATGAGAATACTGCAGAATCTTTGTGTTGTTTCTGATGTATTTCAGAAAGAGTTATGGTAGTGAGGCTGAAAGGAAAGCCATTTGACATCTCTTTGATACAATACTATGCACCTATAGCTGATAACAAGGATGATGAAGTAGACAAGTGCTATGAGCAACTGGATGAAGCAGTAGAACAGTGTAGATCACAAGATATTCTACTAATTAAGGGTGATTAAAATGCAAAATTAGGTGGAAAGAGCGATGGTAGAGCAGTTGGCCCCTGTGGCTTTGGTCAAAGGAATGAAAGTAGTAGGTTAGTAGAATGGTGTACAGCAAACAGATTTGAAATTACGAACACGTGGCTTCAACATCATATGAAGTATTTGTATACTTGGAGGATCTATCCCTAAATGTGGAATGACAGCCAAGAAGACGTGGATGATACCAGAGACCTTAGATCAGATGGGAGTGAGACACAGAGTGAAGAAAGACATGGAAGAGTACAGAAGGGTAAATAAGAGGATTCGGAATATGTATAGGGCAGCGAAGGAGGAGTGTGCAAATCGACAATATGAGGTGATCGAAGAATTAGAAAATAAAAATGTTCAAATACTGCATGAAAAAGTGAAAACTGTAGCTAACAAGAAAAACTGCATATATCTAGTTGTATGAAGGATGAGGATTGCAATGTGTTAATGGAACAGGGTCAAATTAAGGGGAGGTGGACAAAGTACATCAACAGCCTATATTCGGATGCCGAAAGAACAGACAAAACAGTAATAGGGAAACAGTTGAATGGGAATCCAATAACGAGAGATGAATTAAGAGATGCAATGAAACAGATGAAGAAGAACAAAGCAGTGGGACAACGATGAGATAACGTTTGAAATCATAGAAGCTTTAGAATATTTTGGGCTTGATAAGATCACTGATGTTGCTAATTTTGTGTATGAATCTGAAAACGTACCTGATGAAATGATTGAATTAATGCTCATTGCCCTGCCAAAGAAGCCAGAAACAACCGATTGCAAAGCACACAGAACAATTACCCTTATGAGCCATGTAACAAATATTATCTTACGTGTAATACTAAATAGGATAAGAGTATCATTAGAGAATAGCTATCAGATGAACAGTTTGGATACAATCCTGGGAAGGAATAAGAAATGCCACTCTTTGTCTACGAGCAATCATAGAAAAATGCATTGAAAACCAAAAGGACTTGCATATATGTTTTATAGACTATGTTAAGGCATTCGATTGTGTGAAGCACGACGAGCTACTGGATATGATAGAAAGGTTGGATGCAGATCGGAAAGATTTTAAGACTGATCAGAAATCTGTATTATGGCCAGAAAGCTGTAATCAGGATTAACGGAGAGCTAGGTGAATGGGTAGATATACCAAAGGGACTGCGACAAGGATGCATCCTCTCACCAGATTTGTTTAATTTGTATTGCGAAGAAGCCCTTAGGAAAACAAAGATGCGTAATGGAGTCGATTTGGGAGGAACAAACTATAATAATCTTCGATATAAAGATGATATGCCATTTTGATAGTGAAGAAAAGCTACAGAGGTTGTTGAATGTTGTTGCAACGGAGTGAGAGATTTGATTTAAAGATAAATTGCGAAAAAACGTATGTGATGGTTGCCAGTAAAAAGTTACAAGCTCTGGTTTATAGTGTTACAGTGAACAGCGTACAGAGCAAGTGGATTATTTCAAATACTTAGGAAGTTGGATAACATCAGATGGAAGATCTGATAGGGATATTAGATGTAGAATTGGTCAGGAAAAGCAAGCATTTATGGACATGAGAAACCTATTACGTGCAAGGAGCTTAGGATTGGGAGTTAGAAAGCGTTTGTTAAAGAAAGCATCTCGTCAGTGCTATTGTATGGATGTGAGTCATGGACAATAAGTAAAAATATGGAGCAAAAGTTTAAGGCGGCAGAGACATGGTTCTGGAGAAAGATGATGAGGATATCATGGACAGAAAAACTGACTTCTGAAGTAGTGATGGAAGAGTTGGGAGCAGAAAGTGAGCCGAGAAGAGAAGGAGGGATAGAGAAAAAGATCTTTCGGGCTGAAGTGGCAGGGAAAAGAGTAAGAGAAAGACAGATTGAAGACGCTAGATTGGACGATGGAGAGATTGAGGGTTAAAGATGGAAAACAGTTATGCAATGTTGCAATGAAAAGAAAAAGATGGAGAGAAAGAGGATCGCCATGGTCCGTCTACTGTATTTGATGCCAAGACCCTAGAAGAATCAGACAATACCAAACGTAAACTAACGCTGTTGTCAACGAGAAACATTGGCAGTTATCGTTCTTGCGTCACAACATATCGACAATATAAGGAGATGCTGCAAAAATAAATGGCTGAGATCAAATGAAGTTCATACTCAGGATCATGTTGCTAGGGGGAAGCAATTTATTCAAGCATAGCAAAGTTCAAATGAGTGCACCAGGTACGAAATAGATAGCGGGTCCAAAACAACTTCCAGGAACACGCTTTTGAGATACAGAATATGGCACTGATGGACTGATACATAAAGAAGTATATTTCTCTGGACCTTAGCTCCTCCAGTGCAGATGAGAAGCCGGTGATGCCAAGTAGAAAGTTAAAGAAAGAAAGTAGAGGCTTTCTCCTAGGGTGTCGATGGAGAAAAGAATGGGAGAAATTAAGCACTCAGGGCCTGGGGCTTAACCCCCAGAAAACTTCAACGTCAGGAATTGATCCTTTGCAAAGTTGAAAGTTTTGTTGATTATTTATGATTGTTTTGAGAAAGAAAAAATTAAACTTTATTTTATGCAAATTTACTTTTCTTGAGAATGCCATATTATTGTAAGTGTCTCTCAAATCAGGGCATGATGACTTTGAGTATTTTCCTGCTGAGAGGCACAGTTGGATGTATCTGTATCGTAGTTCTTAGTTGTGTTTTTCTTTTTACATTTGTAAGAAAAAGAAAAAATGACACCCATCTCAATAATTGTTCATTGAATTTTGATCACTTGGAAAATCGGTTCTCAAAGTACTATAATACCTTCGGAAGGCAGAAAATTCGATAGATTTACACACAGTGACCAACGAAGGAATGTACTCATGCATAAAGGTATGTATAATTACTCTAATAAATGCAGAAAAGATGTAAACATATTTGAATATTCCCCTTTTATCACAAATCATGAAATGGACTTAAGTAAAAAAAGAAATTGCTGCATAAAATTTTAGGAAACGTTTGATAAAGTCTCAAACCGTAAGAAATTGAATCTTAAGAAAAATCGGGTAAACTTTAGCCTACACGTTCTTTTTTAAATAAGAAACCAGTTTATAAGAAACCAGTTTATAAGAAACCAGTTTATAAGCAGCCTCGTAACAGAGACCCTAAAATTTGAAAAGCAAAGAAACTTCAGGTTAGTACTACAATGAAATCAAGAAGCTTCTGATACTAGGCCTTGTGCAAGGTATTCTATAGAAAGAAAGAAACAAACAAACGTATAATTGAGCAAGAAATTCCAATGAAACCTAAGTTACCATTATATCTTATATTTTGTACTTTTTCTGAAATATAAAGCTTGGAGTCAAAGTGTCTCAATGTATTGTGTCGATCCACTACGGGGAGCAAATATCCTCTAACATAATAAGACCCTCTAACATAATAAGACCCTCTAACATAATAAGAACCTCTAAAATAGTCTTGCAATCTCTATTCTCAGGTCGTGCTTAGCTGCGTGGGATTCAATTACATATGAAGAAAACGATATGGAAAGGTTTAAGTCTAAATAACTAAATAACTGCAACTGAGAATGAACTAATTGTATTTTTGAGGGGGTACATACTGTAAGAGTTTTGAATTTTGCTTAGTTCGTACAATTTGTTTTGCTATTTACCCATGTGCTAATCTAAAGTCTAACCCTATGAGCTTCTCATCAGCTTGCTGGAAACTTGCAAAGAGTTCAAGACGATAAAGTTCTCTTCAACCTTCAGTTAACAACATAGGGAGGTCTTTTGTGCATTTTTGACTCTTTGAAGCACTCTGCTGCTAGAATTGTGATGGGCAATGTGATTCTACAAAAGGTGGTAGCTGTTAGTTCAAATGAAAAAAAGTTATAACTCTATATCTACATGAAAAAACGTTGTAGCCCATGACTTGCTATTTAGCCTTAAGAAATTCATCCAATGATCCTTCAATTAGTGATCTATATCCTTCTCTATGATAAGCACTGAACTGATCAGGTGTGAAAAACTGATTGGCTGTACTGTGGTGAGGAAATCTTCCCAGGACTGGCTCAGAGCAGCCTTTGCAGCATGCGCAGTGGCAGCAAACACAGCATGCTCCTGTCAGACGGTCAACTTCTTCTTCTACCAGGTACGGACCATCTCCCCACCTCTCCCTTTCCAATTTGAGACCAGTGTCTTCTTCGTATTCTGTCCAATCAGCTTGCTGCTGTCCAAGGATCCCATCTGAAGGATGTCGAGGTGCAAGGAGTAAAATTACACCCTCTCTAACTTTCCTTGATATTCCTGTGTGTAGATCTTTATCAAAGTAATGCACTTTGAACTGAAAGTGTCGTGGTACCCTGTTGTATTTTGCTTCTACAAAGTTATCTCTCAAATCCTCATTGATATCCCTTCCATCCATCCCTGAAAAAGAACATCTTAGCTTTTCTCGTGCCATGTTCAAGGAATGTAGCAAATCAACTCCAGCTTCTTCTTTTGAAGACTTAAACCCTCCATCTGCAACAATGATTCTCTTCATTCTCAATTTAAGCAGTGATAAAAGTCCAAGATTCTCCACGTGGCCACCATCACTTAGGTACATAATGGCAGGAGGTACTTCTCCAACGTTGTTTATTTGAAGAACTTCTCGAATGTACCTAATTAGGTAAACATTCACGATGCACCATCTGAAAAGCAAGGCATTTAGAAAAAGCTATTAAAGTTTGAAACGCAACTGCTCCGTTTAATACTTATCTCGCTAATTTACCATTCCTCTAATTCATTTCAAAACTCGTAGCGTGGAATATTTGAGAAATACGGCAAGGATTTGACTAGGAACAACTGGCCTAACTTTGGTGGTCGGTAACCTGTGGCTTCAGAGCCGCATGTGACATTGCCACTTTGCCGTTCTTCCTCGCTTGCCAAGCTGTAATCACGCTGCCCATTCGTGGTGTACAGAAAAGTCCCACAAGATGCTAACAATTCGAGTTTTGGCTTCGACTGCCTACTGTAAAAATAATGAGTAGATGACGACATAGCATTTTAAAGGAATTTTCACTGTGGAAGCAATGTTGTAAAAGGGTACCAATTGCGGAAGCGGTCAAACAAGTCCGTACATTGCTACCATGGACTCAAATCATGCCTCTTGAGCAGGTATAGGTGATGACTTTACAGCGGAGACTGAGTCCAGCGTCGATGTGGAAGGGGGCGTGATTCACCGGACTAGAGTTTTGAAGGAAACTGGGAACTTACTTGTTGACAAATTCAGGCAAATTATCGGTTTTCTTGCTGTAAAGTGGCTACTATAAGTCTTCTTATGAACATTCACCAGCACTATCACATACAAATCATAACAACCCGGCCGAAGCCCTGAATACAAGTACCGTGATGCATTGCGTATTGATGCCATTAAGGGAAAGGCCAATTGCAACATAAAAGAAGAGTTTATTGCGTATAGGCAGTAGTAAGACATATGGCAGTAGTAAGGTCCTTATTCACTGCCTCATTTTGCTTATGGGTGCCATTAGATCGGCAAGAAAAACCAGTCTCATTGCCGTACATTGCTACCGTGGAGCTTTCAATTGAAAATGTACTAAATTGAATCCATGCCTTGGACATGCATCTTAGAGAACAGTAGGAATCACAAATTGTTGTTCATCTAGAACTGGATACTTGCAGCATATAGAAGATACCAAAATGGCCTTACTTTAATAATAAGGTAATAGATTACCTTGTAAACTTTTCCACTTTGCTCTTTCTGCTTTTCCCAGTAGGTAGAAGTGCCATCACGAAGCAAAAGGCAGCAAATGTGATGAAAATTCCCAGCAAAGCATATCCAACTTGAATTGGCGCCAGATGAAGTTCAACTAATGGCATCAGCAATAATGGCAGGAAAATGAGAATCTGCATCAAAATTGGCGTGAGCTAAAAAAGCAGAAATATTTTCTCAGTCTTCCATTTTGACACATCGCTGCTTTCATGCAGGCATGAGCTGTGTTCATTTGGGAATAGAGCTAAATTAAAGCCACGAAGCAAAGCTCGTGGCATTACGAGCAAAGCACGAGTTAAGGTTTAAGAAAGTGGCTCCCAAACTTTTTAAATAATTCTTCATGGTGGCCCCCTGGGGAAGCTACTTTCTTAAATCAAGGTCAACTGGAGGGAGATATATATGCTATGACGAATAAACTTAGATTTCAAACAATGGTACAAGCTAATAAAACAAGTCGAACAACATTCCATTGTAGCAGGCCCGCAGCCAGCACGATTTTGTGAGGAGATACTAGAGGGGGCTTGGTGGCGGGGCGTGGCACCACACTGCCAACAAGAGGGGTGTGGTTGATGGCCGTAACACCACATATGCGGACGAAGCTGCAAGAACATTGATCTTGATGCATGCGATTTAGCATTCCGTAGGTCACAGTGCTTACTTAACCTTTTTCGCATAACATTGGCCAAATTCTTGAACACGCCCAACAAATAAAATTGCTCTCAGGCAAGTCTCTGAGAATTGCTACTCAAAACATAGCAAAGTTAAGTCGAGAGTAGTGAGCCTCTGTGAACGAAGTTATTTAAATTGACAAAGAAAGCATACATACTAAAACACACAAAGACTTTTGCCAAATACCAAGGATGTAAACAAAAATAGATAAAAGGAATAGAACTGACGGGGTTTAGTAAAAAACAAAGTGCAGCAGCCCTATGCGAAGGTGTAAATGGGAAAGCTGCTCGCGTGTAGAGAAAGAATAGGGGTCTGGGGGCTTGCCCCCAGAAAAGCATTTACACTCATACACTATGGGACGTCGGAAAATACCCTTTTTCAAATAAGATGGAGGTTATGTTCATCATTGATCTCTATGCAGGGAAGGAAAAATGATCCTCCAACCTGTTATAATTGAAGTTTGAAGACTTTGTATGCCGATATCGAAACTTGGCGTGGAAACGGGCCTGCTAGTAACTTTCATACGAATTGTAAAAACTTCAATACAGAGGATTTCAGGCAAGATTTTTGCTTCGATGGTAATAAAATGAAGACAATGAAACAGTAATACCTAAAACTATCGACATTGAAATATTACTTGGAAAGCGCAGCTTGATACAGCTAACTTCATAATTATTTTCAATTTGAAAAAGCAATGTAGAGCCTGTGAAAATTTGAATGGAAGGGAAATCTCTGTACAAAATTGTTAAATCTGCTGAAAAAGACAACCTCAGCAACCTGAATTCATAACGTGCATAGACATTCCCCTAAAATTCTTGAAAAAATTTCAGACATATTCTGCTATTGAACATTCAAGTTATCCAAATGAACTCAAGCAGGCTGATGTTTCTGCTTTGCAAAAAAATGACGACGCAACCAAAAACAAAATTACCAACTAAGTAGTGTTTTACCCACCATATAAAAAGTGTTTAAGAGACTCTGTGATAAAACTGATTGAATTCATAATAACTTATTTGTCTCTGCTACTTTTTAGTATCAGATAGGGCCTTGATAGTGGCGGGAAAGTAGGATCTACTTTTCAATTTATCTAAGAAATCTGACTCCTCTTAGCTACACTCGAAGCTTTGGCAATATTCACGATGCTTCGATCTTTATTTACAACTATGATAGGCAACAAAGATCAAATGTCAATGGGTCTTTCAGTTCTTGGAAAAACAGCTTTGGGTGTCCCACTGGGCTCTGTCCTCGAGCCAATGTTTTTCAATATATTAACTTTGTCCTACAAGGTTCCCCATTGGGTGGTGATGCTCCTCCCCCTTTCCACTACTGGACTACAACAACGAAAAGTAAAAACAGCTTCATATGGAATGGGAAATAAACGTTTCAGAGGGCCGCAATTATGGTAGACACTACCTGTTTAGGGGCTATTCATGGGTTGGTACCAAAAAGAACAATTGGTTAGGTGAAAGGCATTTTCTGATAAACCAAAGCTGTGCCCATACATTGTGATACAACCTCAAGGTTGGGTAAAATGACTTTCTTAACAAGAAATAATTTCTTTTCGGTACCCCTCCGTAAATAATCAATAATTCCTTATATATAAAATTCTGGTCCCCATAGATGACTTCAAATTAAAACTCAACAAACTGAATCCTGTCTGTGCCGAGCTTATATGTCATCATAGGGATTTTATAGGTCAAGCTGTTACAAAATAATATTTTTGTCATTGATTTTGCTTATATTGTTAGATGACCTTCATTGCCTATGTATAAATGTAGTTCTTGCTACATTCAGCTACCTTTTATCACTAGCATGCAGATAAAATGAACAAGACATTATTATTACCAAGTGGAAAAATTTAATTTATACGGTCGTACCGTGCCGTGCCGAATCATTCAGAAATCACATGGTACGGTACGGCAAGGCACGACACGACACGTTACGACACGGCACGACACGGCACGACACGGCACGGCACGGCACGGCACGGCACGGCACGGCACGGCACGGCACGGCTCTGCTCGATGTATAGAACGTTCCTAATAAAAACGAAAGTGCCAGAAGACTCGGTTAGAAAAGTGCATAGACTTATTTCAATCTTACCATTCCAAGGACACCTTTCTTCAGTAGCCTTTTGTCTGATACCAAAGTACTTCCCATTGAAACTCCAAACATCATTTGCGCACTAAAGGCTGCTTTGTTATGATAATCTCCCATACTGTAAGCAATGACAGCACCTGATGTTGCCATGGCATCGGATAGTCTAATGTCAGCAGGGCCGATTGAGGATTCTCCAAAATCATTCCTTCTATCATCATCAATCCTCTCAATCAGATGAGGGCTAATTGTTAAGATTGTGTAAGCCTTTCTTGGATCTGTACAGCCTGCATATGTCCAGTTATTAACCATAACATTGCAGACATAACTTGGCTTTATGTTCTGCAAATCTTCGAGGGTCAGTATGTCCTTTTCAGGATTCCTGCCATCTATTTCTTCATATTTTGAGTGTTTGTTTGGAGACATTATGGGGAAAAAGTCACTCCAAGTTATTACAGGGAACCTAGTGGGTTGTGCGTAGAACGCATTTTGGAGTTTATACCTGCAATAGAAGTGAATAATTCAGGCACAATACTGATTGGGACTACGTATGCTAAATGAGGGCGTGGTAGGGCTGGAGGGCATGGAAATTGAAATTTTGTAGTGAAATTATAACTCAAAACCTTTTGATGATCAATTAAGCTTATGTCTTACAAAGTTACCAACCATAAGGAAGAGTCTCGTTCAACAACTTGTCACAGAACAGTGGTCGGCAAGTAAAAGTCAACAGAGCATTCTGTGTGCATTTTGCTAACTCTATCAGGTGTCCAATCATGTTTCATGATGATGATTGTGAGACAGCAGATATTGTGAGCCCCCGTGGCCTGCAAATTACTCAATTGCATAGGTGCTCAAAGTTCCTTCAAACAATTTACTGGCTTCATGTGAGTAAACAAACCATCCAGTGTCCAATTATATGCCAACCTTAACAAAAACTAAGGAAGAATTATTTTCTTAACAAGTAACTAAAAATAACAAAGTCAAAAGGTTCTGCCTTCTGAACATGTCAAAAGCCGTGGATATTCCGAGCCCATGTGGCCTGTAAATTGAAGCAATCGTGTGCAATAGTGTATTCTTCAGGACAAAAAAGCTGGCAGTGCTAGTCCACTCCTCCCAGCATTTCTCCCTTTGCACCGTCCATGTAGCTCGGAATATTTTCATTTCGTAATCAGTCCTGAAAAATAAATGGACACCTGGTGCTCCCAGCTAAATGCACACAGAAAGTTCTGTTGGTTGTTTGAATTCCATTTTTGAGTATTATTCCATTATCCTTAACAGAATTCTTTGTAGCACGCATAGTTCTACTACTTATGATATACCGGTAGTACACCAGTATTTTGAAATATTTTTGGCAACTGGACATACTGTTGAAAAGGAATTGTACTTTGAAAAGGATGTTACGAAAATTTTAACATCGCTTTTTTGTAAATATATGTGAAACGTCACTAATGGTGTTCATTCATTTTAAAAATATGTTGGATCACTGGATTTGCTTGCAGCTTTGAAAATTAATGCATAAATAAAATACTTTAAAACCATTACTCCATTATTCAAAAAAGTGTTGATACTCATGTCTCACCTGTAGAAACCGCGAATACTACTTTGCTGGGAGATTCTAAAAAGGGGAGCGAACAAATAAATCCCAGTGCAACTCCATGTTAGAATATCAAACATCTCATCACTGTATGCAATTCCTAGCACCGCATGCCTGTAAACTTTCAACTTAATGACGTAGCTGTATAGGAAGAATAACAGTGACCATGCTGCTGATGCTCTTAAGTGCGGAATCCCCATCCAGAGAAGAACTCCTAATATGAGTGCTAATATTCTTATCCAATTTGGCACCAACGTCAAATACACCTCAAAGTACCATGGAAGGAATGTGAATGCAAGTATGATTGCAAGAACGCTAGTGGCAAGTCGGAAAAAATGTTGCAGTTGTGTTCCAACTCCTTTTCTGAGACCAAAACACACTGCAATGCCAATAAGAATTGCAAAATAGAAGATGAATTGAGAATCGACGTTCCTCTCTTTTGTTTGAAAGCAGTTTAAATGTAAAGCATTTTTTCTATATTTCGGCGCAATAGTCGTCGTATTGAAGAGTGGATCACCTTTGCAGATAAAACCCGATCTCAGCATGTCTCCAAAGCAGAAATTGACCAAATATGCTAACGGAAAGGCCAAGGGAATCCAAATTAATGCAGGAATAACAAATACAACAGCCACAACAAGGGTTAAAACACCCAACGTATTTATGCAACCACTCAGTGGACTCCTCCAATTGCATTCCGCATTGGCATTTTCACGCATCTGATTGAAGAACTTCTCATGCCACTCAGGATCGTCAACTCCCCCGTGGCGGTACTTCCATTCTACGTATGCAGTTCCAGTATAACCACCTCCTGAAACACAACTCATGTAGTCTATGGGAACTTTTTTCTGAAGCAAATGACGAAGAACGCCTGACGAGAAAGCAGCAGATCGTATTCCACCTCCAGAAAATGCTATTCCTATGCCATCATGAGTGGGCATTCCTCCTCCGTCTTCCCTTACATTTGCCTCTGGATCAATGTCTCTCTCTCCAACAAACTTTGTCTCCTTTTTTTCCATAGTGAGTGAGGAACACAGGCCCTGTAGACAGAAGATATTTGAGAGCATCATTTCAAATTTAATTACTGATTCAGACAATGTTTACGTACGCTCGAGCCCAGAATAGACGGGGCTCTTCGTCTATTAATTTTTGAATTTTTCCACCCTCCCCAGGGTTATTCCGTACTTCCTGGGTAATATTTTCTCTTAACTTTCCGTTCCCTCATCCCCCCGCGTATTCCAACTTCCCTTCGTACTAAATTTGGAGCCACGCGTAGACTCTGGGAACATATATCCGCATCGATCTTAACGAAAAAAGGATGTAGAATTCCGTGTCAACGTTTGTGATGCTGCAGCACAAGATTTTTTAACAAAATGCTATAATTGCTTTCATTCCTTGCTTTGCATATTCGCAGGTAATTCGATTTACCAAAGTCCACACTTTCCACTCTTAAATGTTCTTCATGCACCTGAAACTTTGCTTAATTTCCCAAGTCCCCTACCTATTGCAGATCCCAGTTTATTTTTCTGGTTGCATTTCCCAGCTCCCCTTTTGTTTCACCCAAAGCTAGGGCAAACCTGTATGGCATTAATACTGTCAGGTTTGCTGGCCAAAAATCATGGCAGACTCTGCCGAAAGAAATCAAAGAGTCCCAAACATTGGAGATCTTCAAAATAAATATTAACGCCCTACCTTTTGATTGCAGCTGCAAAGTATGCAAAAGTTTTTTGTAAATTTAGGATTGTTATAAGTATTTTGTTGTCGCGTTTTTTCTATGGTTGGCTTTAATTAGCTTAGTGCTATTATATTTCCTAACTTTAAATAAATTGTTTATGGTTTATTATTATTATTACCATTCTATTCCAAATACCCCGCCTACTCGCACCTCCCCGTCTATTCCAGACTCAAAAGTAGAAAGTTCAACGCACTCCTCACAAGGTAAAAACAAGGCTAGCAGTCATCATTTCTGAAAACTGGGGAGCTTTTGAGGCTTACAGCAGAGTAGATGAAAAGACTGCGAAAGAGCGAATTTTTACTTGATTTTCTTGCGCGAAAAGAGACTAAATGGAACTTCAAGTCGAGCAAGTCGCCTTGTTGGGGAGCAACATATGAAAGGGATATCAAAGACAAAGGTAGCCCTTTAAAGAACACTTGGTCATTCTCACCTCTTTTTTGCGCACTAGATTCCACTATTATTGACATGGAAAGCCATCTAAATAACCATCTAAATAAACATCTAACCGGCCCTTAGCATATATAGAGAATGAGGTGGGAAGGATAAGGCCCTCACACCAAACGGTGTATTGTGTGCACAAAATGCTCATACTCTAGATGACACAGAAGCAAATCTGGACAGTGTAAAAAAGTGCCAAAGACGACTGGAACATGCAATAGCACACGCTTGAACAAGATGGTTAGGTATACCACAACTTTGATTGGGTTATCATAGGATCAGCAGAACAGAGTCAGTTGTACCAGAAATTAGTGAAGTAGTGTTGATAGTTGGAGAGGAAAAGAATCATGGGCTATGGATGAAAGTGAAAGTACTGCAAATAGTACAGGAAGAGATGGTGCTATTCGACGAGCAGCTGTATTACTAAGGAACATCGTCTGCAGAGACCTTTGCAGCTGTTATGCCCTCTGGAAATCAAAAGTGAGATGCCTGCAGAAATACTGGTAGTACAGAGGAAAGAAGAGGTTCGTTAAAGAGGAAGGAGAGTTGCTGCAAGAAATGCAGAGGCACAAACTAAACTGAGATGTAAGTAAAACTTCAGACTTAGTTAAACTTTCAGGGGAGTTTGTGCCGATTTGAATTTTTAGAGACACTTTAGTTTAGCCTCGTCTAGGTTTTGACAGCACGTTTTTTAGATTGAGAGAAGAGACAATCGTCAGCAATAAACATTGAATAGTGAATGATCCATAATTGGCAAAATGGAGTCTATATATCACACAAATTGGTATACATGTTATTGAGGGTATAGTTGCTTAAAATCACATTTAATAAAACATAGCAGAGGGAGAAGAAAGAGCACTGTTAGCGTTCAACTTTCCTCGTCTATCAATTCAATTCAATCAGCCACTCAATTCCCATACCTAGTTCCTAACTACGATCTTGGATAAAATATCAAGACTCAATTCAATTCAATCAAGACAATGATAAAACTGCAGGTGAAAGCAATGCATTCTTTGCGAAAACCTAAGCTACTGTCATCGTGCAAATTGAATCTGGGATCAATCGGGGTTCCGATATCACTCCGGTTGCGTTAAATGTAGGTGGGCCAGAATATTTCCGGCGTGGGATAAGAAAAATACCTTGGCGTGAGAAAGATCACCCTCCATGTCTCGGCGTATTGGTCACAAAAAATCCTTTGGATAATTGAATTTTTGAGTGTATTGGTGTATTTTTGACAGAATAGTGATGTGGTACATCGCTGGATTACGATTTGACACCTTTCTCCGCCAAATTAAAATAAACAGCACTTATGCTCAAGAAGTATTTTCTACGTTTTCTAACAGCCTGATGGGCGTGGCCAGCAAAAATTTTTCTGGGGACTTGGTGCCAAGACCCATCTTCCTCTCTCCACCAGGAGTTTTCAGATTATTTTCTCAATGCATTTCACCTTTACATACGCACATACATGGCATCATTAGTGTTCTGCTTACTATAAAATATCTATTAAGCCCACCCCCTCTCTCATTGAAGTGAATGATTGAATGGGCTCTTAGAGCATGGAGAATCCTGCCAGATGAGATCACATGCATAAAATACGGCTCATACACAGAATCACTTTTGCGTCTTAGAAACCTGCAGAATTCTGATCCTTTCGAAGGAATTCAACAGGAAAAAGTTTGCTTGAAAGATATTCCAGGATTACTAAATGACCCTGAAGGTTAGTATGAAGATGTAGACATTATGGTTGACTAATGTGAATCAACTTTTAAAGTTATTAGCACCTATTTTTCAGCGGAAACAATGCAGAAGGAATGCAAAGGACAATTTTTATTAAATTTTAAACTTGAGTTAGAAATAAGCCCCTCTCTATTAACTTCCCCCTCTACGACTCCAAAAAATAAATAAGCCCCCCGGGACTTAATAGAGCTCTTACGGTATTTTAAATATGCACAATGAAAAACTCTTTTGAATTAAGTTGGCTAAGGAATAACGAAACCAGAAAAGCTTTGGCGTATCAGGCGCGGATCCGCCCCTGCGTATGACAAGGCCACACAATGTCAAAGTTAGTCTTGTCATGGTGTAGTAACAGAATACTGAAAGAAAATATCCGGCATATGATCAACATAGAATGCACGTTGGGATATTGCTCAGCGTGTGCATATGTTTACATCTACATGTGAGCGGCGTTAATGTGAGCAAAACTGACATTGGCAGGCAATGAGATGACATGGCGGATTACATTCACGCAAAAATATTTTGTTCAGAGTCTGTTTGATGTTGGTTTATTTGTACAGTCGAGGCAGCAATGTATTATCAAGGAAAAGGCGCATCGAAAGACGGAAAGTTGGGGGTCCAAAAATATTAAACGAACATTTAAAACATGCATGGGTAACTTTTTCTCATACGGGCCAACTTATCTTCTGCATCAAATGCGGCGGGCCATGAACAGAAGACAGAATAAAACTTATGCGCATGCATTCTTATGAGGCATCTCGGAAAACGACTCTCAGATGATATGTAGGTGTCCCTACATTGTGTGAATAGCGGCCTAGCATTAGATCCAAGTCTGAAGGAAATTTGTCAACTACTTTATCATGATTTTCTGGGAGCAGCTAATAAACCTTCGTAAACCACACTGTAGAGTGTTCTTTTAGGTTTGGAATACTCTCTTGTCGCAAAAACTCAAATTTCAAAAACGTTTCAAAATTTCATCAATTCACAGGAGAGGATATACACAATTCATCACGGGCCGGATTAAAGCTCTCCGCAGGCCGGATTTGGCCCGCGGGCTGTAGGCTGCCCGTACATGATGCAAAAGATTAAATAGTCCATTGTTCACACACAAATATATCGCAAGATAGTTTCATCATGCAGCAAACGTGGTTTAATAAGCATTTTACATCTCCAGTTTTCTCCCGTTTTTAGATTACAATATCTCGCTTTTCAATGAAAATACTGTATATGAAACTCACAATTTGTAACAACATTTACTTGGAATTTCTGTATCATAATAAGTGATTTGTCAAATGTCAAGGTACAACTTAGTCGAAGGTCCAGCTTTTTTACTTGGTTGGGGATATTGTAGTTACGTGTCACCCCATTGTTAATCACAATGTGCACCCTTTTCTTCCACTAGCTCTAGCTAATCTACATGAGAAAAGAAGGATTACTGGATCATATTTACTTTGCTTGACAGCAAACAATGCAGTCTAATCAGGAAGTCAGAAACTGCGTTGAATGCGCTTGATGCCAAGAAATTAAAAGGGTGTAACACGCGAAAGTACGCCGGTGACGTCAAGGACACAATGTCGAAACTACACCGTGGCGTGGCTACCGAAGAGAATTTTCATTTCATTTAATTTTAATATTTCACTTCATTCATTTTAAGCTGCCCGCAAGTACATATATTAGGGCCAATCGAGTAGGTCTAGATATGAATGTTAGCAAAGTTTAAACGTACAAGTTTTGGGTATAAAAGTCTAGTTGTAAAAATTTAAATCTAAAGTTGAACTAATAGATCTGAATGGTATAAATGCAAAATTTGTACTTAAACCATTCAGATTTTGAATATTGCTGCAAATCGGCGCTATACTCTACTCACATGCTGTTTCAGATGTTTAAATTCGTTTTCCGAATATTAAATGTGCTTTCAGACATTTGAGACGTAAGGAAAGAATTTTATCTACGGGAATTATAGATGGTAGGTACGGAACATTGACGGTAAGCTATCACCCATGTGAAGAGTGCAGTCATGAACGTGATGCAAAATTTAAAAAACAGTTCAATGATATACTCCAGAAAACTAAGCTACCATTAAAGGGTAGAGTCGCAAGGCACAGGTTGCATATAACAGTTGTGTTACATACGCCCAGCAGCCCAAGTTGCAAAACAGTTAATACTGAATGTTTCTACTCTGTTAAAATAAATCAAACAACTATTGAAATGAGTGCATGCAGAGCGGATTGCGCATGTTTACAAGGAACTTCGCTTAAGGCCTAACTCCTAAAGATCGGCAATTTTGAACTCCTTTTTACTAGCAAGTTGTTTACAAAGCTATAGCACAATGGTATGTGTAAATGTGCTTACAATACTTGATAGAGCAATACCTTCTCTCGCGGGCCAGTATACAGTATCAGAATCTATATTAGATTTATTTGCACTTCGAAGTTGTTCGCTTCGAAGTTTGCGGGAATGCCGGCGAAACACAAATACAGACATAATGAGCACAAGGCACAGACTTTCATGTACAAAGAACGAAAATGCGAATCAAAATCATAATCCCATCAGATCTGAATCTATCATATCTATATTTCATAATTCAAGAGGCAAATCGATATCTTTATGCACTTACGATTGGCGTAAAAAATTCACTGCTGTTTAACTCCGCGGTGATTGGGCTGCTTTCTTGCCTGTGCTGTGCCTTTCACTTCCAACGTATTATGCCCGGCGCACACTAGAGCTGTCAGCTCAGCTGAGCGGCATTCGTAACCGTTTGCATTGTTTCCTCAAGTGGGCGGTGGCCTTTTGTGCGATTTTCTTCACTCGAGATATTGTTAGCGCAGGATATTCAACATGTGAACATTTCCTAACAGTGTGCGCGCGTTCTGAGCTATCAGCTCAACAGCCTATACAAAAACACAGGCGTTTTTCGTACACGTTTTTTTTATAAGAAAATCATTATTTTGCCTGAGCCTCAATTTTCTTAACTTTTCCCGAAATTCAGCCTGAGATTTTCTTACATTTTCTTAACTTTTTCTGAAATAAACTGGCTAGAGTGGTTTACACTGTCGTTAATAATATTGTATACTTGAATTTGAATTCCATCTTTAACATTTTGAATGCAACAGCGACGAAATACCGATTTTTGGCCTATAAAAGCACTTAATTTTTGGAAATTGAGCCTCGTCATTTTCTTACGATTTTCTTACGATTTTGGCGATTTGAGCCTCATTTTCTTATAAGCTTTTTCTTATAAAAAAAAACGTGTATACAAATCAAGATGGCAAACATTCAAGGACAGCTATGCAGAGATTTTATCGTCAATTCTTTTTGGTAGAACGAATGTGATCGAGAGCAGCCAATAGAAAGAAATGGGGTAGATCGGGGTTGTGGTCCTGGGGAGCTCAGGGGGCGCAGCTCCCTTTGTTAAATCCATGGAAATTTTTAGGGTCTCAGTCTATACGAATGCTAAATTGGCGAAAATTTTTCTTAAATGTTTCTTTTTTGCAAAAAATTACTAAACTCATTTGATATTTGTTCACTTTGCAAATTAATGGTATAGGCTGGCAAAACTTGGTGTTCAGTGGAATATCAGGGATTGAATTGGAGTTGCTTGGCACGATTCTAAAAGGCAGCACATTGAAATCGTTGCCTGGTTCGATGTAAAGCTGTGTCAAAGCAATGTGAATACGATATTATTTTACAATTTAACTCGTACTGACGCATTTTGATTGTTATGCCCGGCGCACACAAAGAATGACATGAATGAATTCACTACAATGGTTGCGACTATGGTTGCCACGTTTTGTTAACCCTGTCTGTCAGCGAGAAAATTGAAAACTATGGTGCACGAAAAGGCGAATTAATATGAAACTTTAAATTTATAATACGAAACGCAGCAGGCATGCGTAGGGGTAAAAGATTCGAATCCCGCAGTACGGTAACAGACAGGCTTAGAGAGCGTCCACGATCGATACCATTAGTTTTTAAATCATAGTAGAGCAGCAGAGGAAAGTGATGGAGCCACGAAGGTATGAGGGATAGGTACCTCCAACTCTTTTGAAAATGTAGTGATTTAGATTTGTCCAAAATATAGCAAGTTCACAACAGGAGCTGATCTATGGTCCGTCTCCAATCTCATTCTCTTATGTGCTTCGGTGCTTGCTGATATGATGAAAATGAGAAAGAACAATGTGAAACCGTTAACAAAGAATGCAAAGAACAATGCAAAATTATATTTTTAGACACCTAATGTTGATTAACATGCTTCAAATGACCTACATTTGCGTTTTTTTGTATGTTTAGAAAAGGCTCTCGGACGAAAATCTTTCCGGCAAAAAGGAAAATTCGGACAATTAAACTTTTGGAAAAGATTTTGTCCGTAAATTTGATTGTCCGAAAGTTCTTAACTTTAATGTATTAGTTTACAGCCGCAACTCTCTTATCTAATGACTTATTGTTGTTTAATTTAATGTTGATTATGTTACTCCAGGATATAATGGCTGATAAAATAACTTTACCTATTGTATTAATACTGATTTCAATTGCAATTTCTTCTGCCAGCTTGATAGATGCCAGTGTGCTCATTCCAACACGAAAGATGGAACAATCAGAAATGAAACTTTAAGAAAAGTAAGGTAACTGTCGACCAAAGGGGCTTTATATAGCCATACTTTCATACAGGCCCATTGCCATAGGGTGGCATAGGGTGGCAAATGTCACAACAGGACAGCAGGAGAGATCTCATTAACTTTTGCTTGAGCTCAACCTTGGTGCCTGTGACATGATAGAAAGCTCAATGTTTTACTGCACATACATTACCAATTTGACGGTGATAACATGAAGTATGAAATATGGTTCTAGATTTTGCACCACGTCATTCCTCCAGGACAATTTTACCACCCCTGGAACACAGGTCTGGCTACGGCCTTGCTTTCATATAGCTACACAATTTTAGTAAAGCTACCTTTGGTCTATCTGAAACTTCGCACTTTTTAAGAAATGTACAGATTGGACTCATGTTGCTTCAATGTATTGTACTGCCACATCAGGGGTAGGGGCAAAGACTCTCCGAATTAGTCTTGCAATCTCTACTCTCAATTTGTGCTAGGCTGTAAGAGATTCATGTATAAAAAAGGAAGGTGTGATTACTCTTAAACGTCAAATAAATGGAAGGTCTTAATTATCAGGGAGTCAAAAAATTTCCGAATTTCAACAAACAGAGGGGAATAAATTAGGGGGTCGTAATATGATAAAGGCTTAAAATGCTCATAAGGCAACAGAAGCAAGAAACAGACTGTCATGAAACACATAAACATCCAAACGCCTTCAATTGAGTGGGCCTTAATAGTCTTAATCTTAGTTCCTCCCGTTCCATTGGGAGCATTGGTCAACGAGATCTTGCCATGCATTTCTATTCTGTGCAGCCTCTGCTTCTCGATCGAACGTCAGACCTGCCAGATTCATGTCTTCCTCGAATGTTAATAGTACTAACGGAGAAAAGAAATAAAATTAGGAGTTTGTAAAACAATTAATTGTCTTTAACACCAAAAAAGAAGATTCTTAATAGTGTCCGGAAGGTCGGAAAGAAATCAAAAAATCAGGAGAACGCTCGAGAAGGAGGACGCTCGCTTATTTGCCACTTGAGAGTATCTATTTGAAGTAAATGATATTGGAGGGAGGAAGGGGGGAGGGTTCAAGTCTAAATACATAAATGAGCTCAACTTGAACTCGATGACTCAGTTTTTGCAGGCCTACATTATGTAAAAGGTACTAATTTTGCGTATTTCTACTGTTTGCTAGTATTCATTCATGTGCAAGGATACAGCCTCATCTTATGAACTTTTCATCAGCTTGTTAATCTGGTGACCTGTATCAATATCAACCTTACGTAAGGGATAAAGGGATCTCTGTCAAGCAACTACATTTGTTTTACATTGAGAATTCTGAACTTTTTTTCTGATAATGAAAACGGTCTACTGTTGAGACATTTTGAAAATTCTGCGAAATGTGGTAGCCAGCAATGAATAACTGGAAAGATAAAAAGTTATAACTCTATATCTACATGGAGAAAACGTTGTAGCCCATGACTTGCTATTTAGCCTTAAGAAATTCATCCAATGATCCTTCAATTAGTGATCTATATCCTTCTCTATGATAAGCACTGAACTGATCAGGTGTGAAAAACTGATTGGCTGTACTGTGGTGAGGAAATCTTCCCAGGACTGCTTCGGAGCAGCCTTTGCAGCATGCGCAGTGGCAGCAAACACAGCATGCTCCTGTCAGACGGTCAACTTCTTCTTCTACCAGGTAAGGGCTATCACCCCACCTCTCCCTTTCCATTTTGAGACCAGTGTCCTCTTCGCATTCTGTCCAATCAGTTTGCTGCTGTCCAAGGATCCCATCTGAAGGATATCGAAGTGCAAGGAATAAAATTACAGCCTCCTTAGTCGGCTCCTCCTTGAGTGCTTTGTAATTCACTTTGAACATAAAGTGTCTTGGTGCCCTGTTATCTGTTGTCTTTATAAATTTATTTCTGATATCAGCATTGACATCCCCACCATCTATGGCTGTAAAAAGAACATTTCAGCTTTCTCGTGTCATGTTCAAGGAATGCAACAAATCAGCTCCAGCTTCTTCTTTGGAGGACTTGAACCCCCGTCTGCATTAATAATTCTCTCTCTTTATTTGCAGTTTAAGCAGTGATAAAGTCCAAGATTTTCCACGTGGTCACCATTGCTTAGGTACAACATGGTATGAGGTACTTCTCCAACGTCCTGGGTACAATAAATATGAAAATTTCTTTCACTTCGCTTTATTGTTGTATATAAGTAAAATTAAGCAAGCTTCTCCAGTTTTTGGAAAATGAATTAACTTACATGCATAAATTCCATATTCTGGCAATGACGCACTGATGAAATATCCTAATGATGATGATGCAAACAGGCATGGATAGCTGAAATGCGGCTTAATGCACTTAGCAACCAAATTCAAAAGAGATTCAAATAAAGACATGTATTCCTTTCCTGATTAGATATTAATTATGAGCATAATGTTTGTCCAACTTGCCAAAAGGGCGTTTTCCGATGTGCTAGAGGGGTTTGCACTCAAAACATTTTTCGCTCCCTCCGCTCGCGTGTGTAGGTCATGCTTTCTTTTACGTGAATAACGGTCTTAATTTATAGCTTGCAACGTTTAACAATTTGACATGAATTTAAAGGTAAATTAGCTTTTACAATTAAGATACTTCAATATTTTGCACTGTAGCATGACATGCCGTTGGCCACCCCTTCCAGAAATAGCTACGTGGCCACTATTCGTACCATTCGGTACACTTCCAAATTTCAACTACCAGCATTCCCTAATAATTTTCTCTTAAATCCGTCCCTGGCTCCTGGTTTAAAGAGATAGTAGAGTGGGGGCAAAAGTTGGCAAAATGTCGGGACAGCAGCCTTCCTCTGCTCCTGCGCAGCCTAAGTAGAAGTTTGCCTCGTCTTAAGAAAAATGACATGTAAATAAATCAACCAAGTGAGCAGATGCTGCAGAAAAAAATGGCTGAGTTGAAGGGTAGAAGATTGATGTGTATCCCAAAACGTATGCTAAAAAAATAGATGGAGTTTATCCGAAAAACAGATAGTAGTATAAAGTTGCAGGAAAAGCTTGTTCAGGAGAAACAAGAGCTGCTTGAAAATGTCAAACGAGAGGTTAGGAAATATTTGCTTGAGAAATATCTAGTAGCTTAGGCCGTCCTGAAATATTTTAACCATTTGATATAAATTTCGTTTAAATTATTTGATAGCAATCAAAATGTCCAAACTGCAGGAAAATTAAATGAATTTGCATGCTAACAGCTGTAAGTGAGTATGCATTTTCCTAAGACATGCTACAATTTTACAATCATGATCGATATTTCTTTTCTTTGTGTGCCACATGTTTTTATTTACATGTATTTGTGAATATTTTACATTGATACTCGATAGGCAAATTGGTTGTATTAATTTACGATGATATGATGGTCAGACATAGTAGGTAGTCAAAACAAAGTTTGGTAGAGCCAGAAGGGGATCCTTTCAAACAGCTGATTTTGATGCCATTTCTAGCCGCGTCTTGGGTAGCCTTTCTACGAGCGGAAGATTTTAGTTCGGATTAAACGTGATTTACTTTGTAAGCAGAAATAATTGCAATTCGTTTCTGAGGTAGTGATCTGTTGAGGTTATGTGAACAACATCGATGTTTGCCTTCTTGTAAAGGATTGGCCTCGTCTGTTAGCTTAAGCTTATGAAGGCAGGTGGTTGGAATTTACGAGATATAGTAGAGTAGTGGGAAACTCTGATTGCACTATTTGAGCAAGTTAATAATTTGCAATTCGTGCTAATCTTAAATCCATCCACAGCAGATTTTGTGATTTTTAGTTCATGCTTTCTTCACCTTACTCAAAAGAGAACTTCCTTAGTTTATTTATCCTTAATTCCATGAAGGTTATTGATTAGCTGACTTTTACAGAAAAGATACTTTTTGCATCCTTTTCTAATAGCACAGTCCACAGTTGTATTAACTGACCAATCACAAGTTAGAACTCATCATTTTGAAGGATCATCAAATAGATTTTCACAATTGTCATTCAAACATATTCATTTATCTTTTCTGAAAATTTCCCACCTCATTGTTGTGGCACTACCTATAATAAATCCAACTCTGTGTAATCAGTAATCATGTGTCAATACAGAGTTGAATCTAGTCCTAAAGCAGAAAGTGCAAAACATGCTCATCTAGTCTACAGAAAGAATCTATGAACATTTCAAAACAAGATAAGCATCTATTTATTTCTACCACCTAAAGGTTCAACTCTAGCTGCTTTAGGGGTTTAAAGTATAATTATTTTTTGTTTACTTTGAACAGACATTTTGAATATTATTACTCAGAAACATGAAATTAGAATTTTGCACTGAGCCATGATATTACAATATATAAGAATATTTACTTTTGTTCAGCTAAAGTGTAAGATAGTACCTGTTTATTCCCTGTAGACTGTGATATGTTTATGTGATGAAAACCTTTTCAATGTTGGAAACAAGAAGTAATCTCTTGATGCACTGAATCACCTTGATCATTACCACATAGCCAAAATGCTTCTGAACTCTTAGTTTCATTTAACTCTTAGATTCATTATTAATTGCTACTGATATCCTTGAATTTGTTGTTTATGCATGCATCTCTTTGTAGGCAAAACGAATCATGGAAGAAGCAGTTACTAGGCGATTTGTGCATGCAGATAGTAGCTCAGTAACTTCATTATGTGGTATGTGACTTCATATTCTTTTTGAGTTGATGCTGATTTATTTTAGTTCCAGTGCATTGGTATTTGCAAGATCTGATATGAAGCATGCTGATTTGATTCATTGATCTATAAGCATTGATTTGATTGAAATGGAGATTTTATGATATTGTGATGATAAAGCTTTTAAAGTGTGGATTCCTTACCTTTTTTCAATTTATTCACTTATGTGAATTAGAAGTATTGATAGAAGTTACATTATTTTGCTTGCTCACAGAGAATGTCAGGGGCATTGAAACCTGGGGGGCAAGGGGCTACTGCACCCCCACTTTCTCATAAAGTTCACTATTTTTACCTGAGCTTATCTCCAACCTTTTTTGGCCAGGCCCCTCCACTTTGAAGTTGTTTCAATGCCCCTGAACATGTTTTGGGCCCTAATGTAGGTATTTTTTGGTCATTTCTAGTATATGCAAGTCATGTGTCTTGTGTTCTTGAGGAATATTTTTCCAACTCTAGATATGGGTGGTGTGTACAGTTACTATACTAGTTATCTTTATGTAGCATACCTTAGTTCTTGTCCCTGGGTGCAGCAAATTTGCCAGCAACATTTTACAGGTGCATTTTAAGAGCTTAATATTTTATGATCCCTGATTCCTGGATGTTTTATAAGCTTCAAAATCTTTGATGAGAATTATCTTCAATGATTTTAAGAAAAGAATTACACAAAAGAGTTTGAGAAATTTATATCAAGTTTCATTTAGTTTTGTGTTGCTTGAAGAAAGCATGTATGGATTCAACAATATCTTGCGATACTTTACTTGTATGTAGGAAATATGTATCCTTTATTGAAACAAATTATGAGAGCCACATACTGGAGAATTTCGTTAGTTTATGCCAACTTTGAATGCTAACTTATTTCAGTTTAGACATGATCATTATCAGAAGCTACTTGATTATGGTATTAATAAATAGGGTAAAGGTGGGGTTCTGTATTATTTCATACATTGGGTAGGTGCTTTTTAGATATGACATTTGTGTTAGGTCATCAGGATGGGAAGCAAGGAGACCAATTCCTTTCCTCATTGCCAGTGTTTCCCAAGTGTTGCCTGTTTCTCCCAGTGATGCTGTGTTTATAATAAGTGAGGATAAAGCAAAGACTTGTGGCTAAGCCATCTTCATAGTAGATGAATGCCTTAAATACTGCATTACTCGCTCTGTTAAAGGTATGCAGTGGTGTGATGAAGGACTTTTAGGTGGGTTGTCATTGAGGAAATTTATCAACAGGCTACTAAATTTCCCAGAATTACTGGCAAGTAATGATCACAATGTCAGGTTTTTTTGACAAGCCAAAGGTGAACCAACCATTTTAGCAAGAAGTGTGGGTGTGAGGCCCCATGCCCCCTGCTTAAGGATGTCTTTGTTGATAAGTACAATCCTTTACTTAGCAGTGTTCTTGCATTGTGTCCTGCCTAGTCTATCCATGAGTGTTAATCAACTATTTTGAGATTGATGAGACAGTCACAAATTTTTATATAATTGCAGTCACACATTAATTATATGAATGTTTCATGTAACTTTTGCTTCTGCTGCTCTGCAAGCTGTAACTGAGACCTCTTCCAAGCCTTTCAGTCATGCACTATTGATCTTGCAAGTTTATTTAGTGTTTATTTTCTATTGTAGCTGTGTGTCCTATCTTTGCTACTAAGGACACTTGTACCTTGTCTTTGTTGGTAAAAATGAATTTGTTTGAATGAGTGTCATTTAGTATATAAAGAATTATAATATTTGCAAATTTATGTGCAACGTTGATGGAAAAGTACTAGAAAAAGTGTTTTTGCTACTATGGTTTGCAATCTGTCCAAATGCATTTTATGTTATGGATAGCAGTGCAGACAAATATTCATGTTTTGAATTTATTTTATGTAACCCATCCCTTTGCACTGTCTTTAGGCATAAGTGCATATATCCAACCTATGTGTTTCAGTACCATGGGAAATACTTCGCATTTTTCTAGAAAAAATGTTGTGTGCAGTTACTACTTGTAGTAGCATTCTTTTAATGATATATCTGAGCTAGCAATACAAGGAAGGAGCATTCTACTTGCACCATTTCAATGATGATGTTTTGTGTTAGCTTTCTCTTTAAGGGTATAAAAATTTCAAAATAATCATCAACGACTGCTTATTATACTATTGATAGAAGTGTTACTTGCATGATTTACTTTTCAGCTGCAGTTGATGCTTGCCTAAGTCATCGTTTAAAGAAACGACTGCTATCATCAAATTCTACAGACACCTTAATCAGCAAATTTGCCAAGTATAATGAAGATGCTAGTGAGATTGCCATGCAATGTAATGATTTTCAAGAAAGTTCAAGCCGAAGCTCTTTATCAGGTTAATTTAGAGAATTTAGCATCTTGCATGATTCTCTTGAGGTTGATTTCAATACATCAACATTTACTGTCACCTTTGTTTGTTATCATTTTACATACATTCAAAAGTAGCAAAATCTTAAGGATGCCCTTGAGGTTTTAAAGCACGTAGTGTAAATCCATTAAGAGAGATCTTGAAAAAATAGGTTTTTAGTTGATACTGAGTGTATCAAGCAATTGCTACCTATTTGAAAATCTCCATTGACAAAACTGTGATATCAGGAGATTGGGCAAGCAATTAATGTGTTTGATGTTTCACTTTAATTTACGTGACTTTGACTACTTTGATAGGCGCAATCTTTATTATAGGCAATCAGCAGAATACAGGTGTTATGAAAATAAATGGTTTCAACATATCTGGTCACCATGGAAAGCATCTGTGGATACGATTAGCATTATTGGAACGAGTACTTGGTAAAATCATTGGCTCCTGTCTACATCACCACGAGTAAGGGTTTTAGTTTGTACTATATAGTACAATTTTTATAAAATTGTCTCCTTTTATAACATCAATTTCTGTAGAAAAATGGAAGTGATCACTCTGTTAAGTTGAAATTCTGAAATAAATTGCCATCAATATATGTCCTGCCAAAAGGTTATGCCATCATCTCATCCCAGTCGTTTGAATATATCATATTTAAAATTACTTCAGAAAGCTACTTTTAAAGTACCTTTTTACTCAATACTAGCAATATTATGGAAAAGCGCATCTTTTTCTGATATTTTCATGATTAAGTTTATGAAAATCGTTCCAACCACGTTTAAAGTTCAGTTGTGTTAAGATTCGCTTTCCTTTATCGCACAGCGCCCTATGCATATATGTATTTTAATTCGATTACATTTGCAGTCTGAAGCAAATGTTATATTATTCGTAATAGAAGCTGTCACCAAAATGATGAGTTTAGGTTTGGCCTGTAAATTCCCAATACGAGTTTTATTTGTTTGGTTTTTTCTTGCAGCTGCCGACCTCTCCATGTGCCTTTGTTTCCGTTTATTTTTCACATTGCTTGTTTGAATAGGTCTATCCTGCTGCCAAGCCCAATTATAATCATGTCACCTTATTAATATGAATTTCAATAGTTTTTCTGTTGGTTGTAGGGAATTCTACGAGAACGATGCGTTTTTAGCTGATCAAGTGTATGCGCCTTCACTCGTATGGCTTTTAGGTAAGTATTTTTCTTATCAACGGACTGGGAATCTACCATAAGGTACAGTAGGGCTTATTTATTGTAGAAATCGTAATTAGAGTTCATTGGGAGCTGAGACTATTTTAATGATGGCATTGCTGCAATGTTTTGACAAGCTCTTTTGCTGTACATGCTAAGGTAATCAGTGAAGGCTGCTGGTTGCTATCAAGTGAAAAATGAACCAACAGGCTTCAAAAGTAATATTTTTCTTGTTTGTTCATAAAAGTACATTGATTACGTTTATCTTATTCTATACTGTAGTTCATGTTATTCTTTATGACCTATTGTAATATATACAAGAAGTAAGGGATTAATGAGACTGAGTGTTTGGAAATAGCCCTTGAAGCTTTTCCTACAGGTTTTATGTCATTTTGAAAATTTTAGATAAGTTTATAGCAATGACGTATACCATATCTACCTGTTGATTTCGTGTTCTGATTTGCTCAGCGAAGTTTCAATTTTGTAGCCCGATTGAAACGACATTGATATGAATGGTTGTTGATCGTGGCTGATGAAATAATTTCCCAGACTAAATTTTTGTGGAAATGAAGTTTGGTATATAAAGGGAAATTTTAACAAAATGTATGACCAAAATTATGAACCTACAATGATTTTTAGTGAATTTTGTCTATGCATGTAAAAAGTCCAAATAAGCTGGTATGCCGTCAAGATATGACATTCTTAGATAAAATTGTGAGCAATTTTAGATTTCTTAGACTGAAGAGCTTCTTTATGCAAAATTTGAAGTCTATACAAGGTCTAGAACTCATTTTATTGTAAAAATATGACTTTCTAAATGACTGGATTTTTTGCTTGAATCATGATATTGTTTAGTTCAAAAACTGCAGCATTTTAGGAACTATAATTAGCTAGGGGATAAAATTTTCAAAAGTTTTTGTTGATGATACCATAGATGTGGTGCAAGTTTCAAGAAAATTTAAAAGAACCTGGAGACATACCACCTTTCTGGATGATTTGACACGAATTAACAAATATCTGTGACTTGATATGAATTACTCATTTTTTAAGTTTTATTTTTTATATTCAAGTTTTTCCAGCACGTTTCGTAGCTTTGTTTATTTACTTGTTTGGTGTTTTATTGTTTTACTTTTTAGCTTTGTTTGTATCTGATGTAATCGCTTGTTTCTTTACTTTTCTAGTAAATATTTTATATACAAGTTTTACGTTTACAGGTCTAATGTAATAACGTTTTCCCTACCATGGAAACTGTAAGGATTTAGCAATTTTAATGCAGGATGTATTGAGCTCAATGACTGAACCTCCTTAGATTTATTGCTCTCCTGCGCAGGTGTAATCGAGATACTTCTTATAGCTTTCATATGCAAGCTTACAGGACTGTACATGTCATGGCACCTTGCAATGCATCATATTAAGTAGATGTTTGCAGGTGTTAGCAAGTATCTGACCATCCGTGATTATGATATCATTAAAGTGCTAAGCACAGTATTACTTGCGAGAAAATTACTTGCCCAAGCTGTTGGTACGCCACGAAGGCTGTTTATTTATGTAGCAAAAGGAAGCATTTTGAACTTGATTTTATAGGATGGCAGTGCTTAACTGTAGGTGTATTCCATTCACTTTGCCTTGAGGTGAAATCTGCTGTTGCTCTACACCTAAAACTACCTGCAAGTATCAAATATTTTACGTAAATTGATAGTCGTTTTAAAAGAATAAGTGGTCAAGGCTCCATCAATGCAGAAGTAATTGCGTTGAAAGCTTTCCTCTTTGTTTTTATTGTATTTGCAAAAATGCTGTTAGCAATAAGAAGTTTCTGTATTTCACGTAGAAATTTACTACATTTCTGAACGAAATCCATGTCTTGTGGGTCATTTGACAACAAATCCAGCTATATTTCAATGAAATTATTAGAATTTAATTTCATTCAATACAATACTTCCTATTGAAACTATAACATCTTGAAATTTGTCAACACTAAATATGGTGTTCTTCATAACTTGTGATGAAACGTTTCTCACTCTGATGCAGGGGTACACTTTGAAATATTGTTTGGGGGTGTAGGGGATGTTTTTTGGGAGGGTATTAATGTGTAAAACGGTATAACGTCTATGCCAAGCTTATATGCGAAAATGAGAATAAACACAGAGATAAATCCAATAATCTGCCAATTGTTCTTTCTTTCGTAACGCGTTACTTGGTTCGGCGAGGTGACTTAGAGTCCCTGCCATCGAACCTCACTCTCTTCTTCCTTTATTTACATCTCTATACCTCTTATATACTCTACTTTCGGAAGGTTTCGCTAGGAAGCTTTTACTCATAACAAATACACGCCTATATTTCCTTTCTTGCTCTACCATTCATTAGATGCGGAAGTTATCTATACGGATGCTAATTCCATTTACGTAATACACTGCCTGGGAACGTAACGTGATTCTGTGGGCTCTACTTACCAGGGAGCCTTCGCCTGTAGCGCACAATACAAAATACCAAAATACAAAATACGTAGCGATCTGGCCCTCTCCAGTATTTCGCAAGTACTGAGAGTCCAATCCTACAACCAAACGACGGTGCCTACGCGAAAATAGATTCAAGTGCTTTCACAAGTCACCTGAAATCTAGTCTTTACGTCCTACGTTAGTTCCTAACTTACAAATATAATATACAATTTCTGCATCTAAAATTACCAGTATTACAAATGCATTGAACCGAGAATCCGATGCCTTGCTTTATAATGCTTTACCGCAACTTTCCACCAAATGGATTTTGTCTAAGGGGGGGCCTATTGGCAGTATTTCTGGGGCTCGTACCCCCCTGCACCTAATGTGCGTCGCTGCTCAGAGGGCACTTTGTTGATGTGTACCGTATTCACAGATCTATACCATATTCTTCCTGGAACTCAGATGATCGGCTGTAGCATGCGAATTTTAACTCATATAAATACAGATATATTCAAATTCAAATGCTTCAATACTATGTGGCAATTCTTGGAATTACCTAGATTTCACGAAAAGGTTTTTGACATGTAGAACGTTTCATCTTTCGTCTTCATCAGTAGGTTCAGGTCATAAAGCATTCGTGGTTCATTGACCTCAGATGCAAGAAACCTAGGCCTAGCCACCTTCTTACTCCTCTGCCTCGCATTGGGAGTTAATACGATTTGAGTATCATTGTATTAGAGCACTATTGTCTTTGTAGTGAAGTTCTTTATGTTCCTTTTCAGATGGCCCTTGTTCGTTAGATTATTCAAAAATGAAAACACCAGAAGCTGCTTGGACCGATCCCCCTGCAGATGAACTAGTAATGCGCCATCGCATTTACGGTGGAACGTCAACGTCATCAACATCCCAGCTCAACAAGCCACAGTTGTTTTTTAGCCGAAACAGCGATACGGTTTTGAGTGCACCACACCTTGCACGAGAGCACGTCGATTCCTTGCATCAGAATGCCCATTCATCGTTGGTTTTTGGAAAGAACAATGTCTTCATTGATATGGTGGGCCGGCCTTATCGGCTAAATTGTCTTTTTTGCATATAATTGGCCATTCACACATAAAGTATTTGAAGAATTTGTTCGGACCTATTTTCGTTTAAATCATGCAAATCCTGGATGCTGTTCGTCAACAATTTAAAAAGTTTTTACCTGATATCTTGTTTTAAAATTGCAATTCCTTGTCATTGCTTACTGAGTTTGATGCAGTTTTCTATCATCGGGTTCCCCACGCCTCCTAAAAATCCTAGAAAAAGAGAGCTGCCCTAAATAATCCTAAAAAACCCTAGAATTTCAAGAATATTTTGCCGTTCTCCTAACTTTTTCATAAGTTGAATTTCTTTTCAGCAGTTATGTTGCTTTATAGCTTATTTTGTGATAGTTTTTCATAATAAAAATGGTCAGATCATCAATTCTCGTTAATTCTACCGTGAATGTATCATTTTTGAATAGGCATAAATACTATTTCCGTTTTACCAAACGTATGATGGCCATTTACCCTATTTATTTAATGTCATCTAAGTGACTTTTTATCCATTATTTCCCCCAAAATACCTCAACGCTTGTGGAATTTCTCTGGAACTTCAAAACCTCCTAAAAATGGGCAAAAGAATCTTCTAAATACTCCTATATGTCCTAAAAACATTGAAAAAGAATGAAAAACACCCTGATTATTTATATGCGTAATTTATTTCTATCACTAATGCGTAACCCTTAAAGAACCTTTCCTATTTACAATTTAGTTGTTTCTGGATTTATAGGCAGAAATTGAGAAGCCCATAGCTGGTTATTTGTCGCTTCACAAATGCCCAGAATCTCTTTTGCTGAAATGGACGCCGAATCTTATGATGAGTGGAGAATCAGGGATAGAAAAAAGCCAATACTGGAACAGGGTTCTTACTGTTGACATGTCTGATATTGTTTTTCTTCACTGCCATCAATCTGGTGAGACATTCAAGCATGTGTTCTTGTGCCTTCTTTTGATTCTTGGTTTTCGCAACATTTTATTTCCATCTTTTTTCATTGTTTATGTTATTGACTATATCAGTTTATAAGTTCATTCATGGCTTCTATGAAAGTATGTAAGTTAAGTATTTTTATACAGTCAATCTGAAATTTCGATCCTTCTAAATTTTCTTTTTATTGTTTAGTATTAATTTTTAGTGATTTATATTCACAGCAAATCAAAAAGGAACAATCGTGCTGATCGGACAAGATGGGTTGCAATTGCCCCCACTTTCATTCGCTTCAGGATCCCTACTACCATTTCTAACTTGCCTAGAGCAGGGCCTAGCCCCTAATGGGAGATTCGACCCGCCCCTAAATCTTGCACACTTTAAAAACAATCCACAAATCAGAAGAAATATTTTATCAGAAAAAATTGCTAAAATGAGTGAGGAAAAAGATCAAAATGCTTCACAGGATTTTGTGTTCAGGATTATCAATGTACTCAGGGCAAGTTCTATAGGTATGCTATATTTGGTTACCTTATGTATACGTATATATGGATACTTATGTATATATTTAAATAATAATATTCTTATTTGTATATTTATGTGCAATGTCATTGAAATTCAATTACCTTAATACAATTTTGTGAAATACCAGAATGCTAGGAATAGTTTTTCAATATGCAAATCCATTGCTAGCTCTCAAAGGATATTTAATTTGAAGCAGTCGACTTACACGTAGATTTTTAATGTTGCCAATTGTTGTCGTTATACGGAGTTTTTCTTAATTCGAAATAAGTTTTTTTGTTCATTTCTTGTTGTTTTTATATCTTCTAGTGACTATTTTCTGTTTTGTGACGTAGTCATGTCAGAGAATCTTCATTTGGCGATAGTTCACCTTCTTAACCCACCTTTCTCAGACCATGTGCTTCTTCGACCCTTTGTAATTAATGAATTTCTTTCATTGCGTTTTGTTTGAAAAGAAACTTATTTGGTAACTTGGCGTTTTGAATGCAGGCTTGCTTCTCTTGTGTGCACTTTTGATTCTATCGCTGATATTTTGCATTGATTTACATGAATAAAGATAAGAAGCAACTACAAAAGCTGCTATCAAGAGCTACTCCAAGTAAAATTCTTCCAATATGGAAGCAAGAAGAAGAGAAGAGAAAGCATCTCTTGCCCAAATTGCATAGTGTAAAGTTGCAAAGAAGTGGTGGTTCCCCCGCCAGGTAACTTTCAACAAAAGTAGTAGCAAGTGAATACTTTTTTATATTTTTTGTAGATATTTTCAGAGCATCCATACAATGGATCTTTAGCATTGGTTGTATGTACTTGTTTATTTTCTGGTATGTTAGTTGGTGGACACTTTGAAAAACAGTCGTTCCAGAATATGAATCGATTTGAACCTCTTATTGCTTACAGAGTAACTTTGTTTACATACTCATAGACAAAAGCTATGGTAAAGTAAGTACCGTATATCTTCGAATATAAGTCGAGGTTTTTTTATCAAAAATGAAATCTTATTTCTTTATCTCGACTTATATTCGAGTCCACCAATATTCAGTTTTCGATATTCGAAGCTACCATTTATATTCGGTTTTGTGTATCCGGGAGCTACTAAGCGTGTTCGGATACCAATCACCGGCGATGTAATAAAGCGAAGAATCAGACCATGAAGATTTTTATGGTTTTGAGTGACATTGGACAGTGTTTTTTTAATAAAAAAAGATTGTTTGGTAATTATTCTTTCTTCTACTTTACTTCTTTCTTACATCATTTTTCGGCTCGACTTATATTCTAGGCAATGAAAAAACCTTGATTTATGGCTAGAAATTTACCTCAACTTATATTCGACGTCGACCTATATTCGAAGATATACGGTATTTGCTTGTTTTTCTACTTCTAATAAAACAAGGCACTCCTCCCCCCTTCTTTTTTTGCCAAGGGTGTCGGTAAAAGCTGCGTACGACAAGATGAAGCATCAAATTTTATCCAGAGCTTTTCATGGATGTAAGTACATTCTACACATGACTTTTGTAGCATGTTGCATGGAACTTTCTTTACCTCGTATATATTTTTATTTCAGAGTACGAGATGAGTAGGATGCATCGGCCCCCTCACTTGTTTAACCATTTATTGATCGTAATTTCATAGTTATAATGTTGTTCATAGTTAAATGGGGGTCTTTTAGCAATTCTTAATGGTGACATTAGTGGTGGTAGTAGTGGTAGTGAGGGTGATAGTGTTCAAAGTGATGGTAATGATGACGATGATAATGATGATGATCATATTGATGATGATGATGATGATGATGATGATGATGATGATGATGATGATGATGATGATGATGATGATGATGATGATGATGATGATGATGATGATGATGATGATGATGATGATGATGATGATGATGATGATGGCGGTGGTGGTGGTAGTGGTGATCGATGATTGATGATGATAATGGTGATGATTGAGGATTGGTAATGGTGATGATGATAGCGATGCATTATCATGATTGATGATCACAAAGTTAAGATGGTAGTGATTGAAGTAGTGATCATGATAATAATGGAACGATTGTGGTGATGAAGGTGGTGATGATTGATGCCAACTTCCTTTTTTCAGGGATCGCACACTGCCGTTATCTAAAGACGGTTAGAACTCATTTGGCATCTCTAATTTTACCAATTTACCCAACACAAAGGTTGCCTAGTGATGTTGAAAATGGGATGACAGAAAAGGTATTCGACAGACTCATGACTAAAGGACAGGTAATTAGAACGTTTAGCTTCAGTTTTATTTCCATGTCCGCATTCATCAATTGCAAAGCTTACCACCAATGCTCACATTGACCCCCTCGAATAAGCCCTCACTGCAAATTGTTCCCCACCTTACTTCAAAAAGTGTTTGGTAAGCCCCCCTCGGATACGTCCTACCGTTGAAATATGACTTTGATCATATGAGCCAATGTTGGAAGTTGCCAAAGAGAAGCAGTTATTGCTTAATGAAAAACCACAAATTAAAGTAATAATGTTCTTGCTATTTCTAGGATCAAAGAATTGGCTTCTTATTTGAAAGACTTCAACTGGAATATGTCTAACTCAGGACATATTTTATTGGCCTCCTTTCCAATTTGCCCTCCTCTTTAATCAGCCCGTATGCAATAGTTCATAAAATAAATAATCCCCCACGTGGTTAATCCGAAGATGAATGGCAACTCATTTTTTGCTTGCTTTTCAGTTTTTATTCTTCTTTTTCTTTTCACTTGTTTGTTATTAAACCTTGTCCTTTTACTGGCTCATTTTTGCCCGCTATTTCCAAAAAAGTTGGAGATGGTCACCATTGCCACCTGAACTCAACTGTCATCGTGCTATGGAAAGAAAGAAGCTCATTTTGAATGATTTCCAAATTAATTTTCACTTTTGAAGTTTAATGACCAATGAATCTATGGGTTGAAAATCTAAAATATTTCTTGCATTTTTCTCAATTTTTTTTCGTATTTTGGTAATTTATAAGTTGACTTTTCTGCAATTTTCGTAAGAATGACCCTGTGAGCACGAGTGTAATTTTAGACTACCTTTCTATGATTTACATTTTTTCGCAAAAACTAGAATTTTTCGAAAAGAAAGCAATTTAAAATTATTTTCGAGCATTCCGCGTACCTTTTTTCGTAATCAGATTGATGACATGATGCAGTATGTCTACTATGGAGGAGTAGATGCGTCGCTGCGGTACAAAGTAAGTGCGAAACGTCCATGTAGCGTGTTTCTTATTGTTGTTCATTTGCAGGGAACAAAGTAAAAATTTTCATCTCATGCATACAGCTTTAGCTGAATCTTTGATGTTTATATTTTGCATAAAATTATTGGTTTCATGCCATTCTCTATTTGCAATTAGTGATTAGCGTATTAAAGTTTTGAGATTCTTGAGGACGAATTTTGGTAAGATGCAATAAAGAACAGGCTCTTATGCATTCGAACTGGGCACTCTTAAAATTTCCCCTTTCCTACTGTTGAGGAAAATATATGTTATGTTACATAGTAGAAGATTCCATGAATAGGTTAGATCAGCACATGTTCTCAAATCAAATTATGAGAAGGTATCTTTGAAATCAGAGTTTTTATGATTTGAAATGTGATTTGAATATTAACAGATCGAGTTCAGAAGCATAGAGATCTTGTCTGTAGGCTTATCTTTATCGTTTGTCGTTCACGCTTAGAAAACATCTGAAGGTCAACATGCTCGAACGCTTTTTCATAGTTTCCTGGGATGCCTCTTTCAAGCCTCGAGTCAAATTTAGGTTGCCTAGGATAGAAACGAAGTGTAAAATAAAGGTATTAATCTAACGCGTGTTTGTTGAGGTGTATCCAACTTCTCTAATATTACTTGCTACATGATTATTGTTGACAAAATTGAAATCACTTAAGAGAGTGCTTTGGTCTTTATTTTCAAGGTTTGGCCTTATTTGCTTGGTCAGGTTTTGTTTGGTTCAACCGCCGACGATTTGATGCAGATTGAAATTCGGTTGCGTGAAGATTATAATAAGATTTTAAAGGAATGCAAGAAGTTGGAACAATATGCTCATGATAGGGAGAAAGATTTACTTAGTATGGCGGGCTTTGGAGACCATGATGTTTTAGCGAGTGATGTAGCCGATGGTGAAAATAAGATTGATGTTATTAGTCGAGGGCTGTTGAATTCTGAGAGCTCGCATAGCGACACTCATTCAGATGGTGTAGTTGTGGAGGAGATAAGAGAGGAGAGCTTCGGAAGTAACGACAGCACAAAGCAGGTTAACGAAGATAAACCAAAATGGAGAAAAATATCGATAATCTCAAGTTTAATTGAAACCAAAGATAATTTGCGTGAAATTGTGGATGTTGCAAGTAAACGAGGTAGTGAAACATGGAAGAAACTATTGAAGAAGTCAAAGAAAAAGCCAAATCGAAGAAGGACTGAAAGCGAACCCTCATCGGCTATCTCGTATAATTCGACTGTGAGTTTTGATCTAGAAATATCTTGCATCACTTGCGGGAAGAAGATCATTGAAAGCAGTCAACGTGTATTGGACGGAAGACTAAATGACAGTAGTATTGACACAATCGAATGTTTAACGTGTTCTCAAAGACATGAAAACAACGTTAATGATAAAGGAGAATGGTTGACAGGGTATCCAAAACCAAGATCACAATCTGTCTCAGATACAAACCCAGAAACAGGCGAGAAGTATGGGGAAATAGAAGACTTTGTTGATGGTCCAAACTTTTTTGTTGTAAATGGAGAAGGTGTCAAAGATAAGAAAACATCTGCTAAAAGTATCGATTCAGAATACTCGGTAGGTTTACAAAAGCAAAGTATAATATGGTGCATGTTGTTTTATTTGGAGCATTTGTTTCTTTCAAAATTGTACATGAATCAGGTTTATTCACATCGACATATATATGTGAATGTAGTTATTTGTGTGTATTCAAAAGGAAATTATCTATTTTGCCTTCACCATGTTAACATCTGTTGTTGCAGGATGAATTGATGCGGGAATTTGCTTTAAATGTTCATCGAATTGACAAGGATGTTCTTAGATGTGATAGGAATCACCCTTATTTTGCAAATGAGAATTTGGATAAACTAAGAAATGTAATGATGAGGTAGGCTTGTTTTTATATATTTTACGTGTAAAGGATTACGGCGAAGAAGATTCTTGCAAAGTATATTTCTTTCAGGGTAGTTCAATCTTTCTTCTGTTTCCCTTTCAGTTACATATGGGATAGAATGGAGGTTGGTTATGTTCAAGGAATGTGCGATCTGTGTGCTCCATTCCTTATAATATTTGATGATGGTATGATGGCTCGTATTTTCCTGTTTCACTTTTTGAATTTGCGCATCATTGTCCTTCCTTGCTGGGTGTGCATATAGGAGTGATTTTGTTGAGATCAGTAGTCTTCAGTTGTTTGAAGGTGTTTTTAGACGTTTGAGGAGATTTGTAAATCTTTGTAAGTTTTTATTCAAAATCACAAAAGTGATTTGGTTTACATTATATTAGTATACTGTTTTTCGATATCAAATTATCGTTGCTATGACTACAGTTGTAGATGTCGCATATATGACTGTGAATATTGAAGTTTAATTTTTCATTATAAACTTTCTATATTTGTCCTTCAGTCCTTGTTGCCCCTTATCCAACCTGGACATTTCAGATCAACCTTACCCTTCGCATCTACCCGAGAATTTTAGTTTTTCACATATGTCAAAAGTATGTTGGAAATTTCATTCACAGAGGCTAAAGCTTACGGTTGTTTTGTTAAACTTATGGAGAGAATGGAGCCAAATTTTCCTCATGGAACGGCAATGGATTCTCATTTGGCGAATATTCAAGCAATCATACAGGTGAGCGATGCTTTCGTGCATTCTGTTGACTCTCACTACTTGTGTGGTGTGTCTGTGTGTGTGTGTGTGTGTGTGTGTGTGTGTGTGTGTGTGTGTGTGTGTGTATGTGTTTTGTGGCATTTTCAATATATTATTGCAGTGCTTAATGAAACTCATAGTATATTTTTCATATCTCATTTTTCTTAGTTTTGCTATTCTACAATAATATCTTAATTGTGATTGGTCAGAATTAATGTGCTTCAGTTCATTTTTGCCCCGTAGATCATTGATCCAGAGTTATATGAGGTATTATATCAAGATGGTGACAGCTCCATATTTTACTTCTGTTACAGATGGTTGTTGCTAGATTTCAAAAGAGGTACAAAGTTATTTACAAAATTATGCATTTGTACGCACATTTATTTTATGATTGTATGGAAGAGCTTTCCCAAGTAGCTATTTCTATCTAATAATATAATGCAACAATTTGGGACCCTTAAACGTATATGTTTGAAAACTCTCTCATGCTTAAAGTTTCTAAAATTTTTGCCCATAATATATTAGTTATAGTATATAGTAGTGTACAGTAAATCACGTTTCACATAGAAGGATGTAAAAGCCTTTGTCTTTAAAAATTCTATGGTGCCCTTTCGGGGCCTCAAAGGCATAGGGGGCACTTAGGGGCTATGCAATCCTTGTTAACCTTGTCACTGCGGCGCCTAGACTTAAGCAAATTCCAGATTTTCTTGTTATGAAAATATTTTTTCTGTTTCAATTGGAAATTGAATCGGATTGAATTGGATCGCTTCAATAATTAGTCAAGAACTATATTCAGAATTTGGGTTTAATGGAGCTACATAGTGTGATGTACCAAAGTCATTTATCAACTATCTTTTAAACTCTACTCAATAGCTTAAATTTCTTGTATTTTACATATATATTATTGTTCTGGCACTTAAAGTAAGTTGAGCAAACATTTAATTGTATTTTATTAAATAATTTTAGAAATTTTTGCAGTGTTAGTGCACCCGTGGAATATTTTTTCTCTGCTTCTCTTTTGCTGTTTCTTTCCTACGAAATGCAGAATGATGTTCGATTTTCTGTCACATTAAAATAGCAAATATCTTAGCTGTTTCTCCTCATATCGAGGCCACCCTCAGCAGATATTGTATTGGTATTCTTCATTCAGAGGTTCAATACGATGATGTCTTCATGATCTGGGAAACAGTATGGGCTGCCACTTATGTATCTGCTCCAAATTTTAGCTTGTTTGTTGCAGTGGCTATAATTGTACTGTACAGGTAAGCTGCAGACTATTTTTAGGAATGCAATCCGCTTTGTAGAATTGTGGCAATTTCAATATCTGTCTTTCTTGTTTTCCTTCTTATCAATTAATGCTTGCTAGTAATATTTTTGATTCTACAATTTTTTTGCTTCTTATCCTCCGCTGGGAAGGCGCTATTTGCTCTTTTGTTAAAGAGCCATTGCTATTGTTATTACTGTGATTTTCATTTGATTCTTTGATTCTGTGATTTGATTCATGGTTTAGTGAAAAACTATGTCAGGTATTGGAGTTTTGTAGTATAATGAGGATTTTCCCTTTCAACTTTTCTAATTTGATTATTTGAATTCATTAACTGTTCAAACATTTCTGCACTGACTTATCTTTGAAATGCAATTTTCATCGAATTTCAGGGAAATAATCATCGATAATAACATGGATTTCACCGATATCATCAAATTCTTTAATGGTATTACTTTTCATCCTCTTGTATTATAGTTTATAATAAATGCTATCTTTAGTAACTACAATGAACAATGTTTCTATGTCGCCCTACCACCTCATTAAGTCTGGTTTTGATTACTAAGTTTTGTAGATAATACCATTAATCACAGGTGTTGTAGACAGCACTTCCTTTTTTGGAATATAGATAGTTTTTTGGAATATGGAAAATATTTTTTATGGTGAAGATTAACAACATTCACTATTATAATCAAAATATTGATTTATCATGTCCTTTATTCAATGATTTTTCACTAGTTTTAACTAAATTGGTGAATCCTTGATTTTTGCAATTTTTCGTTATCTTCCTAATTTTTCGTGCCCATGCAGCCATTTCAGTCTCATCTTTTAACATCAGTAGACATCTTTGCTGTATTTCAAAACAAGTATAGTACGATAGAAAACATATGTCAAAAGTTATGTAATGGTGCTTTCTTCACAGAGATGGCTGAGCGACACGATGCTAAAGCTGTTTTAAATTTGGCGAGAAATATCGTACGTAAACTGCAGGAGGTCATGCATCCTACAGATCACTAGCAAACCATCGGTTTGTAGTGCACTTCTATGATCTCATTAGTCCATGTTAATTGGATTGCTAGAATTTTATTCAATGATAGCTTTTGATTAAATCTAATTAATGCTTCCAAAACCCTGCTTTGGCCTCATTCATTCAACAAATTCTATCTATTATTGGCTCCAGCCCTGAAAAGTCAAACTTTTAAATAGGGAGCATGTTGTTTTACTTGATACCTCGCTGTAGGGCTTTCTCAATAAGCTTAACTATAGTGGGAAGCAGTTTTAAAGATAAAGAATGATTTTGCTCCTCGATCGTATGACAGAAAGTACAGCCATCAATGGAATTTTACAGGGTCCTAGTCAATATTGCCAGATTTCGTAGAAGGAACTATATTTCCCAACGTCTTTTTGATTCAGTACTCTCGTGTAAACGAAAAAGTGCGATTTTTGTTATCAGTTGTCAATCTTCAAGCTTTGGTTTTTCAGACCCGGTTTCCTAATTTTCTTCACTGCTAACATTTTGTGGTAGTGATTAATATTGGAGAAAATTCATAGATTATTGCAGTACTACATAGAAAGGTCCCAACCAACTTCGGTCAAACCTGGTGCTAGACGGAGGCTTAAGGTACTCTCAGGTGCCAAATAAACGTCCCCTCCGCTTATTAATTTTTCCATTTTTTCCATTCCCCGGACCTTATTAGGAACCCCTCCCTTTATTGATTTTAAGGAAATTGACTTTTTTACGCACCCATCATTTCATTTCCTTTCTTTGTTAGCACTTTTCACGCCCACTATTTCAAAGCAAAATAGAGTGCTTCTGTATATATTTTAGCTCTATGCTTTATGATAACTTGCTTTTATTCTATCCATCATTTTATGATCATTTACAGCCATTTCTCCAATTCCGACCCCCCTTTTATTAAATTTCAGAATTTTTTCTGACCCCCCTGTGTATTAGGACCCCCGTTTATTTTGCACTTGAGAATATCAATGTGAAAGTAACTGCCAAGCAGGAAAATATGGGAATTTTCTGGTCTGTTTAGAAGCAAAATGCCTAGATCACTCTAAATATGTGGAAGGTACTTTTCCACACCTTTCATGAACATCTTTTGCAAGGAGGCTAGCTATCGGGGCTTTCCTGTGTCTTTCATGAATTTCTTTGAATGTTACTTTGAGATTCTTGTTGTATCGGGGCTTGCGCAGTTTGTTTAGTAAGTTATATTGATAAATTGTCACTTAATATCTAGAATCAACAAGATTTTTGGGTCAACTCAAATCTGAATTATTTAATCAATTTTAAAAAGCAATCTATTTATAGACTATCATAACTCTTATCGTGCTATTTACATTCCATTGTAGCTTAGTGCTAATGTTCATTAATACACAGAAATCATTTTAAAATCATATTATTGCTTAAGTGAATATTTAATGCTACTTCTTGTTTGATTCTGGCACAAACGTCACCTCAGACAAGCGTAGGATACGTCTCTGTATTGAAACTTGTTAATGTATTTTAAATGACCAAACTTCCACCTGAGTAACTGAGAATATGAAAACCGGATTTTCTGTAAAGTTGCGTTAGATTGCCTTCTTACACATATCATTTATTTTTAGTTTGAGAAACTGCATTTACTAGCGTTGCTGCATACATATCCTAACCCACATACAAAAAATATTATCATTTTTAGAAGCTGAAATAGATTTTGATGCATATGAATAATGAGAAACTTGATTCCATCAGTTTTTACTTCCTTATTTATACTTAGCACCTTTCTTTTCTTACTATTCAAAGAAACTTATTTTAGGGGCCTTTGCTTCTGCTATTCTAATCTAATTATCGCTTAATTAAATTTTGTTCTGGCTTAGTATCTGATCATTGCACGTTTATCTTGAGAGACACCATTGATAACAAGTGTATCAAATGTTTCTGCAAGGCATTGATCCTTAACTTTCGCTTTTCATATACTCCTTACTTTTTGTTAAATCCCAATGCGGTGTCTTATGGTTGCAGCTTGCAATTAATCTTTTTATCTAATGATGCTCCTTCATGTCAACATGCAAATAAATATTACGTACAGCAGGGCATCTTTTGAGGATATTTGACCCAAGTCCCAAACCCATATAAAACTCAGTATGATTTCATTACATGGCCTTTTGCAAATACCACTATCCCTGTACAAATACCGTAAAACACTATGCTTGTCTTTTAGAAACTTTTACTCTCAGTTAGTCACCCCTTGGTTGCTATTGGAGATGTAACTGAAGGGTTATTCACAATAAGACAAATAGAGACCGGGTTTCATTGCTCAATGACTTTGCTGGGTTGCTGAGTTTATCCAATTTGCCAACACAAATTTGAGTTTATCTCTTATCGAAACATAAGAACCTTCATAGATGCCGCTTCCTTTTTATTCCAAATTGCTTCACCGAATCTTACTAAGGAAAGTCACGCAAATGTTACTATTGTCATAGGCATCCAATTTGTTTACAACCTCCATTTAAGATCCTTGTTTGTAGTAATAATAGCTGTGCCAGTCGAATCTTTCTCTGTGATGGTGGTCTAACCCTTCTCATCTGTGATTTAATTTTGAGAGATCATAGCTATGTGTCATGGGTGGGATTCTCTATGGACTGCAATGTCAGTAGCGAGACTGCATTCCATACTTCTGGATTTCAATATTTTCAGTGGCGTTTTTATTCATTAAAAGTAATCGTTGTAACTAACGCGTTATATTAGATATTGATCATGAACACTAAATTTAGAGTATTCATTATCGTCTGTATGCATTCAGAATAAACATTATCCGTATTTACACTGTATTTGGTGGTCCTGTTTTTCTCGAAGTAACATATGATATCCAAAAGTAGCTGATACTTGCAAAATTTTTGACACAAGTTTGCCTAAGTCACTGAATTGTCACTTTGAACGTTGTATACAATGCTACATTAGTGCATTGATAGCTCGGCTTGGAAGCAACGCTCTTAGTTGCTTAATATGTTTTTAGATTTCAGCCTAGACGTTTCGTGAAGGGGGGCTCAGTGGGATCAGTCCTCCTGCTTAGAATTATGAGAATTTTTGGAGGGGCTCCAGCCCCCCCCCCCCCTTTATGGAACATATGTTGAGCTGGATAAGATCACAACTATGCATTTTCTGAAGGAGATCAGAGGACAAATACGCCCCTATCAATAGAGGATGAATGCTAAAAGCGTACGTTAAATTTCCGCTTTTTCAACTTCGACATGCATAGCAGCTTCAAGTAAATCACTGTCATGTACTTAAAAGTGGGTGTGGTCAAGGGTGTGACCCTATTATTTCTTACATCACAGCCCCCTTGTTACAATTTTAGGACGGCAGCACTGTTTCAGCCCCAGTGTTGCTTGTGTGTGACTATGTACATACTGAGCGTGAATCTGAGCCATTTCTTCGAGCTTTTCTTTGGTCTTGTGCAGTAAGGAAAATTTCTCCTTGCCTTATCGGATAGCTGCTGAATGGAAAAGCAATAAGAAACTGTAGTGCACTACGCATGTGCGACACTTAGTGCTATCAGAAACCAGCACGACCATGTATTGTTATTTCTGGCACATGACTGCATATTAACCATATATTCACAGAAATTTACAATAGCTTATTGTTCGACTTCGTGCTATTTCCTGTTCAGCACGACCTTGCACATGCGCATTGCACTCAACACAGTCTCGGCACAGGGTGTCAAAAGCTTAGGACACGATAATGATGCAGGGATAGTAATGCCATTTAGAGCTTGTATTCAATTTAAAAAATAGTCCAAGCACTTTCTCTTAATTATTTTGTCATATACTTAAAAGTGGGTGTGGTCAAGGGTGTGACCCTATTATTTCTTACATCACAGCCCCCCTTGTTACAACTTTAGGATGGCAGCACTGTTTCTGATTGCAAAGAAATACAGGGACCTGCTCTTTCTATGGAGCAAATTTTGTTTTTCAACGGAAATCAAGCTGATCATTAGAAATAGGAAGGGGTCATTTCACTTGTTAGTCGAATCCCAAGATTGTGCTTCTCAGGGTCAATCTTAATACACCACTCTTCAGCGCTAAAAATACTACTCCCTTTACCACTACACTCGCTGAGCTCTGAGCTACTACCTTAAGAGAAAAAATTTTGGCGGGAACAAATTTTGGCGGATCAAGCAATCCGCCATATCGATCGCTAATTAGCGGAATTAATTTTGGCGGATGAGGAAAAAAATTAAATTTGGCAGGAATCTATTTTGGCGGATTCTTAGTCAACGGGATTTTTGGTGCAAATTATTTTAGCAGATGGCCAAATGAAATAGTTTGAATGAAAACACTGTAAGGAAAGCCGTTCTCAAAATTTAACAACATAATGTTCTTCATAGTTCATACATAACGGGAGATCATCATAATAGCGTGCAAAACTTCTCCATCACTCTAGTTCATCATCAATTATTAAGTCTAATGCATTCCTTTCAAAATTTTCGGCTCTATCCTCCCATTCAAAATCTTTATCGCTACTAGCAAGTGTTAATTTTGAAATATAAAATAAACCTTTATCGCTACTAGCGAGAATTGATTTTGGCGTTTCAAGAATAATATTAAATTTGGTGGGAATTGATATTGGCGGTTCACATAAGAAGTTATTTTTGGCGGATCCGCCAAATTCGCCAAAGTTCGTTACCACCGAAATTAGTTCTTTTAAGGTATGCTCTTGAGCACTAAAAATACTATCCCCTTCTACTGTTGAACCGCCAGTCGATGTTCGTTAATTGCATGGGTATATGACACGCGCACAATGTTACACCAATGATACGATAGCCAAATTGGAATGCTTTCAAGTCAAGTCTAGCCATATTCTTTCCCACCTTTCGCCTCTTGGTGTGCCAAATCAGACCACTAGTGGCGCCAAATGGAAAATTGTGCACCTAGGTTGCAAAAGTTTTTCTTTCTGAATAGGTCTTTGTTCGTTGTTAGCCAGTTTCTTTGAAGAAGCTATGAGCTATCAATAATTATACTCTGAGAGTTTTTATTGCAAGAAGGGAGTTGACTGTCTCCTTCATTTTGCAATTAGGACATGCAAATATGACAAAATATTATTTGGAGAAACATAGTGAATTGAATAGCCCTTTCCAAACGAATATCTTGTGTTTGACTACGTACATACTTTTTCTTTGTTGCAGAAGATTTCTACAGCCGGTCAGTTACTATCCAAGTAGATTGGGTTTTTCGTTGTTCACTAATATTCAGGGCTAAATTTAATCGTAAATTCATTCGCTGCTAGTGCTACATTGACTTCTGTCTCGTTTGTTGTTACTTACCTCAATTCATCAATCATTTATGACAATTTATTCATTAATCAGCTCTCTTGCACTTTATGTTACATTATAAATTTATTATACTTTGTATCATCTATCCTACATTTATCCATTGCTTATTTCAATATATAGTAATTGTATTGTGAATCTCATTAACTCGTGATATTCACTACAATTGGCTAGTCTAGAATTTTAACAGAATGTTTTCTGAACAAGGAAAAGTGCTTTCTTATTGGCTTCATATTCAAACTTTTGACCGTTAGTTCGCTTTTGTCATTCCAAACCAAATCACTTGAAATCTTGTAGGACTAGACAACCAATGACAAAAGTATTGTACTGTGTGCTAAGAAGAAACAGCTAATGTATCCAGAGTGTTCAAGCGAATCTAAAGCTATGCTGGTTAATAAACAGCGTTCTATTTTGAGCCTCCACATTTGCTTGTATTCCTGTTTTAGCCATTCTTCTAAGTTATATTTGTAAATAGTTTTCTTTATATCTAATGTTATAAACTTGTAAATATAGGCTTTTAAAATATGTACTTTTTTCTTTCTTTTTTTCGTGAATTTTTAGCTTTTATTTTGTAAATAGACGGCCCCTTGCAAACAGCTTAGCTGAATGGGCCACTATCGTTAAAACATTGAAATGATGATAATGAAATGGTGATTGTGACGGACCAAAACAGGCATAGAAAGCCAGCCATGAAAAATCTCCATCCTCCAGACAAATGAAGCAAAATATGTAGCCCTGAATACAAGCAGTGGATGCATTTGAATCAAATTTTTGAAGGCTTTAGACAAATAAAACAAATTGAAAACTTTTAGGTATGCATAACATTTTCAGTTACAATGCACTAATATTATTTTTGCAATTTAACATCATAAGCATACCCTATAAAAGAATGAAGTAAAACGATATAAAATACAGCGCAATGCGACGGTTTTCAATGTAAAAATGATCCTGAAGCTTCAAAATGGCGGCAATAAAAGGCAAAATCCCAGTCAAGTATTTTGCTAAGCACCTGAGAGAGTCAGCTATATGGATAGTGAAACGAAACAACGAAGTGATTGCTGTCTTATCATTTTTTGGGCTGAAGCTGGTCTTTTCCCGCATTTTAATTGCTTCTTTTGAATTTTTTATTAAGGCGTATACTGTTTGTAGTGTCAATGCATGAGAAATACGAATGGAAGCTATTGGTTTAGCTTCAACTGCTGTTAGACATAAGCTGCACCGCTTGCGAAATGGTTGTATTTGCGAAATGAAATATGACTATGTTGTTGTGGCCGTAATTAGTATTCCCATTGGCATTCTTGCGTTGTATTAAGTCGAAAACATTTGCATGGGCCAAAAGGGGTGGTGAAAGGATCATTAATAACAGCAGAAACCGCTACACGTTAGCAAAAGACCAGCTAAAACAAATAGAAATTAATGAAACAGACTGTTATTATACGATGCAGATAATGCTACTGGTGGTTATGGTTTTGGTTGCGATGATGATGGTAGTAGTAATGGTGATAATGGTGTCGATGATGACAAAGTCGTCATGGCACGTATAGAGTAGGTGAGCCAAGTTCAAAGATTTTCCGATAATAGTCAAAACCTTTTTATTACCAACGCCAAAAGTCCGAAAGTTTTCTGATGGAAGCATTAAAATTTCCGAAATTCCGACGATTTTGAAAAAATAAGGGGCCATGACTCCCCTGTTCCCCCAGGCCACGATGCCCCTGGATGGTGGTGGTGTTGGTGATAACGATAATGATGGTGTTAGTGGTGGTAATGGTGGTGGTGTTGATGATAACGATAATGATGGTGTTAGCGGTGGTGATGGTGGTGGTGTTGATGATGACGGTGGTGGCGGTGGTGATGGTGGTGGTGTTGATGAGAACGATGTTGGTGCTGGTCTTTCTGATACCAGGGACGATGACCTGCGTAAAATCAAGTGAAAACTATGTAAATGGTTTGTTTTTGCGTGGCTCTTAACTTGTTTACGTAAAGTGCATAAGTAACAATGACACAGCAGGGATTTTACATAATAGCTTCTAACTAAATCAATGATCTTCTACGAAATGATCCTACAAAGTTTGATAGAACTTTACTTCTTTAACGACGCCGCATGTTTTGTCCGCTTTTAATACATTCCGAAGTAAGGATAGTCGCACTCCTGCCGTCAATATTGGCTACAACTGCGTATTATGCATTCTGCATTCATCAAATATGTGTATTTAGATTTAGGAATGTACTTCTTTATGGAGATCATGGTTGACATGTATAGACTTCATAGTGATTAAATTTAAATGGGAAAATTTGAAGTAGAAAATTATCTAATTCCTATGAATTCATTGATTTTCTTGTATAAAATTGTGTAAATGTTATGATTCTAAGTAGCCTGCCAATATTCTTGGAATCTCAAATCCCTAAAAATGGTCAGTTTGGAGTTTACATAATGACAGAGACGTGCTTTTTTACAATGAATGAAGCTTTCGGCAGTCACTCTATAAGAGCAGCTATCTACAGTATTGACAAATTACGGTGATCAATTAGACAGAATTTAGTGTACAGAACGTTAGGTGTGTCCCAAAACCTGCATTCCAAGCGCTTTTTCAGCCTGTCTCATTTAAGTCGCACAACAATCAAACTCCCTTGAATGTTCAGTGTTTGCGTGATTAACTTTCAAGCGACACAAGTGGAAGTAAAATCCCGCATATCATCACACAAATCTAAAATCACTAATTTTTAGAAGGAAAAAGAAACAGCGAGTGAAATTCACAGAGTTTGCCTCATTCATTAGCATTAGTGGATATGATGTTGTCTACAAGCATTTGGCTTGAGCGATGTTGTGTTAATAAATATCATCACATAGATGCCAGAGATATTTCGACAGAAATTTTGGAGTTGAAAAGGGCATGTTCTCTTAGGAGTGCGTAAATGTACCTGCAATGATATGTTTGGATTTTTAGACTCAGGGTTGGGTAATCATGCAGAAGATTAAGCTGTAATTTAAGTGTAAATTTTGTTGAAGGAAGCAAAAGTACTCTGTGCTCAAACAGTAGCCGACTGAGTGTCAGTTGAGAAGTGAAATTGCGATTTTTTTGCAATGTTAATTGGGTTCTCTTCCCTCAAGCAGGGTATATTTTAAAGGAAATTTTCCAAGACCACACCATGCTCTGATAAAGCTTGACCACACCCTACTTGAGCTTTTAGGGAGACCACGCCCTTCAAGCAGTCCAAAGTTTCATGCAGGGCTTTATGTTGATTGATGACACATTGAAATATTTGTTGAACTGTTCTTGAAATCTATATAGAGCATATACAGACCAAGGTAAAGAAAAACTTCTGCGAAATAAGAAGCACGTGAAAGCGAAAAAGTTAATTAAAATTTCCAAAGTCACACTCACGACCACAAGGCCCTGCCCTCAAGTACAGTTCACGTCAGGGATGCCAGAAAGAGGAGCAGAGGGCAGCAAGTGCATTTGGGGAAGCAGGGGAAGTAAAAGTACCCTTTTTGAATCGCATAAGAAAATCCTTTTTATACATTGATATGGTACAACGAAGGTGAAGCAAACTGTATAAATAAGCAGTATATGATTGGAAGATAGAGCTATTTGTATGATTGTAAGAAGTATAGGTTCCTGCTGAAGGATAAAACGGAAATGTTCCAAAGAAGTGTCTTGGGTCTCAGAGAGCCACCTGTACTAGGCGGTGTCCCAAAGAGGTGCATCTGCAAGTCGGTGCGATTTCGCTTCTGTTGCACCCCTTGCCCTACTATTGTTTCAGCGTCCCTGGTTCATGTTGATACCGACTGCGATTGAAAGTACATGTTTTGCTGGAAAGTGTTTTTAAGCAAACAGCCCGAACAGCCAGAAAGCAATTCAACTCTTTCTGTATTCTAAGCTTTACATGCTTCAAAGAATGGAATGCCATTGAACATAAATTAGTTTAAGAAAGATTTTAAGGCTAATGCCTCACTGGAAAGCTACAAATCAGACTTCTATATAGCGATATAAACTTGACTCAAACCACGCATATTTGAGCTATTACAATCAGAGAATCGGTTTGAATATGTTTCAATAGTTATGGATTTGAGTAACAGTTTATTTTTGAGCGTGGATTGCATCTGTCTGAAGCTTATTGCACGCAACAATGCCGCCGTTATTGTTGCTGATGTTGTTGTTGCTTTCACGTGTTTTGAAATCAGCAAGCCATTGGTTGAGCTCATTTAGATCATAAAAGAATGGCCCCATACCTCCTTGATAAGCTACTTCTCCATCGAGCAAAACGTACAATCTTTCAGGATGTGCTCCGTAGGCCCATGCGGCTGAATTATCAAGTTGATCAGCAAAGACCGCTACTTCAGGGACCTCACTCTGCAAGTACATAGCGACTTTGATCCTATCTTGGATCGATCTGTGATTCAAAATGGACATTGAACGATCCTAAATAGGAAGGATAACGTAATTACATGTTGAGGTTATCGATTACACGAATTCTACTACAGAAGATACGAAACAATTGGCCTCTAAAACGCTCATCTTTATTGTCACGCACATGGTTCATAGGCTCTATTACTGATATAGGCTCTAATTTGAGAGAAATGCAGTGATATAGGTTCTATAGAGAGAATATAGAATGAAAGTTTCTTGTAGTGAAAAGAGAATATGTCTGCCATAGGCAATTCTATGCATCAGGAGATCAATAAAAGTCCTGCAAAAGCTAATGCTGAATGGGTTACCATCAATAAATAGTTGAAATAGTTATTTTCCGCAATACTAGGAAAATATGCATTCAAAAGAAAAGGCACTACAAGATGACTCCACTTGCCATATTCTTTGATTTGTAGTTTGGGAGTGGTAGAGTCGAATCCTAACCTCATGGAATTTGAAAGCAACGCTTTCACTCTTCGAAACAATTATCTGACTACGTCATTGTGTTATTTGTATACAAGTAATCCTTTACGTAATGCTAGTTGAAATAGAAAGGAAGCTTCATTCTTTTGGAGCAGTAAATTTCCATTTCGTACGTCCACATGCTCCCTGAAACCGGTTACCTATTTGGAAAATTGTGTCACAAAATGGCACCAATATAAGGCCAATCCTAACCTACGAAGCAACCCACATGGTCTTCAAGAACTAAGCCAAACTGCATCATGCGATTCTTGTTCTTTTCTTTCATTTAGGCTAATTATTCTCTTTATTACACTAAATGGCGTTTCATGAAATAAATATTCTTTGACGTATAAGCACTTCTCAGATCTCACGCTATCAGTGACTGGATTCTACACCGAAATGTTCAAGATCATCAAATTGAGCAATTTATATTTTAACGAAATTTTTACACAGCCATAGAAATGCAAATTTATAATTAATCCAAACATACCTTAAAGAACCAGCCATCGCTGGGGTGTGCTTCTTCTATATAAATAATGGCAAAATCTGCTATTCCGCTATAGTCTTGCACTATTTTGCGGAACTTCTGCAGTTTTGCCATGAACGGTGGTCAGGAGCAACTGCCAAAATTTAGAATGAGTGGCACTCCAGGACGCATCAAGCACCTCAGTGACAGAAGACCTGCCTTCGTCTCTGATGCACAACTTTGAGAGAGATCTTGGACTTGAGAAGCGGCGGGCGGAACCTTGTGCAGATAAACATTAGGAATACTCTGACCCAATGTCGCCTTCTTGAATATATTTTGCTTGAATTCATACAATACAGTTTTGTACATCTCCCATGTCCAAATGCACCCTTCAAACTGGCTTTTCTTAAGCATTGAAACATTTTCGAAGAGCTTGTAGACTTTGGATCTAACGACTGGCAAAACGTACAGTAACTTGATCACCATAAACGCTAGCGCAATCCCTGCAGCGCTTAGCAAAAATAGCACCTGTTTTAGCACCTTGTCCATTGACATGGCCCTTTTCATGCTACTTCTGCCCTTTGAGCTCAAAATGACCGATCACTTTTCACTCTTGGCCTTTGATATGCACTACAAGTACGAGTGTCCGTGATCTTTTGAAATTAGTTGATCACTAATTGCATGCCATCGGTTGCATATAATAGAAGGCATCTCATCCTATTGCAGTATATAGATCTTGACACAAAAAGAGCCCCTATTTTTGACTACAATTCTGCATGGAATTAAGATAGAATGCAATGAAAACAGGGGGTATTGTAAATCGGAGTATGCAACTGGACCTATAATGAGGCTGTATCCGAAGGTGGGGAAATCAATGAAATGTTGTTTATATTCTTTGATGTGACACATAGTATAGGAATTGAGCAGAGCATCGTTCAAGCCAACTATCAGTACACCTATAGTTAAAATTGTGATTTTTCACACGTAAATCATTTTGCGTGTTCACTGAAGAAGCATTGAGAACGTTTTTCGAGCCTCGTATGCAGGAAACATTGGAATTAAGACAGGTTGTGTTCTTGGTGCAACTGTTAATCTGCATTAAGTATAAAATATTTTGGTGGGATTTAATTTCTGTGATGAGAAAGCACCGGAATTCTCTCCCACCGGAAGTTTCTCTCACCGAAATTTTTTGTCACCCAAATTTCATAGCACCGAAATTTTTGGCAAAAGTTCCGTTTTCATCAAAAAATCCATATCAACATTAATTACTTTACGTGTGAAAAATTGACCAATTTCTATTTTGTTAAAATCCTGCTGTTGTCATTGTTCATCAACTTGCATTTTTGACTCGACGGCATCATCCTGATGGTAATCAAAAACAATCGTCATCTTCATCCCCACTTTCATCATCGATACTAAAACATATTTTGAACTTTGCATTTATTAAAATTTTGATCTTACAATTGGGAATTGGCGAGTTAAAGTAATGTTGACCACCCACTGTTCCGTATACTCTGCTCCATGTGTGATAAAAAACTACATTGCACCGAACTGACCGATGAGGTCAGAAACTATTTTTGAAGGCAAACTTTTCCAAGCCACTGAGTAAGGATCGCATAGAAGAGAAAATTTGCAAGACATTGAAAAAGCTTGGTTTTAGTGTTCTTTATCCTATTCATGCAAAGTGGCTTGTTAGCCGTTGCGATCATTTGCGAAGCGATCGCTCTGTTTAGACGAAAAAGTATTTTCGCATCGCAGGAATCGATGAAATTTTGTTCAAAGAACTTGACCCCTTTGTGGATTTTTAGCTTCCACAGGCTGACTGTATACTATCTAAGTTTTGGTTTTTACTGTAAGAATGAGCCAGATTGCAAGGTTTTACTGTTTTAAGCTGATAGCACGGAAACTCCCTTCAATCAACGAAATTTTTTCGAATTCCACCGAAAGTTATCACCGAAATGAGCGAAACTTCACCAAAGTTGTTGCCACCGAAAATTTCCCCCTGAAGTTCTTGCACCGAAATGTGTTCCACGCAAGGTAATAAGAAACTACTGCATTAATCAAATAAACACGCTGCAATGCATCTCCTTTACATCAAGAAAGAGGAAATACCACAAATTAGATTACTTCCGCTCTTGAAGCCAATAGAGAGAGAGTGTGTGTATGAAATTCTGTTTTCAGTGCGCAGAAGTATGCCCATATCTCTCAATATTCTGACTGGTTCATATTGTAAGTATTCATATTGCATACAGTATTTTATTGATTAAATATCATGATATTGTTCTTATTTGAAAATCTCTTCCATATTATTTTGTGGATAATTTTTTGTTTTACGCATTACTAGTATAACCAAAAACTTCACTCAAGAATATTCGTTTTTGTAGGAGGTCTTCTGTTTAACAACCTTTTTGTCTAGTATTAAAGACGCTTCATTCTTAATTGTAAGCTTTTGACATTTTTTTAATTCATAGGACTGCAAGAATCTTCGCTCAATGGCCTTTTCATGGACCTTTGTATCAATAACAATAGTTCATTGGTAACTGAAGCCAAGTAGGAAGTAATAGCTGTGTTTTTTGACTGAGTGAATTCGAGCGAGATTCTCTGCTAGAACTGAACAGCGATGTCTTTTTCATTTATGTTTGTACACGTTTCTCATTAAAATATTGGATGTAACAGCATGTCTATTCTATTGACAAATCGAATCTAGCAATTGTCACGTCTTGCAAGGTGACAGTCGAGGGATGTATTGTCACATAAACATTGATGATCTGCTGAGTCAATGATCTCTTCAGATCATTGAAAATCTTTGTACTATACGTTCTGAGAATTGCATTACCAACAGATGATGGCAAATGCCTTTTCAGATATATAGATAGATAGATAGATAGATAGATAGATAGATAGATAGATAGATAGATAGATAGATAGATAGATAGATAGATAGATAGATAGATAGATAGATAGATAGATAGATATATATTTATATATATATA
>OLMO02000262.1:19661831-19672598 GCA_900291935.2 Cassiopea xamachana
GAGAGAGAGAGAGAGAGAGAGAGAGAGAGAGAGAGAGAGAGAGAGCAGATGGTGGCTTGAAATGTAGTGGTACCTGTAGCACCGATGATGGTTGACACACACTCAAGAACTGGTGTCCCCAAGAATCTCTGCTAGACCTGATGCTATTTAATACGTTTCTCTATGATCTTAATTACTATTGAAATTCAAACTCTCGACTACCCGATGATTCAACCAATCTCTAATTCAAACAAATTTTGAATGTGCAATTTTGTGGACAATAATAAAACTTTTTGCAAAGACACTTCTAAGGGAGTGGCTTTGAAGAATGAAGAAGGCTTGTTTCAATGTGATGTCGTGATATATAACTAACCATATGGCGTTCAATCCATCAAATTTTCAAGTTATATTACTTGCTTTGAGGAATAGTGAAATTTTCTCAATGCTTGAAGTTTTCCGTTGAAGCTGTTAGTCTTAGCCTACTTCAACTTACTACAGAATCGAAACTAAAATTTTGCCAGCATATAGCAGAATTATGTAAAAATTTAATCATTAAGATTGCTGCCTTCTTCAGAGTATCAACTGTTTGAATGAAAAGCAATATCTTTTAATTTGCAAAAGAAGGCCTTTGTCCATTCTATCCCTTCTTCCTTTTCCATCCATTTTTATATCAGCAAGGAACATAAAGAAAGTCATTTTTAAAAATTGAAATCTAGTTAGCTAAGTATATATATTGTTTTTTGTATCGTCAAAACGCGAAAAATAAACAAGAATTCTCTCATTTTCTTTGTAGCGATGGATGACGAACTGAATTTTCGCGAGACTGATGTGAGAGCCTGTAAGACTGGCAAAAAGCATATTGATCAATAATTAAAACTTAAAATATTTCCTGGAACTCCTGGGTTATCAAAGAAGGGCAGTGCCTTTCCGAAATGCACAAAAGTTTTAGAGCTTATGATTGACGACACACAGGAAGTCGACGAGCTTGAGTGGCCCGAACACCAAGTCTTTATGCGCAGCGAAAGCATTTGATTATAATCATAATTATGATTGCAACATTACGTAAGACGCACCAAAATTATACGGGCTAACTTTAAATTCAACACTAATTACCTTGACAATTTGAATGACGAGGAATTTTTACTTTACATGATGTTGATTGCCCTCAAAGTCGTCATACAAGATTACCTCACTGGAAATAGGATCGCTTCGATTTGGAAGCAATGAGAAACGATGAATGCCTTGTGGAGTTTCGCTTTACAAAGGGTGAAATTTACGGACTTGTTGGGACAGCTCATCTTTCTGAAGTTGTATGGTGCTATAATGGATGAGTTCTAGACTCTGTTGAACCTCTGTGCATATGTTTGAAACGATATGTATACACCTGTAGATATGCTGATCTTGTGTCAAGGTTTGGGAGGTCTATGCCGCAGCTGTGTACTGTATCATATCACATAACGGATTTGATATGGAACAAATTTTCTCATCTTCTGAGACATCTTAACCAACCCTGATTGGCTCCATTTGCCTTCAAGATTTTACAAATGCAGTGCATGCGAAAAGGGGAGCCCTAGAGAATTTTTGGAGATTTATTGATGGAACTGTCCGGCCAATATGTAGGCCTAATAGAAACCAGCAAGTGGTATATAATGGGCAAAAAATGGTCTATGCCTTGAAATTTCAAGCTGTTGCCGCTCCAAATGGCTTATAGCAAGTTTTTTTGAACCGGTAGAAAGGAGAAGGCACTACAGTATACTGCTTGCAATGTCATCAAATATCCACTTCATGAGAAATGATATTATTATCCCTTTCCTGCTTTGCCTTAAGATCTTTCATTCCCTCCTCATGCTCTTTCCTCTCAAATTCAAACTTCAACTGTTGTTCTCTTTCTTTACTTTGCAGCTCCCTTCACATAAATTTCTTTTTTTTTAATTTCAAATTCCTTATAACTTTTCTCTTTCAAGTACTGCACTGCTTCAAACTGAATATTCTCTTTGCTTATTTTTTTTCCATAACAATCACTTTTCTGTATTTCGCTTAGTCGCTCCATGGATCTTTTCCTCACATCCTCAGCTGTTTCTCTCTCTGAATCAGCAAGACTTTTTGTTGATATCATTCGTTTGTACTAATTCCTATTCTGCTGCCTTACTTTTCTCAATTACTTCTTCCAAAGCATCATCTAGTTCAGCGTGCTCTGGACTAATCACACTTGCTCGTTCCTCCTCTGTCATTTTCCTTTTCAACCCTCTTTCAAGCTTCAAAAGATGATAACGGACTGCACTTTGATCTACATTAAATTTTGGGTTCCCATTTCAACTCAAGCTTATAGCTATGTTTTCCCAGGCATTTCCTCTTTCTCTTGACCCATGTTTGAGCCTGAATGGCTCTATACCTAATATTTCCCTGCATAAGGTCACATCATGATTGTAAGTCCAATTCATTTTGTGCCTTAAAAGAAGAGAAATTGCTTAGCATACCATGGAAACAGATCATGTAATTAAGGGTGTTTGATCTAATGCTAGTATTACTACTAGTACGACACTACTTCTTCTGGAAGCATCTCTATTAGATTTATACAGGTTGTAAACCTTTCCCACTTAAAAATATGATGTTACCTATATCAAAGACCTATCTACAAAGTAGATAATTGATCAAATATTAGCAAATCAAATTAATTTATGATTTGCATAGTGACTAAAAATCCTAGGCAATACCAGCTCCAAGTTATTTTAAAGAGACTTCCTTATTTAATAACGACATCCATTCAGTAAAAATAAAAAAATCCTAATTACAAATAAGGATCCTAATTATAGATATAGTAAATAAGTTAGCTAAACAGATATAAAAACCACTTCTGTTCTTCCATGGATTCGTGGGCAAAATAGTTTTAAATTTTTCCTTCAGCTTAGAAAATGATTTTTTCAGCCCATTTCTAAACCGGGTTGGTGAACTAGACTCTCTTATGTGTGTTAGGGTAGAATTCTAGGCATTTAGTCCAGTGTAGTTAAAACTTTTTCTGCCGAAGCCCAAGACTTGCGAAGAACAAGGGACATTCACTTGCTCGCGCTAGTTCTAGACCTCTTTAGCGAGTCCTCTGGCAGTGCGTCACGAATCATAAATCAAGTGAGAGACTAAGAGATATGGGGCGACCAGAAATGTAATTATGAATTTGCTTTCCTTTTAAGTAGCTATACACTTATCAACGTCTATTGACGTCATAAATTTCCGCCACCCTGATAGTTATCTATTTTGGGTTTGCTTTCCGCACTGATTGACTGGCTAGCTAACTGGTTTACTTACAATTAGTTAGCTAAATTGACTGCCTTGCTAACCTGACACTCATCGTTAGTGATAGATGAGTGAACCAAGTAGTGAAGGCATACCTACTCGTCAATTAAATGCTCGACCTGCACCAATTGAGGACAGTTTGGCCTGCTCCTAATGGAATTTTTAATTTTAAGATGTTGCAGAGAGAAGAAGTTACAAGATTTAATATCATATCCGGTTACTTTCAAATTCTCTCTTCCTCTCACTCCATTTAAGATGTGGGACTCGTCTCTCTATGATGTAAACTTCATGAATTCTAACTCTGTATGTGGTATTTCTAGTGTTGATGAATTAGAAATAGAGTACCACATTCACATGGTGCTATCAAGGCATGTAAATAAAAGTTGTCTATGTCACCACCTCGCCTCTCATTCAATGGTCACTAGGAGATGCACATGAACACTAATTAAGTAAAGTTGAATTGAACTATGCACAAATTATCTTTCCATTCAGTTCATAGATATTACAAGCATCGAAGACATATCCATTAGTACAGCATAAGTTTGATTATACGAGACAGACTTTATCTTTCATCTTTTGATTAGTTTTAGTACCTTTGTTGGCATTAAGAACTAAGCTTGATAAGTAATCGTTAGCCGTAAAAATAGCAATTACTGCTCCATTCTTACAACATCCTATTTACGTATTGATGCAAAGATGGAATCCATTCAAAATTCGGTGGCTTTACTGCTACGTCTAGCTGAAAGCCTTCAAGGAAGTATAATCAATTCATAGAAAACAGTAAATTGAAAACAAAAGAGCTTGCATGAATACTATCTTCCAGTAGAGGAAGCAATTGCTAAAGCATATGGCAGCAGTTTGAAACAAAATAAACACCAATTCTAGCTTTGTAAGTAAAAGAGATTGGATAAATGGTTGTTATTTCTGCAAATTGGCATTGATAACTTTTTTAGCAGAAAGGAAATCATTAATGACAAAGTATAACTTTTTATTTTAATCCAAGGCTTTTGGTGATAACTCAAAATTAACAGTTTCGTTTTGTCTACTTTGAGACTGCGTCAATAGTCCAATGTCCAATGTCAATTTAAAGCCATTTCATTTTTTGAATGGAGTGTATTTCATATCCTTAAATAAATGAAATGGATCAAAGAGGATATTGTACCAAAGCAGTTTTTACCTTGAATTCAAAGGGATGAGATAGGATATTCTGCAGGGAAGGAGACTCATCCTTTTTTATGTGACTTGGCTATTCCCACGCATATTTTTCTATTCTGATCAGCACAAATAAATATGCACGGAGTACAATATAAGTCTTTAATATTTCCAAGTCAACAGTGATGATACATTTCCTCAAAACTTGAATTATTACCATTTAGCTACAGACTGATTTTATGAATCTCTTTCTTTATCTCAACTGTGGTTGAGAAAGAGGTGCTAGAAACACCCCAACTGTTCAAAGAGTTACCAGTAAAAAACAATACTGAGCCTATTTAAAATCTGTTAAAACATGGCTTTCAGGTGCTGGAAAAAGCAAACAATTTTATTATATAAATAAAGTCAAAAGAAACTCACGAGAAAACATCTTACACATGGACACTCAGGTGAATGAGAAAAAACAGAAAAAAGAAGGAAACTCAAAAACTGCTAATGGAAAAAGTTACTGATGAAAAAGCAACCGTTAAAACAAACAGTTAAAAGAAGAGATAATAGTTAAAGGAAGAGGCAGTACTCGAAGGAAGAGACGAGTATAAAAAGAGAAAACAGTGTGGAGAAGAGAAAAAAGTTAAAAGAAGAGAAAGCACTTAGAGAAAAAGATAGTAGGTGAAAGAAGAGACAGCAATTACAAGAAAGGCAACAGTTAGATAAGAATGCTGGTTAATTGTTTGTTTCCAGATTTTAGATACCTTCACCGAATGATAAAGCTAAATTTAGAAGTAGATAAAATGCAATTAAATTAATCCTAAAAATATAATAACAGACAAAGATGTCGTGAGATCTGCTTTGGATGGTAAAAGACAAATGTAATTTTAAATTGAATAGACGACTAAAGATGAGAATCTGTTGCAAAGACAAAGCATGAATTTTCCGAATTTGCGTTCATTTATTCCTTCATTGTGAACTACTTCTAATCCAGTAAATAAATTAAAAGCTCGAGACATAGACAGAAAGTTTGTTGTTAAAGCAATTACTGGAAGGGCTATGTATCTCACCGAGTAAAGTAACACAATGCTATCTTTTTTCGTGTAGACTTCAAGGTTTATCATTCATTTATTGTTTCTAATACCTAATTATGGTTCTAGCATAAAGCATAATGCTGTTCCTCGTATCATGAAAAATTTAGCCTTGCCAACATAAAAGTGAGACATGATTTGAGGTATACTCACGAATGACAAAGGATAAGTGTCCAAACCGAAATGGGACACGTTCATGAACTTCCAAACAAGCAGAGGAGGTAATCCTTGCACAGTGTCCGACAAAAATGCCGCCCGCAGACAACTCCACTCCTTGCAGGCAGGTCGCACCGGCCATGCTCATTTTCTCAAGTCTCCTATATTTCCCTTGAATGGATCTATCAGCAAAAGACTTTGTCGGACACTGTTTTTGTACATAAAACTGAGATGGAATTTGAGTGGAGTTGAAATAAAAGTATAGCATCACATTCCAAACAAAACTGCAGATGAATTTTAGTGCTTAAAAGAAAGCATGGAAAGTTATAGTTAAATTTCATCCACATTTATGTACAATCAATATTATATATGGAGCAATACAACCTGCATAGGCCCGTTGACATTGAGGGGGCAGGAACCCCTCACCCAACACAATTGCAGTACTGCTGCATTTATCTTAAATTTACAGCTCTATCCACGAACAGGGTAAAAGGTAGTGAAATTCAATTGCCTATTTTATGAATCAAAAAGCTTCATAACTTTATCTAAGACATATAGCATTTCCAGGAAGGGATATCATGAACGGAGCATACAGTATTACATTACAATGACCTCATTTTATTTTCAATAGGTTTGATGAACATGGGATGACTTTTAAACTTCCAATATAGCCAGAAAAAGGACATTAATATACTCGGTGTAACTGGAAATTCAAGCTCTATAGGTAATGAGATGTCCTCATTTGTACATGTGGATTGATCAGGCAAATGCTTATCTACGCTACAATTAAAAATTGTACAGCTTGTTTATGCGGCCTAATTGGAGGATGATAAGTGGGTCTTCTATAAAGAGCTTCGAGGTTTAAGCCTACTTCATATCATATGTCGTATCATATCATATCACATCATATTAAATGCTAATTTACTCTAAATATTTCCAGTAAAATGAAAACAAAAGCATTCTATGCCCAGTATCACATACTTAAATATCAACATTACTGGCAAATCCTGCAGGTGCATACTTTCCCAGACCAACGTTTCATCTTCTTTTTGAATTTGAATGTAGCAATGACATACAACCAGTGTCTGGGAAAGTCCGAAAAGGCATTTGAGTATCACTAGGTTTCCTCGTGACAAGAAATGTTTCTGTAAAGATATTTAGCTCAAACTAAGATACAAAAGGACCATGTTTTGTGCACAAAATAAGAAGCAACTCGAAAGAATCGATTCGGTCAAGTAAAATGATGCAAGTTGAAGGCTCAGTAAACAAATTGTAAGCAACTAGCAGCTCTGCTACGTCATTTCGTTCTTTATCCTTTTCGAATGAAATTCAAAACAATTGATGGCAAATTTCCTGCTTCATTTGGTATGCAAATCAGTCTGCTAAATTGTGTGTCGTTTGTAAGACATCATTACTTTGTATGAAGATGTTGGTTAGTAGAAACTAGTAGTATTCAACCCCGAATACCGAATGAAATTAAGTTTGTGTACTTGTGTGCTGGTTGTTGATTTTGAAAGTAAGCTGACATGAAAATGGAAACTTTGTTGTCTTGTTAAAGTCATGGTTCAAATTTTCTTCGAAATCATTGTAACAATCAGTTGAATCATTACAAAAATCATCTGAATCATTACAACAATTAACTGAATCATATGAACAGTCATTTGCTCTATTTTGAACACATGTTTTTGTTTCATGTTTATTCAGTTCCACAAGTATGATTCATTTGAAAGTATTTGTTAAACTGCAATTTTAGCATGCTAGTTTTGTCGAGGATTGGAGGTAGTTACTGGGAGAATGTTAAAAGATCGGAAACTACGAGTAGAAAGGTAAGCAACGCATATACAACGTTAAATAGAAGCAGCATTTGCCCTAACTTTCTGCTAGGGCGCTTTCATTGACCACGAGCTCCCTATGGTGTGATGCAAACGAGGCTAGAATCTTATCTATGGCAGTTCTCTGGCCAACCTCTAAGTCAATTTGAATGCTGAGGGATGTTTTTTAAAATATCTAAAGATGAGAAAACCGATTGCTTTGCAAGTGTAACATAGACTATTTCCAGTCCAATCGGTTGTAGTAACTATTTATTAAGGCCTGGTTTAAAGGTCGCATTTCTGCCGCATCGAATTAAATTCAATTTAATTCGACAGTAACACGGCAAAATCTGTAGCATCAAATCAAATGTGGCGCCACTTACTTTTATACATGCGCTTTATGTAATTCTTATACAACTTTGTTGTCGAGTAATTTTGGCGGGCATTTAGCAAAATTTCCTTCTTATGCGTACAACACAAAATTCGAAACGTGAATTCCGAAGCTTACAGTAACGATGATGTGGATTACGTATAGGGAAACGAAGAAGAACAAGAACAAAATAGTGTCAGTGAAAACGAAGAGAGTGACTCATTAAGTGTTCCAGACTATGATGCTCTTTTGAATTTTGTTCATGAACTTTAACGAATTTAAAAACAACTGCTTTGAAGATCGAAGACACGGCGCCATACTAACGATTAGATTGGTCTAGACGCATGCGCTCTTCATAGAAAATTATGCAAACAGTTACTAATCTACGGACCATGCTCTGAACAATTTAATTCGACGCGACAAAAATGCGACCCTTTACATCCAGTCACATTTGTGCCGTTTCATACGAGACGCCTGGTGATCTACTGCCGCATTTAATCATTTAATGCTACAACGGATTTAAACGTCGCATTTGTGTCAAATTCAATTGACACTTAGTATTTTTTAGGCTACTTTATTTAATTCGACGCGGCAGAAATGCGACCTTTAAACCAGGCCTTAGAGTGTATAATACTCTCACTATTACTAAATATAATTTAATACTCAAGAAGCAAAAGAAGTATTTGGAAAGAGCTGCAACACCTTGCACTAGGTGTATGCAAATCAAATTGAGCATTTTATAATCTTTTGTCCAATATAATTGACCAACAGCCTCTCTATTAATCCCTGAAATACTCATACACAACGAAACTTATTTCAGAACTCAAGAGAAAAGTCAAAACAGTAGCCATCCTTGTTAGTGTGTTATTCGCAATTCTTTGGGAGCTTTTTTGTTTTCATAAAGCATGATTAAAAGGGGGTTAAGGGAGCTTTTAGTTGATTTAATTCCCCATCAAACCCCAATAACACTTCTACGTTGCGCGTGACTTTACATATTTTGAGGTATATTTCGTTTTTTTTAAGTCACTGCTTTTAGTTCATTATTTCAACATTTTAAAGAATATGGAATGCAGTTTATGCCATAGTTAGAGGAGGTTAGTAAATCCCTAAAATAATTAGTAGCTATAGTTATAATTTGCTATATACCTGACATTTGGCTTTACTTGCCTCCAATCCAATACACCTCATTCATTTCACTTCTTCCTCCTTCTCTACCAGGGACACGTGCACGTACCTAAGACAAGGGGGGCATGCTTCCATCAAGATGCACATCTATGTACATTGCTGTGCCTCCACAGGGGTAGATTTCTTTCTTCAGATTCTTTTCTAGAAGGACGCTGTTCATAATACTGTTCTTATGATTGTATCATAGTAAATTGTGGGTCTGGGGCTTGCCCCCAGAAAGAATTGTCTAAACCAAACTGTCTACAACGGTGAAAAATGTCTCTTCACTAGATAGGAATGCTAGAAATGGTAAATGAACTTGAAGAAAGAGTTCAGTATAAAGGGCACTTCTTACCCCTGCTCCTCCATAGGAGAGGGTAGATGGGGCAGCTACCCCTCCTGCTCCTTCAGTATAGGCCTCCCTGTTGTCCACCTCAGTATTTTCCATTATCTAAGGTAGTGGTTATTATCATTAGGCTGCTAAAAAGACGCAAACGAAAACCAGCTAAAACTTTTAGCTGAGGATGCTAAATAGGATAACAATGATAAGTAAGTTCATATGTACATAGAAAATTTCAATTTAGTCATCTTTTGTTGTGTAACTATACTGCTATCTTGACTCATAAGCTTGAGGAGAGTGGCATCTTAATCGAAAGGGCTGAGTTGTTAATAGGGAGCTTAAGCAGCACATACGCTAACGGTAACGTTAACTTTTCAGACATGAGAGGACAGCACGCCTCCGCGTCACAATCGTATGACCAGACATGAGGGCATGCACGTGTGCAGATGTCTGATACCAAATGTATGCTTTTCTGTCTAGTTCTTGCTGAATAAAATGCAGTAGCAATCTATTTAAGCTAGTTTCAACGGTGCGTTTGGCAAGCAACCTATATTAATCCGTAAAACCTAGTGTGCCCTTTTATCTAATACTCACTGCTATTTTCTCCTAGAATTTCCAACAGTGCGAAGAATGATAGATATCATAAGCCAAAGACAATTTAAGCCAACGGCATTGCCCATTAGGTTTTAAACATGGAATTTAAGCATAAACATTTTGCCTACTTTGCCGCATTTATCATATCTACGTTGGTAATGAATGCAAATATCTTCATGAAAAAAAATGTGTTGAAAAAACAAAAGTTACACGTTGGAAAATGCTAACGTTTTGCTCAACGTTAGCTTGGTGAAGCTAACGTTTATAAACAATGAATTGAAACGCAAACGTTAGGGACGTCCCCTTTAAAACTTGGCTGCTCACATGATTCTATAGGTGTTGATACCACTGAGATGCCAGGACAATAGATTATGACGCATGTAGCTAACGTTAACGTTTAGCGTATGTGCTGCTTAAGCTCCCTAATATGTGTTCATTAGGGGTGTACCGGATATCCGGCAGGCCGGATAATCCGGCGCCGAATCTTAGATTTGCTGTATATCCGGATCCGGCCGGATCATGAAAAAAATCCGGCTGGTCAACCGGATTTTCTCAATTTTTAAGTTTCAAAATTCAATGAGGCATTAAACTGTCAAAGAAAGATAAAGATGAACAAAACGATGAATACAAGTCTTATTCAGTGTCTATTTTGCACTTTTAAGTATGCAAGTGAAGGCCAAGTTGAAGTTAAAGTCAAATTCTGCTTAAATTGTGATGAAGAAAAAGCAATATTTCGCCATTTCGAGGTAAAAGTCGAGAGCGTTTTTCTTCAAAAATGTTCCCAGCTTCTGAAAAGAGCCGTTCTGAGCATACACTAGAGGCAGGCATCGATAA
>OLMO02000262.1:19672698-19690556 GCA_900291935.2 Cassiopea xamachana
GGATTATCCGGCCGAATTTCAATGTAAAAAATCCGGCAAATCCGGTTCCGGCCGGATTTTATAAAACGCGATCCGGTACACCCCTAGTGTTCATCATGCTTCTCATTAAATCAGGGATGTTTGGATGGGGGTATAGTGGGCATCGCCCCCCAATATTTTCAAATTTGCAAGAAAGTTCGTCAAAAGTTAGCCAAGCAGCAAGAGGGCTGGCCACAGTATATTCTGTGACCTTTTTTTCTAGTAACAATTTAGTAATAATAGTTGGTCAATTGGTTAGACCGCCCCCCACCAACAGAAGGTGTCTCGGTACATCAATGCTTTAAATACCATTTCAGGGTAATATGTCCCTGTTGATTGAGGTGTATACCTTAAATGTCAATTGGAACGCTAAATATCTTTCTACTAAAAGACAACAGTCCGAAGACAAGCTTTAGTTGATTAAACTACAAACTGGTGGAAATTCAGGCCAGCCATGTTATCTATTTCTCTGTTGTTTGACAAACAAAAGGTGACGTGTACAGCTGATAGACAAATTTAAAGCCAAGGATAGCTTCCAATAGGGGTATCATAAGGTTCTTTCATTGACCCTCTTCTTCTTTGCCAACTACATAGATGCCATTCCAGTACAAATTAGACGAATCTTGCAATCAAATATAAAGTGAATATATTATGCATGTATTCATGCATGTTATTGCAAGTCTCCTATGAGCTCTTTGATTAGGACCTTTTCATTCCATTTGCTCGAGTTATAAGATTTTGGATAATTTTTCCATACGTTCATAGAGCAAGCATGGAACACATGCAGTTTGCAATATGGTCTTATGTCATGATGTTGTACTGTGATAAGCACCAGAAGGCGCAACAATAGGTAATGCAAAGCTGCAGAAAGTTATAGAGCCTTTATACTTCTGGTATGCTAAACAAAGCATTGTGGTGGCTGTGTGTTTTCATAGTCAAAGTTTTTGACTTATCATAGCTTGAAAGGAATTAAAAAATCTCCCTTTCCCGTGCCTTGCACTCTTTACGTAGCTTGAATCATACCTTAAGTATTTGTGAAAGAAGTGGATTTCTTTTTTATTCTTAATTTAAATCACTACCAAAACAATATGGCAGTAGAGCTTTGTTAGATTTTTTCGAAGCGTAAAGCTGGATGTTTTCAAAGTGATTCAAGCTATTTATACACGATTCTAACATACAGGTTTTGCATCCATAATACATAAGATACCCTGAATAAGCGATGTTTTCAATAGTTTACAATATAACACAATAACTAGAATGGATACATGGATTTAAATCCCAAGACGGTGTTTTTCCAAGGGGCCGTGTTTTCACATGAACATTTCTATTTGTAATCAGCTCTTTGAGAACTCTGTACTGTATTTGCTGCTTCTCAATAATTTGAGCCTATGTACATGAGATATCCTCATTTGAACAGGTTGATATTGCAATAGAAGCATTATTTGTGACAACTGCTAGAGCTTTTTGTTCTCATTTTTTAGCACTTTGTTTTACAAATGATTTTTATTTAACTACACGACTGTTTAGTTGCTTTTGTTGCATATTTGTGATTAATGATGTAATGACCAAATACCTCTGCGGGGGCATAACAACCTACGGCCATTTTGAATTACAGTCTGTATATTGAGTTTGAAATGATACCTTGTAAACCACCAAGTGCCTTTATCACCGGTAAGCCTGATAATACAGCTAAGCATGTTTAAAAAGTGGATAGAAGAGAAGAAAGAAAAGAAAGATCAGGCTAAACGTGAAGCCAGCCGAGGCAGCAAAGAGAAGAAGGCTTTCACAGATGTTTTGGCTAGCTTTGAAAATAACTCAAAGCAAGCAGAGGATACCCAGAAGAAAGAAAAGAGTGTATCTCGACGAACTCTTAGTGAGAAACGGAGACAGGAGAGATTTCGGCGTGAGGAATTATTTCGACAACAAACAGCTGCTGAGTATGGAAAAGGTATCACTACAGGACTAAGAAATGGGAGGGTGAATCCCGAAGTTCAACAGGCAGGTAATGAATCGCAAGCAAAACCTCATGGAAACGAAACAGCATCTGCTAAAAAACAGTTCGAAGTAACCGTTTCAAAAAGTGCTGATACCACAGTCAGCCGTGAAAACAACTTTCGGAGACAAGAGAGCATTACTGTGTCTTCGGGAGAAGAGGTAACACTCAATATTGGCCTATCGTCAGAGATTATGGCTGGACTCAACACCGGCACTAGAGATTTTTTAGCTAAAGATTCTAGTATAAGTTCAAAGAATCCTATATTGAAGGGTGTTGATCTGAGTCTCCCTGAAGTAAGTGCACCTATAACAACATCAGGAAGGACTTTGCGTATTAAAAGACTCCCTATTGGAGACTTTGGGTTTGCCCTGAGAAGGTCTACCTTTGAAAATGACAAATCCAAAACAATGCATTTGGTTGAGCCTCTTGGAGATAAAAATTCCTCAGGCCTTATGCCTGGTGATAGGCTTATTGAAGTGAATGGGAAAAATGTTGAGAGCTCAACAAGAGAAGCAATTATTGACATGATATCTGCATCTGGGGATGAAGTTGTTCTAAGAGTTGTGACTGTGCCAGAACTGGCAGATTTTAGCACCAGATCAGCAAATGTTGAAACGAGCCCAAATCAAGTTTCATCTGGAGGAAGAGGATTCTCCTTTGTTAGAAGCAGCAGCATGAAGAAGAAGAGATCAAAGGTTAATCACTTCTTGCTTTTGTTTTTCACAAAGCATTAGATAGGTTGGTTTACCTGCTTTCTCTCAGAGTACCCAAGGTGTTTCCTGCAGGACTTTTGCTTGTCATTTTCACCATACCAAATGCCATTGCTAATTTCAAAACTAATGTAAGGAATCTAATGATGTTCATGTTGTAGGTAGTTGTGTTATGTTTTTAGACCTCTTGTGATAGCCATAGGTATACTTGTATACTGCACAACATCAACTGATTGGTTCACTTGCCTTAGTAGAAGCAGTATAAATCTTCAATTAAGTAAAAAGATTGTTTCCACTTGTAGTAGGCCATTTAGTATATGGCATTTGTGTTAGAGTTTTATGGTATAAATTTGTGTTTATGATTGGTTCAGTTCAGTATACTGTTCTTTACAGTAGCTGTTTTAATGTAAATATTTTAGGCTAGAACAGAAAATGAAATTGCTTCAGAAATGGCATGGCTGGATGCTGAAAAGGTGTGGTTAAACCATTCTGAAGGCTTTTCTGCTGGAAGATTGATTAATAAGAAAAGTGAATCTCAGGATAACTCTACTTGTTTTGTTAAACTTGACCATGGGGGAGAGGTGATTGAAATTGATGAAGAACAAATTTCAAAGGTAAATTACTGACTGCTTCATAGTATTTTTCATAATTTTTGTAACAAACTTTAGACTAATGATGCTGTCATGATGATAATGCTGGCCAGATAATGATGATGGTGATGTGATGGTGATGATGAGGCTGATGATGATGTCGATGATGATAATGATGATGATGATGTCGATGATGATAATGATGATGATGATGATAATGATGCCGATGATGGTGGTGATTGTTGTGACATTGATGTTGGTGTTAATAGTGATGATTTTGTTGGTGGGCTATTCTCACATGACATATATGACTTACAAAGAAAGAAATTTGAGGTAAAAAGGTTAGAATAATAATGAAAGCACTCAAAGACAAACTTGAGAATGGCCCTGATGCAAAATTTTTAGAATGATGCTATAGTGATGACGTTGTTGAGAGTGTTGTCCTTAGTGATGTACCTGTTGAGAATGATGGTGATGATTGATGATGGTGATGACTGTTGATGATGATGATGATGATGATAATAATACTAATAATGATTATGATGGTGATTATGATAATGATGATATAGATGATGATGCCATAGTTATGTAGTTATTGAGTTTGATCTTCCTTTGCTGTTTTTTGGTCCTTGTAGATTTGTGGTGCCTAATATATTTCCTATCAGGTTCTTTAGTACTTTGCTAAAAGCAGGCCGCAGCAGATTCTACTGAATAGACTGGTAGATTCCAAACCTTTCAAATTATTCTTTGCAGCAGTCCTCTACAACACAATTTTTTGAATCAGGGCCAATGAAGGGATAAATATATGTTATGATAGATATGCCTTGATGGAAAGCAAATGTCAGCAGCATTTGGAAACAGAAGTTTACTATATTGATGTAGTTGAAAAGACCTGACCTAACGCTAGAAAAGACCTACAAGTATATGTATGTGAATCTGCATGTAATGATAGCAACCTCTCCTGTCCCCCCTGATATCCTTTGCAGTGCCCCCAAAGAACTGTGAAACCCAGCTTGGAAACACCTGTAATACATGACATGCTATGTGCTGTAGCAAATTATCAACCTGCAAGTACTTTAAGGGTCAATGTACTGACAGGGAAGATGTTTCAAACAACTGTATCAGAGTTAGTTTTTACAGTTTAGGTGTGACACTCCCAACTTTGTAATTTAGACAATCGATTATCTTTCACTAGGATTTGCCCTTGTGTATAATAGTGCTTCTTGTAAGCTTCACTGTTTGATAGCTCCTTATACAGGCTCAGTGATATCTCCATTGCAACAATCTGTATCACATTGTTTACAGAAGTCACTCCACTGAGTTCATTGATATGACATTTTCCATTATATATAACAGGGGTTGTCTAGCATGTAGCCTGTGGGTCACATTATCTCCCAATGTGTTATTTTATCTGCCCTTTGCTGAGGCCAAAGTTGTCAGATAACTTTCTTGATATTGATATTCCGGTATGCAAAAATGGCCCAATATCTATTGCCTAAATCTGAAAATGGCCTTCCATCTATGATCTCAGTGTGAAAGTGACCCTTCTCAAAAATGGTTGGGGAAACCTGATATACAACCATAATCTCTTTTGTTTTAGAATTCAAAATTTATCTTTGGCTTTTCCTCTAGCAATTATCTAGCTTACTTATGGCAACCCATTGAGTAAGTAGACCTTGTTCTGGTCATGAATTTAGTTATCTTTGTGGTGGCTTAGAAGCATAAGAATGTAATGATAGATGGTTTTAGATTTTTGGCCATTGTAAGTACCACAGTGATGTGTAATCTTTTTTGTGGGTTATTGGTTAGCTACCAGGTATGCTACAATGGAACAGTTTATGAAGAGAATGAATGGTATGATTTAAATTGTGAAGTTTAAAAACAACTTTCATGAGTGGGATGTAAGAATTGGAGTATATTGCAATATAGATGAATGATCTCATACTATGAAGTGAAGTTAAATCAAATGAAATAGGTTGAAGCCATTGTAGACTATTTGTAGGTATGATTTGACATAGTTTTATGATTCAACTTTGTGGTCTGACTTGCATTGAAAATAGTTCTCTACTACCCCACAAGCTAATCCCAATTTTCATCCATGTAGTAACAAAATAACATGTGAAGAGCTAATGTGATGCTCTAAGGTGTGTGTAGAGTTTCCATTTTGCTCTCAACTTGTGTAGTTGAGTAGTGTGTGTACTTGCTGGGCAATGGTTCATATGTTGTTAAGAACAATTTTGGCTGTTTTAAGATATTACAAGAGACAAGACTACAGATTTTGGGTTCGTATTGAGATGTAGCAACTGACCATTCCCCCCTCCAGTGGTGTAACCAAGTGGGATTAGGACAGCTGCTGAAGGAACCCCTTAGAGGTCTTCAAAAGACAAGTAATTTTGTATTATTTGGAGTGGAAATTGGGGTGGGCTCCAATTTAATTTGATTCCTGAGGACCTTGAGGGTCTCTGTTATGCCACTAGTCCCGAGCCTCCTTTCCTTTGTTTGACTACCAATCATATAGCAATTCATCTGCATTCAGTAGTCGATAAAATATTAATCAAAGTTCTTATTCATGTCGTATTTAACTTACGTTATGTTTTACGGTACAAACATAGTACATGAGATTTGTATGTTATCTATCATGCCTTTTTTATAAAGGTCTTACTAGTTTCTTTCCCAATATTCCTTGTTATAGTATGAGTTTGCCTACTGCGTGCAATAATTCTATTGTTTATATACGCATAGCAAGCTGAAAGGAGTTGTTTCTAAAGGAATTATCTAGATTCATATTTTTACCTAGATTTACATAGATATTCTGATTTTGATATTTACAAAAATTAGATAATTACTTGGGTTCATCAGACGTCAGTTTGTTATTTTAGTGGTTTTCCTTCTTACATATCAATTTCTTTGACATCGTGGATCGCATTCTTTTGAAAAAGCACTTTGCAAATTATTACACCCAGGAAAAGTATATAGCAGAGTTTTCCACTCCAAGTTACGAAAATGGGAATATTGGGTTAGATCTGTGATTTTCATGCCGCTGTTTGGCGTTTGCGAAAGTATTTTAACACTTTTGTCTTCATCACGTAATTTTGACAGCTATTTTTAATTTCAGGATTTTTAATTATCCCCCCTTTTAACTAATTGCGTAGGATTTGCTACTTGAACATTGTTGGCAAATTTGAAACTTACGTTTCCTAAATGTAGTAGTCTCGGGGTAAATGAAATCATTTGAAGCCCTCCCATTATATTTCTAGCATTCCATACACTTTCTTTCCGCATACGCTCCTCCTCACTTCCAATGTTGAATTATGAAGAATCCTATCTGTCTCGACAGAATATCGGGAGTTAACCACTATCACTGGAAACGTGATGAGGTTGATGTCAGCGGTGAATTTTCTGGCATCGTTCCAACTGCTTTTTGGCGAGGATTGTGGCTTGGTGGTCATTTGCTTCCTTATCAACTACTTCTATCTCAAGGGTGTTATGTATTACCTTTTGCATCTGTATTACCTTTTGTGTCTTTCAGGCTAACCCACCTCAGTATGATCGAGCTGAAGACCTTGCATCATTACGTCATCTAAATGAAGCTGCATGCTTACATACAATTCGTCAAAGATATGGCAGTAACTTAATACACACATATGGAGGGCCAAACCTTCTTGTTGTCAATCCAATAGAAGAAATTGGTATATACAATGATAAGGTACACTGTTCATCATTTGCTTCTCTTTCTGTATTATTATTATTATTAAAACATGTTTAGGGAGGGTATCCCTTCAGCCGTAGCTGGTTTTCAAGGGGCCCTCCATTTACATACAAAGATACCATTAAAATCTAAAACCTAATTACTATTCCTTTCAATGTCATTAATCCCATTTAGTATCTTATGTTATCTATTACTTTCTTCCATTTTTGCCTGTTTCTTGCTTCTTCCGCCTCTCTCCTACGCCTGTATTTTCAATCAAATGTACTTTTCATTTGGTCCCTTCTATTAGTTGTTTTCTTACCAAAAACGTGTTTGAATTAAAGGTGATAGATATGTTCAGAGGATGCAAGCAAGAAGATATGCCACCTCATATATATGCCATGGCACAGACGTCGTATCGTAACATGCAGGCAATGTCGATGGATCAATCGATCATTCTTCTTGGAAGGAGTGGTTCAGGAAAAACCACCAATTTGAAGCATCTCTTACACTACTATACAACAGCTACTGCATCAATTCATAGCGGTGTTACATGTATGTTGTAATTAGTAATCTTGTATGCCATCAAGATGGAGAACTTTATGTATCCGAATACTCATAGTTTGACTAACGTGTTTTGTTGTCATGCACTGCTGGAGAGCCATGTCATTCGTTGCATTATTTAGCAATGACGCATATTGCTATTATTTGTAACTTAGGTATAGATCATTACGTTAGGAATAGTAGCATATTTTTGACAGCATTTGTGATAGCTTGGTTTTAATTCGTAATATATTATTTGCAGCTCAGAAAATAGAGGCCGCAATGTGCTTGCTGGATTCTTTCGGTAGTGCCAAAACGTACCTTTGTAACTCTGCTTCCAGACATGCGCTAAAGGTTACTTTAGAATATGACGTAGCAGATTTACTAATTGGAGTAAATATGCAGGTGAGGTATTAAAACTTTATTTTCAATTTAATTAGTATTGTGAATGTAAAACTGGTAAATATTGTTGCCCAAGCAAGGTATTTCAGATCCTGTTCTAGGAGCAGACGCTGGAACTTTCTTAAACTACTGCCTTGTTGGTCTAATAGCTTTCATTACAATGATTGACTTGATAAATCATCATAGATCGTAGGTCAAATATATACTACCATTCCTGTAGTGTCAAATACGGTGATTTATGGAGTTACAGTAGATTCCGTACATATGTTATGAACAAATTTCCAAGAGGAATTATGATTGTCACCATAGTTAAATGTGGACAGATGCCATTTCTTGGTTCTAAATTGGCTTCAAATCAAATTGCTTTATATGGGATTTCTGCTTGATTATGAAAATTCCTAGAAGGATTGCAAATTTAGGGAGATTCTGGTATTGAAGAATAGGCCATGAACTCAGGGATGAAGCTTAATCGGGGTATAGGAATGATTCAACCCCAAGCTTGATGATTTGGCACTTCGCAGGGCAAAAACGTTAGTACATTGTATCTCTGCAGGGCAACTTACTGGACCCAAAGCCATTGGCCAACTATTACTACTAGAAAAATGTCACAGACAAAAAATTTTCGCAGGGCAACCTTTAACACCCTCCCCCCAAAAATTTACTGAAGTTACGTCCCTTCGTGAACTGCACACTTTTTTCAGAGTTATCAAATTTGAGTTCACTGGTTTTTTTATATATCCATGAAAGTTGCAATACAAATTTACAATACTGACAAAATTATGCACTAAAATACTACTAGAACGATACACCAGGGAGCAGACGACTATGACTACCCCCGGGCCACATGAACACAAAATTGAAAACTGCAGCTTTTTTTAGTTGCGCATATTCTCGAGAGACGTTGTGACTCCGAAATTAGGGCCGGGCAGTTCTGATAACTTGAGGTCCCAGTAGGAGTCTGAAGGGGTCCACTAGGAAATCTTCCATTGTCCCGCCTTGCCACAACGCCCTTTATATTGTCATACGCATTGCGTGACATCTGGCCTGAAACGGTTATTGCATACACGATTTAAGTACAAGGAAAAAGAGAGAAAAAAACAAGCAAATTGAAACATGCATACGTAGATAGATGCATGGTAGTCGTAGTTATATAGTTCAAAGGAGAGGAAAAGGAAGTTCAATCAAAACGAACAGAATTGAGAATAAATTGTAAGGTTAGCAAGAGTATTTCTCTGTTAATTCGTTAGGGAAACGTTTGTAACCATACAATAAGATTTGCTTTAGAAGGCGATTTTGAAGATTTTTATATCCACATGGTCATAATAAAGTAAAAACTCCAGCAAGAAGGCCTCTACATGGTTCCGCAAAGAGGGGAAAGCAACAAGAAGTGTTCTGTATCATCAATACCATCATTTGTAGGGCACATTGGGCTTAAAGTATCACTAAAATTGTACTTGAATTTGTTAAAATTCAATTTGCTTAGGCCCACTCTGAGTTGGGTGAGATAGGATAGGCCTGTTGGATCGTGAATACCAAAGGTAGACTTCATAGGGGATCTAATCATTGATAAGAGCTTTTTCTTGAAAATGCCAACAGATGGTAACAGTTCACTGGTTAGTGTTAGTTGTAAATACTTGGCATGGTTTTGTTATTTTTGAACGACCCTTTTGCATTGTTTTGTAGTCATATTTGCTTGAGAAAACAAGGGTGGCAAGACGTTTAATTGGAGAATCATCGTTTAAGATTTTTTACGATTTGATTTTCGGGTGCGACGAAAAGTTAAGGTAAACAGCTACCTTTTAATCGCAGTTTAAAACAACTTTTATTTTGTAGCGAGATTTTTTAGATGCTGAAGGTTGATAATCTCCAAGAATTACTGACCTGTTTTTATGAATGTAATTTTTATCGTAAAGTACAAATAGATATTCATGCCCATATTCGTGGTAAACATTTCCCCGTGACATTTGAATTTTGATATTTGACCTTTCTTGCATTCGTTTTATAGTGCAATATTAAACTTTGTTTTTTGTAGAAAAGAATTTTTCCTTGATGCAAACGCAAAAGAAGATAATTGTTATGTTGACATCACTGCACTGGTAAATTTTCTACTATCTTATCATTATACTGTGTTATTGCTTTACTTTCACTACAATTCCTTATTTGATTTTTGCAATAACTTGGTATTATTTCCCTTGCTAGTAGCTTAGGGCCCGCAACCTTGACGATATAGGCCTGGCCATTACGTCAGTATTTTTAGAATATTGTGATTGAAATTCTTGATGTAAAAAATTCTTTTAGATATTGTTTTTAGAATTGATTGTTTCGTCATGTTGCTGTTGTAGTTAAAAGCTCCAGATTTAAGACTTTTTGCTTTCAGTTCTAATATGATATCCCCCCTCCCCCCACGTCACAGGGAAAACATCAGTCAATATGCGCTGATCGTTGGATGCAGCTGCAATTTGCATTGGAAGCATTGGATATATCCACTGAGGAAGCCAAAGGTCTATGGGCACCAATTGCTGCGATATTTCATCTTGGAGCTGCTGGAGTTGCAAGTGGTAGGAAATGCTTTTGGTCTTTAGTTCGTTAGCTAGTTGGGTAGTTAGGTAGTTACTTAGGTAGTTAGTTTGTTAGATAGGCAGTTAGGTGGCTAGTTCGTAGGTAGTTAGTTAAATAGTTTGTCAATAGTTAGCAATGAAGTAAGAACATATCCACATCAAATTTTATCATTTTAAAATTTCAAATGATTAGTACATTTAAGGGAAAATTTAGTAAAGCAAATTTCTTCATGTTTTGTAAAATTACTTTCTCTTCATCTTCTTTGCATTTTCATCTTCTTTTTCTCCTCGCATTTTCCCTCCCATTTCACTTTGTTCCAGCATTTTCATAAATGGAAATTTCATTTTGGAGCCAAATTCTAGAGTACTGAGCATCATATTGTGTTTTCATTTTGCTGGCTCTGTAATGTTCCAATCAACTTTTATTCAACATATGAAAGCTTTTTTCAACTTTTTTGCCCTGCCGTAGTGTAAGTTAAGTTGAAGCTTATGATTTCAAAATTTAATTTCTCGTTATTATGTATTTTTTTCTTTGACGTTTTGACTTGCCTGTTCCAAATCTTCCCCTCATTTCCTTATTTTCAGTATGTATTGTTGGGGAAAAACCTCAAGCAATTGCCCCTCCCAACATATTTGTGCAAGGTTAATTTGTGTGGCCTAATTTTATTAGAATACATTTGTATGCCCTTATTCAGAAATGGTTGTTCACTAATGAGCATTTTCTGCAATATCTGATTTTGAACCAGGAGGGACATCCGGAGTATCATCATTTGCCAACCAAGCTTCTGCTCAAAAAGCTGCCAGTATTCTTGGAACAACTGAAGTGGAATTATCAAGAATCATATTTTCTTCTTCAACTCTCTCAAAAATGAGGCCGTCTCCAGAAAGAGGTCGAGCTGATTCTAGTTTATCAAACAATTCAGACCAAATAGATTCAGAGGGACACACTTATCAAGATGCATTGGATGGCTTTGTTATGGGGTTATACATTGAGACATTTTCGGCTCTTATTCGGCTTATTAATAGGTATCGTGTATTCTACGTCATGTCTCCTGTGTGATGCATATTCTGTCATCCTTCTGAGCCATTAAAATTTACTCTCTTGCTTTAAGCTGCAAGAATTTGGGAATTTAGGACAAAAATTTGTTGCAGATGCGCTCTCAAATGCAGCCTATATATCCAATCTTGGGTAGAGCTAAAATCTCATTGCACATGTTTCGTAGAATTCTCGTAGCTTTTTATGCTATCATGGTATTGATTTAGTGATATTATTAATTCAAACCTGTGTAGTAACTGTTTACAGTCTTATATTATCTTGAGCCTCGAAGTGACTACATTCTTATATTATCTTGAGCCTCGAAGTGATCCGCAATGTATTGTTAGTTAATTTTATTGCAGAAATTTTATTTATTACCTTAATGCTAATTTTTGCAAACATTTTAGAGCAACATCAACAACCCAGAAAGTGAATACAACTCTGCAGATTTTAGACAGCCCGGGATTTCAAGATCCGATTTCAGTTCATCCAAAAAGTCACGGAGCAAGTTTTGAAGACCTTTGTTTCAACTACGCATGCGAAAAGCTTCACTGGTTTCTGCATTTTGCAACTTTCACTAATCAAATTGACAGATACAATAGGGTGAGGAATTCTGTATTTATTATGAAGCCTTTTGATTGGATGAACTGAGGAGGTACCCTGAAAGGGAATGACCACAGAGGAATTCTAGGTCATTCTGAAAGTAGGAGTTTTATAGCAGTAGAGATATTGGGCACACAAGCTTTCTGCTTATAGATTGGGATCAGCATGAAGTTTCCTGGAGTACATGAACGTCATTTGGCTACAGTGCTTTTTTATGAATATTTTTGGATCAGTACTTTTCTGAGGAATTTCCTTCTTATTTGATTTTTAGTTTGTTTGGTGTATAGCAAGAGGATTTCCTCATTTATATTGTAAATTAAATTGATATTACTTGCACTTGGCCCTTAAGTTTGTTATTTAGTTGAGCCATTTTTGGTACATTGCGAACTTTTTTAATCGTTATTTTAGGTTTTTTTGTGTCTTTTATGTAGCTACTTATTTCTTCCTTTTGGTTTTGTATCTGTATTTGTTTCCTGCATCATTTCATCAATTTTTGTTGCAGGAGAACATTGACTGCAACTTTGATGTTGAAGACATGGTCCCACCAAATGCAACAATATCTGCACTTGATAAACTAAGCACGGTATGCTATTTTGAGTACATTTCTAGTGTGTTAATTTGATATATTTTTCATTTGTCCTTGGCCCATTTATCCAATTGACTATTGAGCTCTTTTTTAATTCTATTTATTTGTTTTAGGCTTTATGTTACTTTTTATTCATAGCAGACATCATTGCTGTTGTTTCAGGATCGTCGAAGTTCACATTTACAAAAGCCTGAACCAAGAGGAATATTCTGGATTTTAGAAGATGAAGCCGTTAGGGTGATGGCTGATGATGTCGGCCTAGTCGAGAAAATTGTCTCTGAGCACGGTGTTTCCCGAGGTAAGAATTCAACTAAACCTCACCAAAAGTAAACCTATTAGCAAGCAAACATCATAGAGATGTCTTTATTGAAGATCTGAAAATAATTCATCGTTCTCCTCTTGCTATTTAGATGATTCAATGGTGAAACCAGGCGAATATAGCGATACGTTTAAATTGGCACACTTACAAAAGACTGTAGATGTCACTTATTGTACCACGGGATGGCTCAAGAGAGTGAAGGAACATCCTACAATCAAATCGGCATATACATTACTGGCTGAGTCTAAAAAGTATGTTCTTTATTTTGTAAGATTATTTCATCAAAATTCTTCTTCTTATTTTCTTAGGCCGTTTTGCCCAGCTTTACCTCACAATTCATTTCCATTTTATTTTGAAGTGTTTTCGTTTTTGTTTTAAGATGAAGTTTTGCAGTAAAATTCATGCTTTATTTCAGGCCTCATGTTGCCGATCTTTACGTTGGTCACAGATCCGGCGTTTTGCAAGTCGAAATCCATCGCACTAGAAGCGTTAAGAAAAGAAGTGCACATTCGCCATCAATGCCAGCCATTAAGAAGAATTCTGCTTGCATGTTTCTGAAAATGCAAATGGTATTTGCTTGTAATCCTTTTTTGTGGCTTCAACTGCTTTGTTGCTCTTCAATTTTTGATTTACTGTTTGCTTAAAACAATCCCTCAAAGTTTGACAGCTCTTTTTTCATTTTACATTAGGTCTCTGTGAAAACTTTTGCATTTTAAAATTGGTAGAACATGTTTGTAGAGATCTCATCTGCTCTTTTGCAGGATTCGCTTCTTGAGACACTGCGAAGGACTAATTGCCGGTTTGTTCACTGCTTTCTGCCTGATGTAAATGCAGGAGTAGCAGATGGCAGAAGTCCTGCATCAAAGAGTGCAGTCCCAATGTTGGATGTTCCATTACTAAGGAAACAGTTCAGGAGTTCTAGAGTTCTACCTGGAATTCGAATGTACCGCCAAGGTATCTGTTTTATTAATTTGTTTGCTTTTATGTTTTGACCTATTTCTTGAATCAAATTTATCTAACTTAGCCTTCAACAAGCATGCGAGATTTTTTGATAGTTTGAAAATAAGGTACATTTTTCAAGGTGCAAAATTTTTGTAAATTGCCATTCATGAAAACGTAATATGAGGTCATGCACTATCGTAAAATACTATGTAGTAGAAACAGTTCCACCCATTGGGTTTTACGAGAGAGCGTTTCATGGAATATCACCGCTTAACTGTGCCATTTGAATCGATATGTGTGACATAAGTTTGTGGGAATGAGGTGAAATTTCTTGGTAAAGCAACTAGTATGTGATTAAATCATTCTGAATTCTAACAAATGATATTATTTTTTTCAATAGTATAATATGGAGTCATAGTAATATGCTGGTTTAAGTTCCATAATCATTTGCGGCTATGCTATGCCATACACTATGCGTAATCCTTTGCAATATGCTTTGTGCTATCCCGTGCTTTGTTCTTTCCATTATGTTACGTGCTTCGCTGCCTTTCATTGTGTCACGTGGTACGCTGTTTTCCATTATGTCACGTGTTACGGTGCCTTTCATTATGTTACGTGCTACGCTGCCTTTTATTATGTTACGTGCTACGCTACTTTCCATTATGTTACGTGCTACGCTACTTTCCGTTGTGTTACGTGCTACGCTGCCTTCCATTATGTTACGTGCTACGCTACTTTCCATTATGTTACGTGCTACGCTGCCTTCCATTATGTTACGTGCTACGCTACTTTCCATTATGTTACGTGCTACGCTACTTTCCATTATGTTACGTGCTACGCTGCCTTCCATTATGTTACGTGCTACGCTGCCTTCCATTATGTTACGTGCTACGCTTATTAACAACAGCTGAAAAGGCTTAAAAGGCAACCCTGTATGAAGAAATGCTTTATTATTATACGCTATTTGCTACGCCGTCGCACGTCGCTATGTGCTGTCAGCAAGAAGAAAACCCTCGAACATTATCTTGTTTATCATTACAGGGTTCGTTCTACTCCTTAAAACTCCTTAGATTTGGTTAACGTTTTTAAGGGCTTTTAAAAACTTTAAATTCATCCATTAAAAAAATTCTTTAGAACTCCTTATTCCCAATCAATTCTTGAGGGAAAGGATTTTCACAGGTGTAGGCTTATTTAGGAAATAATTTGCCATTTGTCAAAGAAATGCAAAAATACTCCTTAAAGTTCGTTTTTGGTTCTTAATTCATTTGAATGTTCCTAAGTTGTATCTGCTCACAGCGAAAACCCAGTCATTTGTTTTCCTGTAACATTGAAGACCATCCTAAATAGAAGTTTAGCAAGAAGGTACTGCTAAGTGTATAAAAAGATGATATGCCTGAACCATTGGTTCACAACAGGAGACAACTATATCTGTTCTCTTTTTCACCAGTATGAGATGAAAAATTGAAAATAAAGAATCGGAACATGTTGGGCGTCTTAGAATATTTGCCGTTTTAAGTCCTGTATTAGTATAAAGTCGTTCATTGGAAGGTTGAGCAGTTTTTATCAATTGCTTCTGAAAGCCTTAATATTCATGAAAAATTTATAAGATAATGAAACACCAGTTCAATAATCTACACTTTAAGTGCATTTTATCATAATTAGCTTTAATGTATTGAAGAGAAATTCAACAACCTGTGATGTGTTTCCATAAGGCAGCCTAATTGTACCGTGTTCAGAGTTCATATCGATTTGTAGATTCGTTTCAAGTAAATATTTATGACGTCTCTATTTAAGGAACAATATGATCTCATAGTACTGCAAGCTTTGTTTTAACATGTGAGCCAATAGTTGATCAGTCTTCCTCATCAAGTGAATGCATGAAGCAAATCTTTATTCAACATCGATCAAAACGCGCATCTCCTCAAACTTCACTGCTAATGCAAAAACTGATTCGGTCATTGCTGTCTGGATTCTTCCAAGTATTGGGGATATTTATAGAAATTAGTTTTTGGGATACAAAATTTGTCAAATATTATTGGTTCAGCCGATTTGTTGAAGTCTGATTTCAAGCTATTAGGAAAGTACTTACATTTGGCTGTATGGGACTTTACGAATGATGATCCAAATAAAAGCTTTGTAAGGGAGCATTGCTCTTCATAAATACCCGCTGCTGGTGGAATCGACGATTTGGAACAATTTGAAGGTGTATGCTGCTATGAAAAAGCATCAGATCAGATATTCTCTACGATGAATGCCATTTTGAAGCAATCTACTTTTGAGCCAGTTGTCAATATACGTCATATCTCCGTGACTTGTATTAACTTAACTTGTACACAGTCTCCCATAAACCTAAGGGTACGAATCAAGAAGAACATTATCAGTGTACTGACGCTTCCTTGTGTATTTGAAGGTTTTTCTGAATAGTTATTCTTCTATCATTATTTCAGCTTTTGGCGTACGAAAATTTAAATCATTCATCCATACGTAGAAACAACATTCGATTGCTTGAAAAAACATGTTGACAGAAATTAAAAGCCAGATCTGTCAAACTTTTAAAGTTAATGTGTTCAAAGAAATCAAATGAGTGGAGAATCAGTCATTGTATTGTGTAATTTTCTGCATTGATTTATTAAGTGGTTAAATGATAAGATTCAAACCTTATTTATAAAAATTTTACTTGACTTAAGAGTACGTCTTGTTTAAAAGCTTATTGAGAGAATCCCCATATGAGTTAGTGGATATGAGCGACGTGTTTATTGGTCATACACAATGATATCATTGCTCATACAGGATAGGCCATAGAAATATGTTCATGCAAACTTTCAAGCGTAATTATGGTGAATGTTGTTGTTGTTGTTGTCGATTTGTACTGTGGTGCATGAATATTGTGAATCTACTTTTCATCTTTTTGCCATTGGTAATCTATTTCTATGATTACACACCCCTGAATTGTTCCAATATTGCTGATCTATAAATAACTTATGCCATATTTAATTTTTGTCCTTTTTTAGGTTATCCTGAATTCTTGCCGTTCAGTGAGTTTCGGAGGCGTTTTGACATTCTTCTACCTCGCAATGAGAGACAGCAAGAGCCAGTTTTGGACGAAAAACAGGTATGGAATTCCTCTCTTTTAAGTTCTTTTCGAATTCGAATTGTGAGATCTTACCTCCCTAATTTAGAGTTTTGTGCAGTTATGTTGAATTAGAGGGCCGTTTAAAGGAATCGGTGTTTTTGTGATTATGAACCTCGATAAAAGATAGGAGACAATATTTATGGAATCGTATTGTTGATCTTTCTCATGAATTTGCGCAGTTTTTTAAAACCTGCGGTATGATTAGTCAAAAGCTGAAACGTACAAGGCTTTGGTACCTGAATCAGAATTGCTTCATTAAATAACTAAGTTGTTGCTTGCTGTGTGATTGTGGCTTTGCATTCCCTCCAAATAATAATTCCTGTTTATTTTTGAATTAGAAAAATATGGCTCCAATTTTTATGTGTCTGCTATAGTTGAAGTAAAATTCATAGTTGTTAGTATTTGTTTAATCAGCGTGATATGAGTTTTTAATCCTGTAGACGACTGTTATATTTACATTAGCTCAGCATTGATCAACTTTGTCTAATCTATAAAATGAGCATGTTTTCCTAGCTCTTTTGAGGGCTTACGTGCAACAGAGAGAGGTTCTCCTTTTTGCAGCATGCAAGACATTTATCTGCTATTCAACAGTTTTGTCATTTAGGTGCTCTGACCGTTATATCATTCAAATAGATCTGACAATAAGTATGATGACAAAGAGAGACACCTTTTAGTTTTCTTTCTACTTCAAATAGATACATCTAATTGGTGTTGCTCTCTTCATTACCCCCCCC
>OLMO02000262.1:19697276-19736401 GCA_900291935.2 Cassiopea xamachana
GTCATCATCATTATCATTATCATTATCATCATCATCATTATCATCATCATCATCATCATCATCATCATCATCATCGTCGTCGTCGTCGTCGTCGTCGTCATCATTATCATTATCATCATCATCATCATCGTCATCATCATTATCATTATCATTATCATCATCATCACCATCATCATTACCATCATGGGCAATCCTAGTTGTGTAGCTACAAAACAAATAACTTTAGCTGCAAGTGTGCTTCAATTTGTAATTTGCTGATCAGTTTACTCTTTCGTTGGTTTTGATGGTTGTTTTGCATGCTGTTTACCTCATCATTTAATGCAACAGTCATTCTCAGTGATTTGTTGAACAATTCTTGATTTGCATCCTTCGTTTTTAAGGACAAAGAAGAAGAACTCTCTCAATTGCAAAGACAGCTTGATCGCTTGCAGCAAGAAGTTGATGATGTTGGCCGTGGTGGATTTGCAGGAGACACAGAGGTTTCTTTTAATATGTAAAATTTTATGCTCACATTTGAGCTTTATTTACAGAATATTTCATGCATTACTATAGTTATATATCTACTGTATGTTGGGATGTGCCAAGTTTTATTTCACTGTATATCTTACAAAGGTGTTAAATCTGAAGCGAGACAAACGTGAGCTGGAGATTAAAGTCCAAGAACAGGAAGAAGAATTGGATGAGCAAGCTGGCCAAATTCAAATGTTGGAGCAGGTAACCTTTTTAATACGTTAGCGTTCTTTACCTTGAACATTCCATATCATAGATGGAGCTGTTCTCTTGTATCCTGCTAAACCCAAGGATGCGTTTGAGTATGGCTGTCTTCATTCAGACTTCAGACTCTTTTCTTATTGGCAACTGCTACTATTTCAACTCTTATTTCTCTATGCCTTCATAATTTTTGTAAATGACATAGCTCTATCTTCTTTCAAATCGAATGTATTTGTTGATCCAGCTCCTTAGCATTGATATCGTTGGAGAACTTTGTTACTAATATAAAGTATGGTTTGATAGAGAAAATATGAAGCAAGGGCTGTTTACAGCTTAATTTTATGAAATATGAAGAAAAGAACATTCTTGCTTCTTAGAGTAGCTTTTGAACAAACTGGAGAATAATTTGAGAACTTGTATTGTTTTCTTTGATGCAAGGCCAAACTCAAGCTGGAGATGGCAAGCCAAAGAGACAAGCAACAATCACAGAAAGATCTTGATGGTAAGGATGAAGAAATGGAACAAATGAGATCAGATTATCAAAGAAAGGTATTCAATTCTATTTTACAGTATTTCTGTTTTTCTTAGTAGCAGCTGTTTATTTCTCTTCGCATTCACTTGTATGGTAGAAATTACTCATTCGAGTATGAGAATCAGAAGGTAGAATCAATACTCATTCGAGTATGAGAATCAGAAGGTAGAATCAATACTCATTCGAGTATGAGAATCAGAAGGTAGAATCAATACTCATTCGAGTATGAGAATCAGAAGGTAGAATCAATATCTTCTGTGCTCTGTCAGCTGCAATGGCAGTTGTTTTTGTTGTTGCAGTCGCTACTGAAGCTTTTTATTTACTTCCACTTAAGAGTTTTGAAGATGAATTGTTTCAGCTCAAAAGAACTGTTTTTTTTACTACAGTTTGATACTTAAATCTTGTGTTGTGTTATGACCGATTCAGTTTTGCTGCAGGCAGAATTAGAACTGAATCACTATATCAATATCGGTTTCTCTTTGTGATAAATCTTAGATGAGGCAGCTGGAGGAGCAGATTGAAGATGAATACCGTGAGAAGAATGAGGCAGTTAAGGTAATACGTAGGAAGGCTTGAATTCACTATTTGATTTCATATTTTACAGAGAAAATGCTCTATAGGAGCTTTCATTTCTTTTTGCTACCCATTGTTTGCCTTTTTGAAATTACTATTGCCTATCTCTATTTATTTTTAATGCGTTAAGGATGTAAATGAGGAATATGCTATATCTGTTGCTGTTATTTTGTGAAGATGGTGAATGCATATTGCAGTATTTATATCAAGAGTAATGTCTTGTTTAGATGCGAAGGGATTTGGAAAGGCGCCTATTTGACTTGCAACATTCAAATGAATTAGCAGACCGTGGGAACGAAAAGAAGTTGAGAAAGGAGTTGAAGAAATTGAAAATGCTTTACAGAGATGCAAAATATGCCCTTGACAATCAGGTATGTATAGAGCTCTTATTTTCTTACAATAAAGTATGTAACTTTGTAAGTATTTTACCTAGATTTTTCTAAAGCTCATCAACCAATTTACCATTTACATAATTTTTCGAGATTTTCTTTTTGCAAGGAAAATTAAAAAGATGTAGAATACAAATTAGGAAAAACTTTGCTTTAAAAGTTGTTCTTTATTTGTGCGAGGCTACATATTTAAGAAGTGCTATCAAAGAATTAACGGGAAGAAAGGAAAATTTTCTTTATAGTTATTTAGCATAAAGAATTTTCTTGATGATGATGTTCACGTTTAGAAATTTATGTGCTCTCATTAATTTGCTGTCTCTAGGCATCACAGAACACAGATAAAGCGCAACTAAAGCAACTCAGAAATCAGGTACGTCCCTTACTCTCTTTTTGGAGATCACTCATTGGGGGGGGGGGGTAAGCTATGAATGGTTTGGCCCAATTATTATTATCTTATTTTACACATCGTTCTATTATTTTCAAAAAATAAAATGCCCAGCTATTTTGTCGACAGAAATTTTAAAGCATGTATGCAAACTGTTTGTTTTTTCCTTAATGTTGTAGTAGGTTTTACATTGTGTTTGTTCATAGTTAAATGGAGAGCCCCTTGCAAAGTAGCTGTGGCTGAAGGGTTACCCTCCTTTAGCATTTTTAGTAAATAGCAAAATAAGCAATAAGTCGTAATTTTGGAATGAAGTTTGAATGTGTTATGCTATATAGCATGACATGCTTATATAAAGTGTTGGTCTGTTTACTAGGGGCTATTATCAAAAAGTTTCAGTATAGAAGTAAATAAATGCTCTTTTTGTTACCTTTACTTGGAACTTTAATAGCCTTGGAAGCAGAATATCTATGCATTCGTAGCTATTTAATTGATCTATGGACTCCCCATTTTATTTTCAATTTGACGTTATGCTGCTTTTATTTTTGTGTAGTAGAAGAGCTTCAATAGTCGATAGGTTATTGTGGGGTTTTTGTCATTGAAGGCAGAGAAAATTTACTTTTCATGCTATGCTGGAGCATTCTATTTTTATTATTCACTCAAATTGTTTTCTTGTTATTACAGGCATCTTTTACAAGCCCCAATACCTTTGGCCGTTGCATTATCTTTTAACCTCCTAACTGAATTACTTTGAATAACTGGAATAATTTTTCTTGCATGAATTAGCTGGAAGATTTGGAATTTGCCAAGCATATAGTCTTAAATTCCAAAAAGCAGCTTGAAGCAGACATCGAAGATCTTCAAAAACAATTGGATGAAGTTACTCGTTCGAAGCAGGAGGTATCGTTATGCAACTAGTACTTAAGACAACCTTGTTTATATTGGATAGTTCGATTCTGGTTTAGTGTTTTTTACTGAAATATGATATTCGTCTTTATTATATTTCTCTTGCAACTATCATTTTTATATACAATAGCTCCATATTTTGTAGCAAATGGTACAATTTTTTTAACTTTAGGTGGATGAAAGGAATCTGTTCCTATCAAGAGAGAATGCAGAAATAATCAGCAAAATCGAAGACGGTGAAGATGAAGTAGATGAAATAATTAAGAAAAATAAACAATTAATTTCAGAGGTAAAAAAGCCATCAATAATATGTTATTGTTTGGTGTTGTTTGCACTTGTGATAGCTTTGTTTGTAGGGTCTTCATGTATCCTGAGATGCTTACAACAGTGTCCTTGCAGCTCTAGGCTATGTCCTTACGTCATCGCTTCAATTCAAAATTTGATCAACATTATTTTCGTTGACTCATTGATTTGTATCTCGAACAAAACTGGAGGTTTGTTTTAATGATAGGCAATGACATGGTTTGGTTTTCCTCATTTTTGCTCTATAAATGATTTTAATTACACCTAGAATGAAGCGCTCAAGACTTTTTTTGATGTCCCCATATACATTTTGTCTCATTTTGATTGTTTTGGTTATTTTTGAATGTCACTAGGATTTGTTTTTAAGGTTTCAAAATTGCAAAATGAAGTGGTTGACAATAATTCGACAATTCAAACACTGTCATCAGAAAAGGATTTACTGGATGCCAAGGTATTCATTCATTTAGCACAATCTTAGTGCTACTACAAGTAACAAGATTAATTTCAGCTAGAGGAGCATTGCTCACATATTATAATGGAAATCAAAAAGTAATCATAAATCTTATGCAGAAGCATTGGTTATGTAAAAGCTATTAGTGCCTCAACTTCACCATTAATCTCATGTTACTTACAAGCATTTCCTATCTTTTCCAGCAAATATATATAAAGTTTTCTCTTTCGGCAGGTACAGCAGTTGAACAGTAAGCTCGCATTTTACGAAGAGACAACAGTAGATCGATCAACAGCTCAAAGATTGGAAGCAAAGGTAAAGTTTTATTCACTACTTCCATCTTTGTTATTAAATTTTGAAAGTTATAGAAGTTCTTTGCCACGTCAATCAAAGCTGTTGCTGCCTGCAAGCACAGCTTTTTCTTCCATCCAAAGGAAATGAAGGTGATTTCAGAAAATAGTCTTGGCTGCCTGGAGCTACCGGCAAGGATTGAAGCTGCCTGCCGGTGGCTCCTGTATTTTTGTTGGACCCTGTTATGTGAACCTCAATAATATGCACTTTAGAATCACTAATCCATTAAGTTAAGTTATATGTATTTCTGACCATTATAGGTATATTTTCCAGCAGGTTCAGATTTGTCTACAAGTTAGTCATAATTGATTCAAGTATCTCATTATCTTTACTTCTCAATGAATGGAGAACTGGTCATTTTGTGCCTTCTTTTTTAGGTCCGAGAGCTAGAAACGAAGATTGATTTAGAAGTAACTTTGAAGAATCGTCTAGACGTAAGTAGAAGCAAAGATGAAAAAGTGGCAATGTTTTCAAATATAAATTTCATTTCAAGCAGTAAGATTTGTTGTTATAAATGCCTTCAGGATATACTTATAGCAAGATCATTTTTTAAAAATGTTTGAAGTGATTTCTTGATGTTTTTGGAGCTCTTATCTCACGACTCTTAGCCTTCCTTTTGACTGATGCTCTCTTTTGTCATTGTTACTGGAGCTTTAGCTAAATTTACTGAAACTGTGACAATTTTAAGCTCAAAATTGTTAAATCTTTGTTATATTTTTAGTCTCAAGTTAGCCGCTTAAAGAACAACTTAGCTAGTTTGCAAGATGAAAAAGACAGTCAAGCGAACAGAGAAAGTCGATTGAAAGTCGAAACGGGAAAGTGAGTTTTTGATTGCTTTTCTTTCATAGCAGCTTGTTCATGGGCAATATGCTTCTCCCTTCCGATTTCCCAGTATTATTATGATTTAATATGCTTCAGGATCCTAGGTATCTCTTATGTATGCAGACGATAAACTTTTTAACATGCATGTGGTTCCTCCTTTTCCTTGTACCTTCCAATCTCATAACCAAGTTAATTGCATGAAGTTGAGGATTTTTAAGATTTTGTCATTTTCGCTAGACTACAACGTCAATTGAAAGAGTTGAAAGAGGAGATAGACACAACAAGAAAACGAGAAGGAGAACAGAAACGAAGAAGGGAAGCTGCTGTGAGTAAAGACATTTTGTTTAGTATGCAACAGGCAAAAGAGTGATGGTCTCTTTGTTGATTTTTGCTTGGGAAATGGCTTTGGAGCATGTTTTGTCATTGTTTAACTGCACATTTTTATCAACCAAGTGTTATGTGAACTAATTATTAACTTGTTTATTCACAATTAGGAAACAGAAGTTGAAAACTTGGAAGAAACATTATCTTTCTCGAAAACAGAGCTAGCTATTGCCAATAAACGCGTTCGTGATCTTCAAGAGGCAATAGAGCGTGAAATGGCCGCATCTAGTTCAGATGATGATGATTTGTCAGATGTGGAGAGTGAAGGTGGTAGTATTTCAAGTCGGTTTTCTTTATCACGTAATATACCGACAATTGATAGACGTTCAGGGCATTATGACCGATCAACAAGGCTGCGAAGGCGCCTTACCGCATTGGATGATGACTCTGGTTCTAGCACCTCTCCAAGAAAACAAAGTACAATAGATGACTCCTATGGAGTAAGTAGAAAATATTCCAGAACAAATTCCAAAGATTCAAGTGGCAGCTATGGAGGTTCAACAAGCCGCTTTTTCAATGGTATTTAAACCTTGTTAATTGTTCTGTGCACATTTTCAGATGACATGGGTGTTGAATTTCATAACATAACTTTTTGTATCATGTTTTCAAAGTGGATATGTATATGGATGTGTGGAATAAATGTATTGTCTTCATAGATTGAGAATAATGATGTCATTTTTGAAAAGCACAGTCAAATATCTGCTAGAACAACCATGTAGACTTAATGCATAGTAATAATATTTTTCATAGAATTGTGCACCTGTGAACCTGCAAGAATAATTAAATTTTAAGGCTGCAACACTACTTCTACTTAGCATTGAAATGGAAAAGTTTATAGCATACTCTAGATATTCCAGATTGGTTGGGAGTTAGGGAAAAATCCAGATTAAGTGGAAATCCAGATAAACAGGAGGGTCAATTTTTGAAAAATAAAATTAAGTAGGGATTGGAATAATGCAAGTACAGCTTGAACTCATCATACTGAAACATTTCCTAAGACTTCCATTAATTTCTACATGATACTTTCATTAATTGTAATAAAATGAGTTGAAACAAGGGGAGTGTAAATTTAGTAACAAATATTTCCCACAAAGCAAATTCCAGTTAGTGAAATATTTAAGGAAAAATCCGCTAGATGTGGACTTTTCTGTCTCACAACTGACAGAAGAGGTTTCTTCATGGTATCACTTTGATATTTTGACAATTTGAAATATTTTGGGTACCAATATTTGACCAAACAGGATTATCTGGAGTATGAGCATACTAAAAATCTGAAGTAGAGTCCAAAGGCTTTTGTACTGGTGAAAAACTTGTATCCTGCAACTCATACGCTTTTGAAAAATGCAATCCCAAATAACTAGCAGTAGCATATTATTGGTTTCCTACACCAACTTTATTTGATTAGAATGTAATATCATATACATGTAATGAAATTTGCACAGAATTTGCATTGTAAAAAAGTAAATACATTTATTTAAATGTTCCAGTGTTATAAATCTGTAGAGATCAACTGTTTTTTTTCTGACTGCACTGATCAAGGTATAAAATTTGGATGAGATGAGTGATGTCCTTGCTTTGTAAGCCTATCAAAGTATTAACCAATCAACCATGCTTTCTTGTGCTGAAACCTAAAGCCCCATTTGCCACAATATTTTCCCAACATGTTTGCCCTGGTAAAAAGTATGTCAAAATTCTAGGTAGGTGTTACGAGTTTTTTGAAGACCATCCCTAAATAGCATACTCTTAACATTGTTAATAAGCAACTAACCAACACATGAGTGCTATTTATACCTTTTTCAAGAAATAAGAACTTTGAATAATTTTAATAAACACACTGTAACACAAGACACTGTCCTCAAGAGAATAAGTTTATCAAAAAATAGCTATGACACAAAAAACAACCTACTTAATGAAAAAACGCCTATTGTCCAACTTAACAAAAAACAACTTAGTACAAAAACACCTAACAATAGAGTATATTTAATGAATACTATTCTGGTATCTGGAGAATAGAAGCCTATAAGATCAAATTGCATAATCTTGGACTTGAAATAGTTTTGAAAGAACTAAAGAGCCAGTAGAGGAACACTATTGATGAAAATACACCTCATAATGGAGTGACTTTACTCAAAGTATCAACAAATCATGTAATATACATAAGAGTTGAAGTTTGTTGTGCTTGTAATTATTACAGGGCCTACTCAAAAGGTTTTCCAGAACTACAAGTGAGGCATTAACATGCATTTTCTCAAAGCAGAACAAGATTGCTTTTGGTGACAGAGAATCAGTTCATCAGGTCTTTAGTATTTCATTTCTTAAATGTGCATAATGAATGTTTAATCACAAAATGGTAGAACAGTAAACTATTGAAAATACAATTAATGCATTATTTAGAACTTAGTATCAATCTAATGTAAGCATTTTCATAGTATCATAACAGACCTTAAATCAACAAATGAAAAGGCTAAAAACCCAATTACTGGATCACTGCATGTTGTGATTCACACATCCGTACTCTTGAGTTCTACTTATGAGTTCCATTGATGACAAATGTCATGAAAAATTTGAGCTGTTACAGCTTTGATATTTGATTAAATAACTTTCCAAGTTTTTGTGTCAACATGATGTTGCCTTTGATTTTCAATTTACCTTGCAAGAAGGCCTGTTGGGAATTTAGTTGGCCAGTTGCCATAGCAGCAAAGTCATCATCAGAAATTGTCAGCTGGACATCAGATTTGCCATCAAACAATCCATGGTATATTTGAGCAGGAGCAGCTTTGAAATTCATAACCCAAGTTGCTACAAAAATATGATTTTGAACCAACTTATTATTGTATTGCACTGATTATCAACCTTTATATAGAATTTTTCATTAAACAATACATGTGGCCTTACAGTAAATGCTGCAAGGCCATGTGTATTGTAAAAGTTCAGGAATGATGAGAGAACATTTGTATAACAATTGGGCTCATTTTTAATATGGGTAATATGGGTACAGAATGTAGCCAAGTAAATATTCCACAGCATCTCCTGAGATAACCACAATCTCTAAGGTGAAAAATGATCTCAAGAACACAGAGCAAAATTTATTGGAAAATATGTGAACAGCAAATAATTATGAACACATTTAACAATATCAAATATCATTTACAAGACTGAATAAATACTTTGCATCAAAATATTTTGCTTAAATAATGGCAAAATACCAGCATTTTTTCCATCCTTGGTGATATTCCATATGAAAATTTCACTGACTTGCTTGGCAACTTGTGGCATGTCTTGCACTCTTTTTGCAATCTCTTGAAATATGATGTCACTTTTCAGGTCACTAACTGAGCCAACTGATGGTGATACATCCTATAAAATGATATGAATTAAAATTGATACTTTATTCCATATAACATAAATGCCACATTCATGATCAATAAACAAGTTAATAGTGTCAAGTTGGGAATACTAATAAATAAACTACACAATCAATATGCTTTTATGATCAATTACTTCCTTCTATAATTATATTACTTAACCTGCAACACACAAAAACCACAGAGTTTTTATTGCACTATCTCTTCTTGAAAATATTCATGTTCTTGAAATTTGCTGACACAATTCTTTCAAATAAAACAACACAACTTTTAGAAACCTATTATGATACTAGTTTTAACAAATTAGCTGATCTAGCTTCTCTCTCTACTCAATAAGATATCCTCTTCTTCCTAGAAATATTTTTTTTCTGTGACTAGAACATGCAACAAATTTATTTAAAGTTAACATGGTGAGGCAGAGTTGTGTTTTGTTTATGTAGTATGCCTGCTACTGTCTTTGACACTCTTTAGGCTGTGTATCCACTGAGTGAAATAGCAAAGCAAACAAAATACATTTGAGCAAAAATGCCAAGAGTAGGAATGCTACTTCTTAGATATCTGTCTGCCATTTTGCTCTCAGTGTCAGCGCAGTTAAAATGTTATGCATTAGTAATTGTGTACAGCTTTGCTGAAAACTTCTTCAAAAAGGAGTATAAGCTCTGTTATGTTATGCTCAAAAAATGACTTATTGATTGCAAATTGTTGGTATTATTGGTTGGCAGTGCTATCTGATCCTCTAAATCTCTTCTTTCGACAAAAAAAATTATCCATTGACTTACATTCTGAGTTCTCAAATCTACATAACCACCTGTCAGTGCACTTTCTCCTGTTTCTTTCACTTTAACTAGAAAATGAACTCTATTGTTTTCTTTCCACATCTCTGTAGCTAGAGTTTGTCCTGGAAGTACTGGTCTATTGAATCTTGCCTTGACACACTTAAACAGACTGACATCATTTCCAGCAAAAGCTTCAAGCACATGCCTCACTGCCAAGCCATATGAACACAGGCCATGCAAAATTGGTTTCTGAAAACCTGAGACAAAACAAAAAGACTTACTAAGACTAATAAGAAGGCACTCTTAGTGCTAAATTAATCAGCAAAAGAAATAGTTAAATAAGTAGTTTGCTAATGAAACAATGCAGCTATATATTCAATAACATAAAGGCAGATCTATAAACAATAATGGTTTACCTGCTACACTGGCAAATCCAGCATCAATATGCAAAGGGTTCAAGTCACCATTCAGCCTGTACAATGCTGCTTGGTCAGGGCTTGTTTTCTCCTCAATAATTTTATCTGGTGCACGATTGGGGCGTGTCCCTAAAGGAATAGCTTTATCAGTTTTTCTCTTTCCACCAAATCCACCAGCACCATTGAGGAAAATGGAAAACTGATTCTTACAAATAAGTTTGCCATCTAAATCAGTGGTATCAGCATCTATCAAAAGCAATGCTCCTTTTCCTTTGTCTACAACATCTGTAACTATCCCTTTGTTCTTCATTACACCCTGTGCAGGGATAGGGGCAAAAACCTCAAGGTACTGTTCACCATGAAGAATCTGTAATAGAATGCCACTTCTTCATTAAATTTCTAAGCATAAAAAAGAGGTAAAGTTTTGGGAAGAAGTTATAGGCTATGTTTTGTCATATTGAACTGCAATTCAACCAAAAACTAAAATTCCTTACTTCAATGAGTTCTTTCCGCTTGAACAAAAGAGCTCATAAGCTGTGAAATAGGTTTAGTATTTAATGCCTGCTACAAGAAGATCTGCATATGGAAATGTGGTTCTAAACCCTCAGGATGTTATAAAATGGGCAATATTTAGCCTTAACAGTGGCCTGTACCATGGGTGGTTCCAAGAATTTTCTGATGGGGGCTGATGATGGTATTTACAATACTACCATAACTCTGATGAAACAACCCCTGGAATTGCAGAACCCTCATTGAAAAACAATGGTGCAAGCTTTAATCTCTAACTAGTGCTATTGGTAAGTAACTATTTTACAACTGGTTGAAATTAATTGTTCTTTTCATTGTTTTCATGAAATATACACCATCTAACTGCCTGAAGCTTATTGCTTTACATCTAATCCAAAAGCAGACTTTAGTATATGGCTTTTTGAATATATAGGCATAACTGAATCATATAGGCAAAATTCTTCTTTTTTCACATAGAAATCTAAGAATGCGCATGTGTAACTACCTGTGTGGGGCTAACACACTCCAGTCCTGGTATACCAATAGTGAATCTATCAAAAATTGAATTCTAAAAATGAAAAGACCAATAGCAACATTATACCATTAATAATGATAATGATAGTATCATCTTCATACAAGATATATATTTCAAGGAAAGTGGTATTAAAAAAAATATTCCTTGAAGATAATTATGCAGTGAATGTAAACATTGTAGTCAATATCACTTGCTATTCATCTCACACTTTCACTCACTCACTCTGTTCATATGTCAACACTTTTACTAACACTTCCATGGACATAATCCACATTAATTTTAGATGTATATATGTATGTAATTGATTTGTGTATAGTCAGTCAGAAATGAGTCTACAGACAGTGCATATCTCTGGTTCTGTGCCCTCTGCACTTAGAATAAAACAACAGTGGAACATGAACAAACCAATGAGGGGTAGTCACAAGCAAGCAACAATAGGAAGAACATAGTTTCCTATAAGTATAAATACAATGAAGCACTGAAAAGAGATATTAATTTTATTCAACTAAGCAAGGGCGAAAAACAGTTTCAACCAATCAGCCCAATGTCACCCTTGCTATCCAACTATCATGATAGTACAGATACAATGCATTGGCTATAAAAGCAACTTTAAAAAATTAATTTCATGCACTTGAAAAATCTGGTATACCAAAAAATAACTGAAATATGGAAATATGCACAGAATGTTAGAGATATTCAATTTAGTCTGTAAAGTTTCTATTTAAGAATGGTACTAGGACTTCTAGAAAAGTTTACAAAAAAATTACTGTAATGAGCATCAATGCCTCAATGAAGAGGAACACAGGATGAGGTAAACTAGAGATAAACTAAAGTATTATACCAAAGGTAAACTAAAGTAATACAATTAGTGAAAAAGGCTTACCTGTGCAAACATGATTGCAAAAGTTGGCAAAATTGAAAAGCTTTCGTGCCCTTCATATAAATATTTTAATGATGCTTCATTCACTTTTGTACCAATGCCAAGGGCATATAGTATAGCATCTTTCTGAGTGTATGAAAAATCTTGTCCCTCAAAATTATAACCAATTGTTTTTGATGGATTAATTTGGTTACTGCTTTCACTGCTCTTTGTCCCTTGTTCATTTGTCTTTGGAAGGTCCTTTATGCTTGATGTAACTTCCATGACAGTTTCTTGCAGTGCACCACGAGGTATGCCTGCATCCCAATCACTGAGCTCACTCCAATGGTCTCTAACTGTATCAGCAGTGAAGGAATCCTCCCATTTTCTAAATTGGACCCCCTTGGTAGCTTGCCATCTAAGCCTACTGGTCCAGCCTGCAGCAGTTTCAAAAATTGAGCCATTTTCATCACAACTTTCGTGGCACAAGTACACAACAACTGGCGCAATATACTTTGGATGAAGAGAATCAAGTACTTCCTTAGGCATAACATTTTCTGTAAGACGTGAAGCAGCAACAGGGGCAACTGTGTTGCAAAATATGTTGTGTCTCTGCCCCTCAATTGCAAGGGTATTGCTTAAACCAAGGAGTCCAAGCTTTGCGGCACTGTAATTGGCTTGACCAAAGTTACCATAAACTCCAGCTCCTGAAGATGTCATAATAATTCTTCCATACTTCTGTTGCTTGAAATATGGCCATGCTGCCTTAGTAACTTTAAAAGCACCAGAAAGGTGCACCTTTAAAGTAATTTTCAATGAAAATATAAGATAAAATAACCATGGCCAAAGTTCAAAAGATTGTGATATGCATATATCTTTAAATGTAAAAGATTTTATCTTTTGATGCTTCTCACATAAATCAAAGACCAATAAAATTCTACAACACAGAACGACGTGAAACATACTTGCTACACACATGAAACCCCTTAAAATTTCTGGAAAACTGCACATATCAGTACAGACAACTCTCTACTATTACCAAAATCAGCGTTTCTCAAATAATGGGGCGCGCCCCTCAAGGGGGCGCAATGCAATGGTACATGGGCCTCGTATGACATCAGGGAACAGGTAACATATACAATTTTTATAGATAATGGTCTTATCTATAACGAGTGAGGGGTCTCTTTCCACTTTAACTTTAACGCCAATACTGAGCATCGCATAAAGCATTTTGCTCAAATAGTGGGCCTTGCAAAGACAATTTAGCAGCACTGACCAAGATAAAAAAGCAAAAGTAATGTCCAAAGTTCTCTTTGCACAAAAGTAATTTACCTTCAGCACGAGGTCCCAATCGACATCATTCATCTTTTGAAAGGAACGATCTCTTAAAATGCCAGCATTGTTTACTAAAACATCAACCCGTCCAAAATTATCTACTGCGGTTTTAACAATACGTTCACCATTCTCAACTGAATCGTAATTTGCTATTGCCAATCCCCCATTTGATTTGATTTCACTAACAACATCATCAGCAGCCTTGTTGACACCCTTTCCTCCTCCATCCATGGACCCCCCAAGGTCATTTACAACAACTTTTGCACCCCGTCTTGCAAATTCCAGAGCATATTCTCTGCCAAGACCACGTCCTGCCCCAGTTATAACAACAACTCTTCCATCAAATCTCAACAAAGACATCATATCCTGTACCTATAATATTTATTAAATGCTCCGCACAGACTGGGTTTGAAAAAGAAGGGTGTTGCAATAACCCTTGTCCCCTTGTGGAAGAAAAGGAGTCATGAGCCTCGTTATCGCTAGGCAAAGTTGGAAAGTGCCAAAATAAAAGCTGGTAACATGCAGTTTTGAAAGTGGTATTTCCTTGCAGTAAAACTGAGTAAAGGATAAAATGGAGCTTTCAACTAAGAATAAAAAGTAACATACCTTATTTTTATGATAACTCTATGGCTTTTTTCATTTCATTTTCTTAGTTGTATCACATTAAAGTGAGACGTGAATAATGCCCTGAGCATATTTTTCTCACTAAAAATGTTGTCTTAAATGAATGGAAAGTCGGTTATCCACAATAGTCATATTGTATTGTTCATTTTCAAGTTCATGTACTATTTCCTTTTTACGGATTTATCCATACTACACAAAGGTATGGATTAACAATTCCAAATACAATGAAGAACTCTGGAAAACTTGCAAAAGCAGCTTCAATTTTTCAGAATGAGTCAAGTGAAGAGGATGAGGTAGATAAACTTAAAGCCATTCACCTAGCTAGAAAACTATTTTGAACTGCAAATCCACTGTCTCCTATGCTAATAGTAGAAATAGCTACTTATGTATCAGAACTCTTCCAGATTTTATTCATTTTGCTAAAGAGAGGTGAAGATACCTATTTAAATTTTGAGCACTGCTAAGCTATTATTTATTGTTAAAAAGAGACAGAATTAGGAGAAATATTAAAGTTTTTGAGAGGCTTGAAAATGGTAACAATGTCTAAAGGCAGTAGCTCCAGACGATGTTGTGTGCTAAGTAGGAATGGAAAGGAAATAGGTGCCCAAGTGCCTAGGCCAAACTTTGTCATTATGCATGTTGCTTCATGCCTTTTTAGTTCTTTTTACTGTGAGTTTTATTTTTTGTTTTTCATTTGTTGTGTTCATTGTGGCTGAAGAATTTATTGAATAGCTGGTAATTACCAATACAATTCCAGTAAACGTCATTTGTTTACATGACATTTCTTTAATTGCTTCTCTAGAGCAGAACAAAGATGGCTATTAATTTGGAGCTTAATGCAGTGGCTGAAAAAAAGAAGCAGACAAAGCAGGTGGCAATTTTATGAATCTAACACAAAAAATAATAGAAGTCTTGATGCCAGATAAACTACTTTCAAATGCTGAATGAGAGCACTATAGAACCTGTTTGAGTTTAGTTCCTGATATTTCAAGATTGTAGAGACATATGTACATTATTTCAGTAGTAGTTTAGACAACAACTGGCAGATACTTTCATATTTATTGGGAGGAAGCAAAAGCCTTTTGGGGGTGTTGTTTGATTGTTGCTGTCTGTAAGTCAATGTGGAATTTAATGCCTTTGTAAGCTGCAAATTGGAATTAATATTTTTTGGCAGACAGGTTGCAAGAAAACAGGGGTCTGGGGGGCTTGCCCACTGGAAAAATAGTTAGAAATGTGCCTCATACTTTTAGAAAATGCTTCTTTGCAAGATTGGAGATGTGCTGAAGCCAAATAAGAGTGCCTAGTTTTGTATGTATGCCACATATCTTTAGTGTCAAGATAGGTAGAGAGACATAATTTCATGCACTTAGCTTGCCATTCAGTCTCTATGAAAATGTTGTTTTATACATATCCCTTTAAAATATCATGCATAATTGTTCCTAGTTTACTGAAACTCATTTGACCAGAGTTGTTTTTGTGATGCAAGCCAAGTCCCCACAATCATTTCATTATTTTTCCAAGTATCAGCATTGCTACTGAAGAATTGCAAAGAAATATGTAATTTTTGAAGCTTTCAATAAATATGGGGGTACCTTTGACAGCATCAATTGGATATTTCTTCATACGAAAGTGAAGTGAAAGTTGTAGCAATTTACATTTAGACAAAAGAAGAAATTGAAAGAGCATTAAATGAGGATCCTAATGTTTACAAATATGATGAAATCTATGAAGAAATGGAAAAGAAAAAAGTTGATTCATCAAAGGCTCATAAAGAACAAGAAAAAAAGGTAGAGTATATTGCCATATTCTCTTTGACATGGTTATAGATAAGCTACCTTTGTATCAACCATGGCTATTCCTGCAATAGAGAAAATTTTAATGGAAAATTGAACCTCTGTTACTATTTACAAAAGTCTATTTTGTCTAAGGGATTGATTCATTCAACACAAAGGGCACATTTTTTACCTTAGAGCAAAAATTAAGGTAAGCACATCCTGTAATAAGCTTTTTATTGCATAAAGTTGGTGATTAGGCTGGATGAAATATTCGTTGAAATACACATGAGTCTGTTATTATTTACAGCCAAAATACATAGCAAACCTCCTAAAATCAGCTGCAATGCGGAAAAGAGAACAGGAGCGAAGAGTAGAAAGAAGTGTTCAAAGAGAAAGGGAAAAAGAAGGTGACAAATTTGCTGATAAGGAGTCTTTTGTGACTGCAGCGTATCCTTTTGCATTAAAAATTTTTGCTGTATGCTTTGCATTGTATTCTTTGGCCTTTTTTCAATGAACCTCTTGTCTGACTGAAAGCATTCATCTTAAACATTCTTGCCCCTAGGGTCAGATAAGCATGTACTGAATTTCAAAGCAAAAGAAGCTTATATTGTAATGGATTGTGGAATATGAAATTCTCTTGGAAGTTTTGCCAGACCTTATGGGTGCTATGTTAGTAAAATCATAAAATCTTTTATCTAAAACCCTATCATACACATTTTATAAGAAAAAATTTACAAGAAAAAGAGTTTCTAAATGCCAAAGTTTTAAGATAATCTTAAGAAAATCACAAGGCTCAATTTCCCAAGTTCAGTTTTATGCTTACCACAAATCTATATTACCTCATCCTTCCATTCAAAGTATTAAGGATAGAAGTTAAATTTGAATTTTCAAAACTAGCTAAGACGGTGTAATCTTTTTATATCAGTTGAGAAAATCTTAAGAAAATCTCAGGCTAACTTTTGGGAAAATCTAGGAAAAGTGACAAAAAATGGTTTTCTAGTAGAGAAGTGTATACGCTTGGTTTCCATGAAGAGAAACTGTTCACTGATTCAACTCTTTGCAGACATCCCATAACTTTTTAAGATATCGACAGAAAATGCTGGATCAAGCGGAAGAAGAAGAGAGACTCAGAAAGCAGGATGAACTAGATGGTATATTTCATATTTTTGGCATTTGGATTTACTCAAGTAATCACAAAATGCGTTTTGATATTCTCCTGTTAAATAACAGTTTTCAACAAACAATTTTAAGTAGGTTATTTATTTTTACTCTTTTTGGATTTCACCGGCAATTTTTACCGCATACACTAAGCTATTTGTTGTGTTATGACAGTACAAACTATCATCTTGTTCTCCATATTTTGTCAAAATTGCTGGGTCGTATTATCTTTTTCTTGTTTTATCTACAAATTAGAATTAATATTCGGGTTATGTTTTCATTTCATCCTCATTTTTCTCTTTAGCTTTGCATGACGTCACGAAGCAGAAAGACCTTTCACAATTTTATCGAAATCTGTTAAATCGCAATATTGCAATGGGTGCAGAAGGTGATAAAGTTGATGATGAAAAAACAGAAGACGCAATAGAACTTGAAAAGAGTGGGAAATTGAAGGAGATTCGAAAACACAGACAGCAAGAATCCACAAGAGCTGGTAGAGAAGTACTACAAAAACGATGGGCCAAAGAAAAAGACATACTTGAAGAAGATGAGCGTAGAAGGAATATTGATGTGTTGCATTGTGATAAAGGCTCAATGCGATACGGTAGTCAGAGAAGGTCAAACTCATCAGACGCTTCTACATCAGATGATAGTAGCGATAGGAAGCGAAAAAAGAAACAAACTGCTGCTGCTGAGAAATCTAGGGTTAATAGCGAGAAATTAAGTTACAGATCTTATAGAAGAAGAGAGGACGGAGAAGGATGGATGGAAAAGAGACCCATTTTACAAACATCATCTTCAGATTCAGAGGAAAATAGTCACAATAAGAAGAGTATGAGTGTGTCTGAAAGAAATCGTCACAGAAAAGGAGAAGGAAGGGGAAAGGACAGAAATGGCAGTGAAATAGTAAGTAGTAGAAATCGCAAAGGCTCATCTGGAAGAAGATCTTCGTCAAGGGAAAGAAGGAGGAAAAAATCAAAACGAAATATGTCATTTTCTGAAAGTTCTTTATCAGCAAATGAGACTAGAAAGGAAACAATGAAATCTGAACAAAAGTCAAAAAGAGGCAGTAGAATCTATGATGATGATAGAGAGGTTCATGAAAATCGCGAAAACAAAAGGAGTCGAAATAAGAGTTCGAAAAAGGAATTGACTCATAATCCAAAAGTGAAAACATATTATAGTGATGATGGTGATGATGATAATACAAAAAGAATAGAAATGTCTTCTAGACATGCTGGCGAAAGTTCACGTGGGAAAAGCAGCATTGTTGAAGAAAGGAAAGACAACAAAGAGAAAGAAACAGTTAATGAAAAGAAATTAAAGATATTTGCACGACACAATGATGCTGAGAGTATTTCTAGCGCAAGAGAGCGATATCTAGCTAGAAAGAGAGCGAGAATCATTCCCCAAATACACGAAGATGATTCTGATGACTGAGGAGTTCATGATGATATGAAACCTTTTTGCCTTATAAGCTTTCAATGCTCAGCTTAAATTGTTTTAGTATGAATTCTCTGATACAGTTGTTGGCATATTATGATCATAGAGATCTTCTATTTGTCCAAAGTATCATTGAAAGTTTATAACGTAACCAATATGACTGTCATCCTTAGCTGAGCACATTTCTATCAATTTTCTTCTCTCTGTGCATCCTATTGTCATCATACTTTTATTTATTATTAGAAATCGGGAAGTTATCTTTAAATGCTTCCTGTTTTACTTCAGAAATTTTTGTTTCGTAATTGAGGTTAATGTTTTTTTATGCGAAAAAGCGAACGATTTCATTGAACATCAAACATCTGCAACAACAGCCAACCTATGTTTTTCAATTCTGCACTATAGTACTCTTGAACTGAACTCTCTTATAAAATGGCATTGGACATTTAGCTGTTGCGGGTCATGACTTGATTGACATTTAATCAATAGTGTTGCAGCTAGCAATATTAGCCAAATGGATTGCAGTTATTCTGTTATGCTGCTTACGTATGCTACTATGATAATTTTGATGGTTCATGTTTTAAAGCAACTTAAGGAACCTAGTCAGTAATTCAACCGTGCGGCATGGCTGTGGAAGTAAAGTTTTAAATTTGTATGTACTCCCTTAATAATTTATGCAAGTTTGATAATTATGATCCTAATTCTCATTGAAATTGAGCAAAATTTCTTGAAAATACCCGGGAATCTTAGCATTAGCGTCATTACTAGCTTAGAATTGTTGCTACGCAGTTCTAGAAGGCTGAAAGAACTGAATTTTACCATGTTTGTACAGCTGGAAGGCAGTTAGTAATGCTAAGCAATCTACTCGGACAGTGGTTCTTTGAGCTTGTTGCTGTCCAGAGATGATCACGAATACCTTTGATAATACTTTCGGTTCAGCTGATGATCACGAATACCTTTGATATAACTCTCTGCTCGGCTCTGTAAGGTTGAATTTCATCTCAATTTATACTCTTAGCGTAGCTAGTGTTTTCTCTTCTCAGATCTCTCATGTTTTAGCACAGAGTCAGTACTTTCATTCATTATGTTGTCATATTTGCTGTGGACGTATTAGCAGTAGCATGAAGCAGATCTTAGCATTTTCAGCAATCTATTGCTTGCTAAAATTGGCATATCAAAGAATCTTTTGAAGCTTCCTTGCTGCAAAAAGCAGTCTGATCATGTTTATATTCCATTTAGACATCAACACATTCTACATTAGGAAGACTGATCAAAGTTACCTTCAGTCATTTTTAGTTAAAGGAGAAAGTCAGTTAAGCAATGGATGAGTTAATGCCCTTGTTTAACATGTAAACGTCTTTTCGATTACTTCAAGGATTTCTGAAGGCACGCTTAAGTATATTTACCTTGCTGCTCATTCTTATTGACATGGCCTACGTTTGATCAGCATCCTGTTGAATACATGGTAATATGTACAAGGACGTAAAAATTCCGGGCGTGGAGGGGTGTGACACCCCCAACAGATGAAAGAGAGCAATTCGCATGGCAATTGCAGTCCTTTGCAGGGCAATGATGATAACAAAGAGTTGTGTCGTGCATGAAAATTCCAGTGCACATTCCGACTTGGACTACCGTCCTCGGTGCACTAGCGTCAGATTTAGTTTCTAGCGTTGGACTACAAGCATACGACACCAAAATGATGGGTCAGCATGGCATACTCTCATTTTTTTTTCTGGATAGAGGGTCAGTTTTCCATCACAATCAAATAGATAACTTGTATGCAGGAAAAGATTGAACTTTCTACTCTGCCACAAAGACCAAGGTTGAGTTCAACCAAATATTCAGGAGACCTCTCCTTGCCTACAAAGATGGCCTGCAGCGCACAAAGATCAATGATGGCAGCAACACTATCATATGTTCCAAAAGGGCGTTCTCCGACGTTCTAGAGGGCATAGACCTAAAAACTTTTTCTTGGGGCAAGCCGCAACACTCACACTTTCTTTTCGCTTCTCTTTGACAGTAACTATAGGCCGTTTCTGTGCCATTTAATGATGTGGCCTGTATAGCTCTGTTTACACTACAAAAAAGCTACCCAGAGTGAACCCGGGTTCAACCTGGGTTGAGTCAAACCACGTAGGATTTTTGCAGTTTAAACGCAAACATAAACCTCGGTTGACCCCGGGTAAACACAACCCACCTCCTTAAAATGCTACCTAGCAAGTGGAGAAGGTGGTAATTGGTTTTTATGATGCGTTGGAAAGGGTATGTGGTATTTTCATTTCATTTCATATGTTCATATTTAAAGTTGGTATTTACAATAGTAACTTAATGCTAATTTAAACCAACTACTTAAAATGCAAAAAAACCAAATAACTATATACAAAGTATCATATACTAAAAGCAAGTAGTGGAAAATGTCGAAAATGAACGCTGTGTAATTTTTGAATGATCTCTTTTGAGAGCATTAATAGCAACAACAACAACAAATGACTACAGAAAGTACTACCACTTGTACACCGCATGTTTCCATTTTTGTAGTGTGCATTTACGATTAAATGGGCAGAGATCCATGGCTAGTGAAGTAACCTGTGGTATAACTCAGGGTTTCTGCTTGGGGCCTCTCCTCTTTATCATATATCTAAACGATTTTGAAAAATGTTTAAGATTCTCAAAGGCAAGTGTCTACGCTAATGACACCACTGTAACGATCACATCGAATGATGTCGAAAAAATTCTGCATGAAGCACAACAGGAGATATTCAATCTGTCAGAATGGATGAGAATAAATAAGTTAAGTCCAAACCCAGAAAAAACAGAATACATGATCATAGGTCATTCTCGTAAATTAAACACACTAAATACATCAAATCCACTCACAATAAATGGAACAGATATCAAGCGTGTTACGAAAACAAAATCGCTTGGTATAGTAGTTGATGAGAATCTATCTTGGGATGAGCAATACAACACTTTAAAAGGTAAAATCTATGAAGGACTTTCGTCATTAAAAAAGTTAAAAAATATTATTCCTCAAACAAAACTTTGTAGTGTCTACTATGCCATCGTCGAAAGCCATTTACGATATGCCAATGAAATATGGGGTAGCCTTCCAAAAACCAAACTTGATGCTTGCAACGCTTGCAAGACAGGGCCCCTGACAATAATCGAAAACGCCAGATTGAAAGACAACTGGTCATGTGACTGGCTGAACATTGAAAATATCATCCGATTTGATCGATCAGTCATGGCATACAAATTAATTAACAAATTAAGTCCGGAAAATCTTTGGGATAAATTTCAACAAAGGTCTTCGCAATCAGATTATGTAACAAGGCATTGTAAAGATCTACAAACTCCCAGGCTTAATACTGAACATGCGAAAAAGAGCTATCAATACTCTACTGTAAAAATTTGGAATACAATTCCAACGGATACTAGGGAGCTCCCACCTATTAGTCACTTTAAAAAGAGATTAAAGGAGTTCCTAAAGAGCTGATTAAAAATATGCTTGGCCACTTAAAAACACGACCCCCTGGAAGAACAGCGTCCTAAGATATAATATTAGTTACTGCTCTTTTTATTTCTATATATTTAGACTATTGTAAATATTTCCGACTTGGAATTTTGTGTATTATGATGTAAAATAAAAAAGCTGAAGGGTAGAATCGTGTATAAATAATATATTATCATATCATATCATATCATATCTAGTTTTACTTTTTGCGCATCCCACAAATGTATGCGCAGTACTCATTTTCTATCACATTCCTATGCAAACTTCTGTGAACGCTAGAGAACTTATTCTTCATTAATTCGCTTTGTTATGAGGATAACTTTCACGGACAAGCAACACTTTGACGAGTTTCCTTTCCTCTTCTCATACTATTTTCAGTCTACATTTACCTGATAACTGACCTCAGCTTGCAATCATCATCAGAATCATCAGTGGCGTGTCATGCCGCAGCTGGCGGATGATCTCCACATCTTCCTCCACTCATTGCGATCTTGTGCTCTCTGAGTCCACCTACTGCCTGCCTTCTTCTCGATGTCATCTCTCCACCTTATTTTGGGTCTTCCTTTTGCTCTCTTTCTGTCCAACGGGGTCCATTCAGTCGTTTTCTTGGCCCATTCATGGTTCTTCATTCGGGCCATGTGTCCTGCCCACTTGCCTTTGGCTTCAACTGCTTTCTGAATGACATCCTTCACTTTTGTTCTTGCTCTTTGAGTCTTCGTTCCTGATCTTATCTCTCTTTGTGATTCCCTGTGTTGCTCTCTCCGTACTTCTTTGAGTGACGGCAAGCTTGTCTTTCTGGTGGTTGGTAAGTGACCAAGTCTCTGCTCCATATGTCATTGATGGTAGTATGATGGTGTCCGTTATCTCTTTTTTCTGGCACATTGGCATCCTTTGGTCTCTCAAGTTAGTGCTGTACTGCCCAAGTCTCTTCTAGGCTAATGTTAACCTCTCATCAATTTCTCTGGTTATCTCATTACCTGGTGTCAGCACTCTTCCTAAATACTTGTATTAATCTACCTCCTCCAGCTGTTCTCCATCTATTGAAATTCCTTTTCGTCTTTATTTCCCTGCTACTTCATTGCACATGATCTTTGTCTTCTTTTTGTTCATGTTCATTCCATCGTTTCTTTCTTCTCTGTTTAGACCATTCAACAGCTTGCTCAGTTGATCCTCGCTTTCTGCAAACAGGATGATATCATCCACGAATCTTAGGTTGTTAAGCCTTTCACCATTTATGTCAATACCGACTTCAATATCCATCCACCTGAATATTTCTCCCAATGCTGCAGTGAACATTAATGTTGATAATGTGTCCCCTTGCCGCACACCTTTCGTGATCTTTATCTTTCTGCTTACGGACTCAGTTCGAATTTGTGCTGCACCTCCGACATATATCCTTAAGGATATTGATGTATTGGTCTTCTACGCTGTGATGTTGTAGTGCCTCAAAGACACCCTCGTGTTGGATTGAGTCAAAGGCTTTCTAGTAGTCTACAAATGCTATGTGGATTGGTATTCTATACTCAGTGGTTTTTTCAAGTACTTGAATGACTAACTGTAGGTGGTCGATGGTGGAATGACCTCTTCGGTATGCAGCTTGCTCTGGTGGTTCGTGATCGTTTAAAGTATTGTTAGTTTGGTTCTTCAGGATCTTCATAAAGAGTTTGTAGACTTGGGAGAGCAAACTGATTGGTCTGTAGTTTGCAAGGTCTTTCTTGTCTCCCTTCTTAAATATGAGTGTAAAGATGGAGCTTTTCCACTCTTTCGGCATTTTTTCTTATGTCAGTACCCTATTGAAGAGTGTTCTCAGTCTCGACCGAACCACTTGTCCTCCTGCTCTATAACGAGGATTGGCGGTACATGCTCTGCCTCTTCTTTTGTGATGTTCTGGGCTTCATCTTTGTACAGATTTTCATAAAATTCTGCACATGTTTTAAATATTCTTTCTCTGTTGGTTGTGAAGGTTCCATTTTGTTCTCGCAATGCTGGTATTAGCACCTTGTAACCTTCTTTCTCTTTTGCTTTCTCGAGTCCTTTTCCACTCTCAATAGCTTCCTTCACTTTCATGGTATTGTGTTCCCTGAGGTCTTCTCTTAGCAAGCTTGCAATCAAACTTGAATAATCGTGTATTATAAATATTGAAATTGACCCATTACATCCACATTCCTATCAATTTCTCATAATCGTGTCTCATGGATCGTCAAATTCCGAGATTTCTGTATCTAATGGTTTTTGATAGCAAAACAGTTTCATTGCAAAGACCTTCTTTTGAAGAGGGAATTTAGCAAAAATACAGTTGTGTCTTGCTTGTGAGGGTCAGAGACAAAAGTATTTCAGAACTATAGTACTAAGCCAATCAGAAAGCTCTCTATCATCACATGACTTTCAAAGTCATATTGCGAGCCCAGAATTCTCTGTCTTTAATGACAAAAGTTTTCCTTTAAAGTACAACTCTCTCATGTGTGTCCCGCACATAAAACAATTCCAAATATTACGTCGTTTACCATTTCTCAAAAGCATACCTCGTAAGATTTGATTCCAAATAGTGTTCATGATATTGGAACTGAAGTTACATTTTTGGAATATGCTAATTAAAAATCCCTGTGTTAAAGCTAATCTTATTATCAGAGTAACCTGCTTTACCTGCACAGCTTTTCATTAAACATTTACTACCAAAACTGAACTTAAAACATGTTTTCACTGATTGGCCCAATTGCGACAGGTTCCTAATAAGCAGTTTAAAAACAGAACAGACGATGTTGTACCAATGCAAATGTTGCGCTTATTTCCTGAGAAGCTCAGTCAACTGCCGCAGGACAACAACAATATTATCAAAATTGAAGAAAACGTTTCAACTTCTCATAAACCTATTGAAATGTTTCCCAATGCACAACCAGTTAAAGTTCTCTTACTATAGGGTGCGGTGTGAATTGCAAAATGCTGTCATTTCTACCGATGGTGTGTTTTTGTTTCTTATCTGAAGATAAGCATGCTTTCAAAAGCCATTTGCTGGTACTACAGAGCTACAACTCTACCAAAGGAAATCTCTCCACTAAAAGAACTTTCTCAATCAGGTTTTTATGGTATATATCAGGGTTTCCCAACCTTGTTCTGGCTTCCGCCCCTTTGTCTTCCAGATAGACTCCTAGCGCCCCCTACCCCATAAAAGCATGCGAGCTTTTCAGAGTGAAAAGAACAATATTATGCCAGGCCCGTAAACAGCTGAATTGGATTGAGAGATGGGGGCACACATATTAAAGTCCAGTTGAAAACTGGAAGATTTTATTTTGCATATCTGCACCAATGGATCAAAAAATACGTGCCAAAGCAGTCGTTTTCATAGGAATCCTTCTGTAAAATGGGGGTCTGGGGGCTTGCTCCAAAAAACATATTATGAAGACATACCCTCTAAAACGTTGGAAATCACCCTTTTATAGAATAGAATAGAATAGAATAGAATAGAATAGAATAGAATAGAATATTTTGGTCTTCATCATTGATCTTCATGCTTAGAGAAATTGGTTCCTCAACCAGGTTTCATTGAATTTATTTTTAGAATGAAAAATGAAAAAGCTGTATGCTGATCCAAAAAGCTAAAAAAACATCTAATGCAAGTAAAACGAGAAGAATCTACTCGCAGATATCCGGCTTTGGTCGCATGGAATGCATTCAGTGTGTAGAAGTTACCTATCACCCAACAGGATCGTTCTCTACCCAACATCTTTGCGGTACGCACGAGAGTTGACATACTCTCTGCCTAAGCTGCAAAATGAAATTCCTACAACATTGGTACAAAGTTTTAGCTTTCCTCACAACTTAATCGGGATCTCTGGATGCCACATACAAATAATATTTGTTTAGAAAACAATGATATAGTGTACAAGCTTGGATTATTCGGTTTCTAAAACTTCTATCTTATATTCACAACTACAAATAATCACAGGAATTTGTTTTTTCTGCCCTGCAAATTGTCCTAATGGCCTAATGGGTCCTAATGGCTTCACGGATTAGCCAAGAAGTAATGACCAGGGACACCTCCAGTTATTCTATCTCTATGGCAGCAGCTATAACAGCTACACTTTTGCCCCCAATGACCCATCTCTGCCTTACCCGCTCCCCAACCGCTCACTTTTGAGTTACTGCTCCCTGACATCTACCCACCGCCCACTTTGAGAAAAGCTGATTTGAATTAGCAAAGTTATTTTGTAACAGCAACCGTTTTTCATGAAAGCTAAGATCAATTAGATGTTTTGAACGCTAGAATTTCGTTCGATTTCTGGAAACAAATTATCTTTAAGTTGTAAGCATCATTTTCATATCAATAATGCTGATATTGGTTTCTTTGACTTCAATTTTTTCTTTTGATGAGGCTTAAATTAAAACGACAGAAAGAGTTCAAACTATGCATCTGAATTAAGACAAATCATGCTCTTGAAACTTTCAAATTTGAAGCTGATATGGGAGACTCAAAAAGGAAAATGCTTCAAGAAATTAGATGTTTCTCAAAATCGAGAAAAAGAAACTTTTCTGTTCATAGAATTTTATTAAATCCTATCAAAATTTCTGAAAATTTCTTGGCTTCTATGGTTCTTACATTCAAAATTTCTGAAAATTTCTTGGCTTCTATGGTTCTTACATTTACCCTTAGTAAAAATAGTGGATACTTGTCTTATGTAAGAAATGCATCAAATTTTAATAGGAAAACTTGGCTGCAAAAACTTATGAGAATTTTTTACAGTGGTGTAGAAGTGCATTAATAGCTAGACGGGGGGGGGGGGNNNNGCTTGTCTTGTATGTAACTGAACAAGAAAATTTGAAGTATATCCACGTATTTATATAAGACAATGATGTTGTCGTCTATTAAATAACATACTTTTTATACCCTATATCTTGTGAACTAACTATCTCTCTACTGCTTTGTGAATCTAAAATAGTCTTGTTGCAACGGGATGATTATTGTTCTATGTTCGTATTTTCAAAAAGTTTACAGAGTTGGGGGGCTGTGCCTCCCCCTACCCCTCTCTTTTACACCACTAATTGGATTGTGTGCTATCTTTTGCTTGGTCAAAAAGATACAAAGTTTCATTTTAAGGGAATTAATGCATTTTTTGTTCCTATTGGAAGAATTGTTTACTTTGGCCTAGAAAGCCTACTTGCTTTTATTTTCTTTACTGCCAGCTGTTCAAAGATTCACGACGGTATATTCTTTAAAAATTCCAGCTGTTTATATAAGCTTCTTATGTAGCCTAATTCTAATGTTTGCTATAAATTTCAATATTACAAGACAGAAACATGGTCGTTGAATAGTCTGTTTTGAATATTTCGTAGATATGGAGTTGTATTGTTTAAAAAAGGAATGTCTAGAGACTAAAAATAAAGCAAGGTATCACGTAAATTTTAGTCAATAATGAATATGATGAAAAGCAATAATATTAAATCCTACTGGCTAAGGAAATTGATGTAAGATATATTATAAAGCATGGCGAGTAACATAGACTTGGGTGAATCATAACCTTGGGTGATTGTTTTGTGATTGCAATATGTGTTGTATAAAAACTGTTTAAGGGACCAGTTCACTCCACTCTATGCTTAATATGAAATCCACTTATTTCTATTATTTCTATATAACTGATACATATAATATAAATGACTTCTATGATCTACATTTGCTCATTTTTTATAAGGAAAGACTATTATTTTATAATCGTATTATCTTCTGAAACAAGATGAATCTATGATACTCCTCAGCTCCAGCAAATGTATGCTTAATTACGGATTCTATGCACTGGTTTACTAGTACGTAAATATGCGCTAGAATTGTTTTTGGAGATGCTATGATCCATGAATTTGATAACCAGTTCAACAACAGGTGGCTTAACTTGACCGATTTAGCCAGTATATAAAGGAGACACCAGCCTGTTTCAAGTATGTCAGAAGATGTAGCAAGCATAGACGAGGTTCTAGCTACACTGTTGATGTCAAATACATCTATAGCAACAATGTCTTGTACAGTTAAATTGTGACTTAACATGCAAAGTGAACTTGATAGATTCCCTTTCAAAATCAATGACGTAGTGTTAGCTGACTGGGAAAGAAAGTTGTATTACGCAAAGATATTGTCGATTAACCATTTAAAGTCAAAATGTCGGCTGTTGTTTGACGATGGCTCTTCTGGAAATGTTCATTTCAACCAAATTCACAATGGTAGGCTTTATAACTTTCATGTTAGCTTTAAATATTAAAATATTAAACAGAATTTTGGGGCTCTTTTCCTCTTTATATTTCTTTTTATTGAAGAAAGGACAAAGCTGCATAGGAATAACAACAGTTCGAAAAATCACAACGATGGATTCTCACTAGAATACTTAAGAATAAGATGTTAGACACTTCCACTGACGGATTGATGGGAAGAGATATTTTGTTTGTAGTTGAAAATTGCTAATCAGATATCAAATATTAACTTAATTGAAATTTCACTCGCGTGTGCCCTGTTGGGATCGAGAAAGTAGTTCGTAGTACCGAGAGTTCATTCAATAGGAAGGAAAGATTGTTTGAAGGGTTGTCAACTAAGGTAGTCAAGTCTATGTTTTGAAGGCTACTTTGAAAAGACAGATTTTGCATAATACTATTAAGAGAATGGTAATTTACATAGCTTCAATACTAGCTCCACTATCTTGCAAACATTTGCTTCTGATTATCATTTGGAATATTTTCGTGTGAAAGGCAGCATGCTTGCAGAAGTAAATGGATGCCCATTGTCCATGAAATGCTTGAATCTTGAAAAGAGCCAGAAAGTCATGCAGATGAAGGGTACTGATGGATTTAGAATTGCTGGTAATTTGAGCAAGGGTAAGAGTAGAACCGATACGACCCCCCTGCTATTTAAGAAGAGATTTCACCCCAGTCGCGTTAGCCAAATGGCTAGATAGGCCAGTGAGTGACAATGATAATGGCAGGTCATTTTAGAGAAATTTAGAACTGCACATAGAATCCAATGTAGATGGAGTTGAACTCCCTGTTTTTGATGAAAAGATGTTGGTTTGAGTTTTTGCTATCATTTCATCCCTACCCCTGCCTCCCCCGATATTCTAGGAAAGCATAAAATTTTGAATTTCAAGTATATGGTTTATTGCAAATATTTGAGAATTAGCAAGATGTACAGGTAATGAGCATAATGGTGTCAGACTGCTACTATATTTTGACTTACACAAATCGTCTCTCTAGCTTCCTTCGTGTCTTGCATGTAAGCAAGAACTTCTAGTAAATTTCCAGATGCTGATGCAGATCTTGCGTTTGCAATACTTTCCGTTATGTCATCGTCCCATTACTTCTTTGTCATTTTGCATACTCTCCTTCATTGTTGCTCTTTTACCCTACACAGCTTTTTCAGCTATAAGGGGCCAATCTGCATAAGTGTAGGAGGCGGGGCAGGGGGCTGAAACTCCCCCCTCCAAGTTGGGCAGAACTCCGTTTCACTCGGACTACTTTACTGAAAGAACAATGGGGAATTCAGGCAACTTTCTGGCCTGCTCTCCAGCTCTATTTAATGTTTCGGGCAGAAAATTTACAGCCTCCCCCCAAATTTGATGTCCCCCTACGCCCATGCCAATCTGTATACTCAAAAAGGGCGTTTTCTTAGGGTAAAAAGGTCGTGGTCAAAAATTGTCTTGTGGGCTTCGCCCCCGAACCCCATCTATCTTTCCGCTGCTCGGGGCCATGGACTCCTGAGATTATTCCTGCTAGAAACGGTCCTGGCCTAACGTAAGTAGGTAGATAATAAACAACTGCTTTGTTAGTTGTTATATTGGCACAGAAGCTCTTTCAGACACTTAAGAGCATATATGGAATGGCTATTTCAAACATAACACGACAATAATCGGAAAACATGACACGAATTAGATAATACTCCTGAATAGAAGTACACTATAAAATGGCACACAGTAATGTGCTAAGCTGGAGTGAGAAGAAGCTAGGAGTAGCTTCTGTTCCAAGCCAAGATTTCCAACTACTTTCTGGAATCAATTTTGATGCTGCGACTCAATTGGCTTGAGTTTCAATGTATCTCCAAAAACTAACATGAAAACTTACCATTTGCTTTCTTCTAGTAGACGTTAATCTAATGTACAATACAGTTTATTTGATAAAATCGCTAAAATATGATAGTGTTCTAATTAGTTTGTAAAGTATGCTATTTTGGTACATCTGTTTGCCTCCTCTGTCCACCTTGCCCTCATAAGGCTAAAGAGATGTCATACATAAATCGCTAATGCATGTAGAGTTTCTGATACTTTATAGTTGTCTGCTGGTCTAGCTTAATTTCCTTAGCTAATTAATACCAACTCAGACTTAACATAATCTAAGCTCTAAAATGTAATAGAACACAACAATTCACTCAAAAATTGCGCATAATAAAATAACTATAACAGAAAGAAGCATAAATACAATATACTTAGATTAACAATAACTAAACATGGTAGTATTGGGTAAAAGCAAAAAGAAATTAACTACATGAGAAGGTGGGCTGTAAAACATGTCTATGCAATATACCCTGGGCTTGGTAAATGGTGAGTGCATTATTTGAAGGAACAAGGAATCTCATTTGAAATCTTACTGGCTGATATCTTCAGGTATTGTTGATTCAATGTTGAAGAATTATGTTATTATTATTGTTTAGCTCTTCAAAGAAAAGTGATGGAAATGAATCCCTTGACCAGTTTGACTGTATTAGTCACATTATGTACGTGCTTTGTCCTCACGCCATCATGGAAATTTTGTTATATCGAGGATTCTCGTGGGAAAAGAACCATCTGCCTATATGCTGCAATAGCGAAAGCTCGCTTTGTCGGCCAAGGGTTCATGGCGCAGAAAGAACTTGCAATAGAAATTAGGAGTCCAATTTCCAGGAGCAAGACTAAAAATTCCTACCTGGAGGAAGTTGGTACGACACTGATATCTCTTGAAACTGAGTTTGTGAAAGTGCGATCCTATTATAGCGTGTAATATTTATGAATCAGGACAAATATGTAATGCAAATATTGAAGAAGGGATTGAATATTAACTACTTTTTTAAGCAACAACCTGAAAATCAACAAGTTTCTACTTCCACTTTGCTGTGCAGACACATGTGCTAAGCACATGTTGACCACATGTCCTTGATTCGAAACTCTTGCGCATTTTTTTGACAATTTTTGAATGTGTAATATGTTGGAGGCAGAAATATATTCAATAAATGAACGCCATGATCCTAAGAGTACTTTGCTTTCTTTCGCTTTCGTTATACTGCCTAGGCTTACAGCATAATCGTATTGTAATGTCAAAGACCCCTAGGGTGTACATCAATCATTGACACGTTACAAATGTGAAGTGATGGTATCACCTTTCCTTTAGATGAAATTATATTTCCAAGACCTTTATTTTGTTAAATTATGTTTCCTTCAGATTTGTTATCTGACACACGTTCTGCTTCATGCATTTTCATAAATTGTGTTTTACATTATAAATGCATTTTGCACCTCACTTGCGTGATACAATTCACAAAGTCCCCTAGCACACAAAGTCACCTGGCACATACATAACTCTACAAGTTGGTCTTCTTTCGTATAATTTCTTTTGATGCTGTAAAATTCTATAGAAGAGAAAAGTACACAACAGCATCAAGAAATAATGAGACCTGGTGAAGTCTTCAAATTTCGATGAGACTATTATGCAATGGCTTGCTTTCAATATATGCTACATAGATAAGTAATTTTGAAACTTTTCAGATGATTTTCCATGGCGGACCCTGCAGCACAATTCTTTGAACCAAGGTCTCCTATCGGGGGTAGTGAGATTATGGTGAATACGCTTTCACGGAAATTAAATTGCATCATTGATACAGGACAATAGAAAAAGGAGTGAAATGCTTTTCGTTAAGGGAATAGTCTTCTCAATGTTCCAAAGGACCGCAGCTTGGGAACCATTGCTATATACCAATGCACTTCAAACTCTGCACCCATCATAGACTGATAATTGCCCTTGATCGTTGTGTCTGCTAATCTTCTCTTCTGCTCAACTTGCTTATCTTTTTTCCACTTCATCAAACTGACTATTTTCCCAGCTTTCGTCAGAGAAATATGAATTATCTCGCATCTTCAAGCAAGTACTGATTACTTGCTTGTCAGTGGAAGCCTTGTGGCTACATTTCTTAACAGGTACTTTAATACAGTAGTAACGTTGGAAAAACGGAGTGTAACTGTTCTTCTCTAATCAATTTCTATAACAATCCAGATGCTCCTAGTACCTTTTAAGTTGGCAGTAATATAACAGTAACACCTATAAATTGCTGAATATTTATTCTAGTAAATGAAACTACAGCTGACATTCACTGTGTTGTTTGCAAAGAAGATAACACTTCACCCGGAAACGAAATTGTCCTATGTGATTCATGCTCAGTTGGTGAGTTTGCAATCTGTTTCTTTTACAACCACATCACGTGGTTACAATATTTCTGATGCTTTTTCTTTGGCCTCCAATACCTTGATATCGAATAAAAATGAAATTGATTAATCAAATCACGATAGGATCAAAGAAAATAACTTCAAAGATGAGATCATATAGTGTAAATGTTGGAATAAACCTACCTCTTGTTTACACGAAATAAACAGTAATGCCTATTAACATTGTTAGGGAGTGCCAATGAATGCACTAACAAACTAGCTAGTAAAATCTTTTGAAATTAGACAGGAATACCTAGATTTCTAAGCGTATTGACAGTCATAACTTTAGTAAGCAACACTTAATTTCTACACGTTTTCCTTTTATAGAGTAAACTATATACCTGATATGAAAAGTCAATCATTTATTGTATAGCGTCAACCAAAAAGCAAAGGTCTGCAACTAACTGCGATGGCCAGCAATATTTGTTGCATATTCTTGCATCCATATTAATTCTTTCCTTACAACTAAACATTTTCCTTTTTATAAAAATAAAATCTAAAAGAATATTGAGGCTCAGAATAGCTGAGATTGATGCTTAGAATCGTTGAAATTGAGGCTAAGAATCGCTGAAATTGAGGCTCAGAATCGCTGAAATTGAGGCTCAGAATCGCTGAAATTTAAGAAGAATCTAAGAACATTGCAAGGTTCAAGCTTCATCAAAACATAGAATTTTTGTTTATTTGAGTTGTTGTGTTGTTTGTAAATTAACTTCTGTACTTTCAATACAACATTTATTGTACTGTTCCACTTTTGTTTTGCTTTATGATGATGTAAAACATCAACTAGGATATGAATATATCCTTTTGATCTTCAGATGAAGTTATACCTTTAACACTTTAGAATGATGTAAGAACAATCGTAGAATCAAAACGAGAAAAAATTTAAGAACATTGGAGCTCAGTGAAAAAGTGAGGTATTCTAATACAAAAAGTGTGCATTGTTGAACTTGTAATGGGAAAGCAGATGCTACGTTATGAATTCCTCAGTAAGCAAAAGAATTAAGCATAAAATTGATAACGCATGCAAAACAATGACTTAACTAAAATCAATTAGGTTTTACAATGCAATTTGATATTTTGGGTCAGTCCCAGAACAGAGCTGCCATTGTGGAACTTAGTTGTTTACATACCTAGGTCAGGCCCATAAACAGCTCAATTGGATTTATGTAGAAGCCGAATTAAGAGACAGAAACTATTGGATGTCCGCAAATCTTTGCCAATTGTTCAAAAATTATGTGCCAAACTTTTGATAGTTAATTTAGTTCGAAAATGGGGGTCTGGGGGCTTGCTTTAGAAAATACTTCTTAGATAATACGCGACACTGTAACGTCAGCAAGTGTCATTTTGCAGAATAGAATGACTTGTTTAAAACAGATTTTTCAACTGGGTTTTGAAGAAATAGAACGAAAAGGGAAAAGATTACTTCTCATGTTGTTGTCGCATGCATGTACGCCTGCAGAGGAAGAAAAACAATTTCCTACCAAAAAACCGAAGAAAAGACGTGCGCTCTTTCCCAAAAGGGTCATACAATCTTCTCAGTGGCCAAGTAACTTCATAAATTCAAGCGCTAGCGTCCTACTCTACTACCCGACTAAGTTACAAACAGAACCATGTAGCAACTCGTCCTAAGACTGAAAAAGCTTAAGTTTGCCGTCGTCGAAAAATAACAGGATTTCTGTACGCCATATTTTCTAGACTGGATGGAAGTTAATTTTGAAATGATTACAAATTAAAGTTAAGAGCACGTCCACTTACAACCTCGATGAATAATTGCGGGGCTATGCTTCATGCCCCTAGTATCTAAGGGCTTGGCATAATTTGTATCAGGCATAAGAATATGTGTGACTTAGCTTTCTTCATATCTAGAGGATATTTGCAAGTAGGACAGATGGCAGATCATGATTAAACACCACATTGAATATCATCAAATCGAAGTAGTAGAACCACGTGCTCTTGTACTCCTGCACTTGAGAGATTTCAGTTGACGCGTCCTCACGTTATGGGAAGTCAAATAATCTCTCTATAATAACAGACCTAGCCACCCATTGATTTTCCCACATAAATACATTCTTTTGAGCTATTTTTCAGAATATATCCAGCTATCCGTTGGAAAATATCTCTCAGTGATATTAAATATGCGAATAAATGTATCAAGAAAGAAGCCCGACAAATGTGAACTCCACAAGCTTTAAAAGTTTAATGTGTAAAACGTTGAGGGAGATTTTTGAGAGCAGCTAGAAAGAATGAAATCATCCGATCAAAATTCAAATTCTTTCTAAATTACATTTGAAGAAGAAAAAATACTTGTATATGTATGCATATCTGTGTGAATTTACGAAGCCGTGGATTTCACGCCACATAGAATAATTTTCTTTTTCATAGCTCAAAAGACGGACAAATCTAATCCTGTTATAATAAAACGTTTTTCCCACTTCAAGTAAAACTTCAAAGTCCTAAGTAGCAGTTTGTAAAATGAAGATAAGAAAGCGATATATAGACGTGTAAACACTCCTTTATGGGCGTTGATAACATTGGCATACCCAGAGGAAAGGGCGAGTGGTGGCCGCCCTCATAAATGAAAAATCATGTTCCTGACGAACGCTCAAATCTCCAAAAATCGATGCATGGGAGGGTGAACTTGAATTAACAAGTGCAAATATCTGTCGATGGTGCTCACATTCGAACCAATGACTTCAACTGGCTTCTTCTATCTATCAAGAGCATAGGCCCTGAATTTTGATTTTGTCAGGGGGGCTTATAATAGAAACTATAGAAAATTGTCTACCATGAATAACAAAAGAAACGCCATTCAAGCAAACAGAGCAGATATATAAATGCATAGCAGAAGTGTACAAGTAGAATCATTATCACATCAGTTCTTGGGTTGCTGTCATTTGGACAACCAAGCGCCACAGCCCAGATGGCTAGCATTGTTGAACCCAGTCCTGCCCTTGCTAACCCCATTCTTGATCCCCTCTATTCTATTTTGTCGACCCCCATCCAACCCTTGGTTCGACACCCTGTTTTGCTTGAGTAAAATTCTTTTTAAAAGACACATTAGTAGGCCTACCATCTCCAATGCTAATTATTTCATTCATAATGGTATCAAGAATTTACTTTAGCCTCCTATTGGATTTTCCTTGAGCAACTGAGCTCACATAGTTACATGAATTCAGCTACAGCCTTCTATTGTCATCTATTCTGATGTCAAATATTATTTCCCCACTCCTAACAAATCCCCATTTCAATTGGCGTAATGCTTCGCACCCTTTTAGTTGTTCTTCGATAGCATTGATGCTTCATCGCACCTAGTGCTCTCCCAAATCATATCACCGCAATATTTACATAAGAAATCAAAGGAAATAATCGCATATAACTAAGCCACAAAGAACAACGGGTAGAAGAATTTTTTCAAAATACCAATCAAACATCTGTTTGTTTTGGCGAAAGCATATTTTTTGACATCACAACTGCGGCGATAAACAGGAATACTAACAGTTCTAAGCAGAAAGAGATGATCATAATTTCCTTGTAGCTCAACTTGAGTCTGATAACACGTTTTATCATCAAGAGGGTGTGCATGTTCAAATATAATCCAGAAGAAATTTTAGGGGACTTTTGGGCTTAGTTACATTTTTCCGATTTCTTGTCAGATTGAGAGGTTCAACCTCTCGAAAAGGAACCGCTAGAGTGTGACTTTGTATATGACAGCGAATTCATAAGTACAAGTGATCGTTCTTTGAAGTCAACAGTGGAAATGGCAAGAGATTTAAGATAAAAATCATGTAGACGATGATTTCCATGAAAATATGTACCTTAGTCTTCCAAAGGAAGAAGATATTGATGTGAGACCATCGAGGCATGCGCTGTAATCAGATTACTATGAAGAACAGATTACTTTCATAATAGTCATTTTTACAATGATGCCCTATAACTTAGTAAGATTTTCATTATGTTTGAAGTTAATTTAACCCTTTGGTACATAGTTTTGTGGAAGTTCTTCCATTCTTTTATTCTGTTTGGTACAGCCACTCTTAAATGAAAACTGAACAGAAACTTAACATTGGAAAGCATATTTTTCTACCCACAAACACTTAATAAATACATGCCACTTAGCCTGTGATTTCAACGCAATTCATCCCTGATTGGCTGATCACATTCGTCAGATTTTCTTCTACATACATCACCCTGCTCTTTGTACTGGTACTACCTTTCTCTTGTTTCACCCTCTTGATCATGTGAACTTATAAATAGTAAGTTCTGTGCCACCCACAACAGGTACCATATACTTGCACAAATCTTTTCAGAGCGCATCTTTATAGCAGCAAATACATTCATTCTTGATTTGCATTAACACGCAAGGCCACGCGAGGCCGCGCGAGACGATCCCGATGTAGTCCACAAGAGAACAATCGCAGATGAGGATGTTGATGAACATCTCTAGGGTTAACCATAACAAGGAAAAGGGCGTTGAATTTTAAAGTAATAGCTCCAAGTGAATCCTTGATAATTAACCACAGAATGAGAATTAAGGATAAAACACTTTTAGTTACAGCTGGTTTTAATTTTGAGATTTATTTTACAGCAACTTGTAAAAGAATCAAGAAAAACTTCTAATTCTTAAGCTACTAATGCATACCCAGCTTATTTCTTAATTTCGCCTCAACTTTCAGTGGTTTTAAAATTGTTGACTTCTTGTTTCACTAAAAGAATGCAGTTTTGCACCGAATTTTTCAAAGCACACGTATGTCAGGTATACGCTCTCTCTTTCAGCAAAATTATGGTTCGCGCTAGCTGTTCTTAATTTTTCTCAAATTTTGAGGCTGAATTATTAATTTGTTCCTAAAGTAGTAGCGTGTAGGCCTTTTAGCAATATATGGCAAGACAAAATACAAGACAGCATTGGATGCTTTAATTTATTGAGAACCAAATGTTACAACCAAGATGGTCTCCTTTGTATGTTAATGTTTTTTATTGAAATAAGTCTATACATGTTTTTTTATAAGAAAAACGTCATTTTGCCTGAGCGTAACTGTTTTAAAATGAGTGTAACTGTTTTGAAATTTTTATATAAATAATACGTCAATCAATCAGTTAGTCAATCAATCCATCAATCAGTCAATCAATCCAGCAATCAATCAGTCAATCACGATCATCACCTGTATTACTTCTCGCCTTCATGGGATCTTCTGGTATCTATCTTGAGAAGAAATTCTTGTGTTTTTGTGCGCTTTTTTTCCAAATTATTGTATTACTTTCATTCTCTTCTAAGAATTATAAATTGCTGCACAACGTAAGTACCACTCATAGCCAGAACTCGTGACTCAGTGTCTTTTTTAGCTCTGAGGAGAGGGGAAGGGAGTACATTGTACTGTAAACATTGTGTTTGGTTTGCTTTAACTTATGTTAATGATAAAAAATGGAGAACGGAGCTTTGAATGCTACTTTCTCAAAAGATGACCAAAATATGTAGTTTCTTGCATCACGAATATTGAGCTTCGGTAATTTTGTGCATTTTATGACACACTCCAATGCAATAGAACTTTCTAGAATTAATAGGCTTTACTTCAAAAAAGCCAGCAAACGGTCTTAAGAAAATGAGGCTCAAATGGCCAATATTCCATGGAAATTTGTAGAAAATCACAAGGAGCAACTTCCAAAGCTGAGTATATTTGTTTCTAAAGATCGACATTATATCATTATTGCATCCAAAATGTTAAAAATGAATTCAAATTGGTGTAAACAAAATTAACTAAGAAAGGGTAACCAAATTTAGCAGTCAGTCTTCTTCAGTAAAAGTTAAGTAAATTTTAAGAAAGTCTCAGGCTCAATTTCGGGAAAGTTGAGAAAATTGAGGCTCAGGCAAAATTATGGTTTTCTTGTAAAAAACGTGTACTGCAAAGACAATGAAGAAACAGCTTTGTTGCTAAGAAACAGCACACGGACATTTGAATTTGAATACAAACGTATTGCGGTTTGGAAAATTGCTACGTTGCGTTGTCTATTTAATTCAAGCGGCTTGAAATGAACTTTGTGAATAAACAGCATAATTTATGGTGATTATTAGCAAATGTGCCAAATCAATTCATGAATTATTTACCAAGCAGGTGGCATCAAGTTACATTGCTAGGCACATCAAAATCCAAACTCATGAAAAAGAGCGCATCGCAAAATTTAATGAGTTTAATGCAGTTTCAAGGTAAGTAACGGGTCATTATAAACGACATAAGTTCCTCAACTGTTTTTGCGTATAATGAAGCTTCCAACTGTATTAGAAAGCATGTTCAAGAAATTCGAAATCTGGTCTCATATCAGGGTTCAGGTATTGCGAATACTTCGAGAGATTCTGGAAACTAGTTGATTAAAGCTTGCTTTCTCAAATATTTTTCTCAAATATTTTACTACATCATGTATAGATATATAATATAAATGTATATATATATTATATGTTATATAAATATATATTTTTATATATATATAAATATAAATATATATATATATATATATATATATATATATATATATATATATATATATATATA
>OLMO02000262.1:19744532-19792771 GCA_900291935.2 Cassiopea xamachana
GGGGGGGTTTCTCCCCCACACACAATTCTTTTAAAATGATTACTCTAGCCGCGCAAAGGTCTTCAAGCAAGATACGCTCTCAGTCGCGCAAAATTATCATGATATGATATGATATATGATAATATATTGTTTGTACATGATTCTACCCTTCAGCTTTTTTACTTTAACGTCAATAGTACACAAAACTCCAAGTAGATAATATTTACAATGGTCTAAATAAAAAGAAATAAAAAGAGTAGGTAACTAGATTTATATCCTAGGACGCTGTTCCTCATCCAAGCTATATTTGCAGCCGCGTAATTTCTAGGCCACGAAACATATCCCCCGCGCATTATTCAAAGTTTCCAATCTGGCATGGTTAAATTTGCATTTGGCGACACCAATAGTATACGACGTATACCTGTCCAAATATGAAGACAGATGTGAATAGAATTTCTTAAGACTAACTTAGGGATTGGTTATGAATGGAAGCTAGGGACCAATATATTGGTTGAAGTGAAAATCGTGGGAGAAGTGAAAATCTTGGTTGAAGTGAAATCGTGGGAACTCTGAATTGGATGGGTGGCTAAGAAGATCCTTCATCTGATTTTTAGATATCGTTGTGACCATTGAAGTCTTTTTCAGCTATAGTAGCCCATTGACTTCATGAAGATTTTTCATTTTTAAACTGGATCTGTTGTGAAACCGTATTAGATCAGTTATTCTTTACAGTAGCATGCTGGAAGAGCATTCACTAGAGGGAACTTTCATTATTTAGGAAAATGGCACCCCCTCAGATCTCAAACTGGCACCCCCTCAGATCTCAAACTGGCACCCCCTCACACTGATATTTACAAGAATGTTCTGTAAAATGCATTTACTTCTGGCTGTGAAAATAGGTAGCTTCATCTTCACTAACAGAATTGGAGTGAAGTGGGGGCGAAGCTTTTACTGTTTTCCGGTGGTGGTGGTGGGGGGGGGTAGAAGCATGACATTCAAAAAATGTTTTGGTAGAACTGTTTCAAGGACAGAACTACTTCCCCCTCGGCTTAAATCATTAGTTTACTATTATTTAATTTGAAAGCCCTCACTATTTCCTATACCATGATATTTTTTATTGTTGTAGACTCCCAATATTTGTTCGGATAATATATTGGCCAGTGGAGTATACATATAAACAATTCTAGACCTTCCGCTTCCTGAGAAAAATTTCGCACATGCATCTACTATAAATGAATTGAATACTATATACATAGTGGTGGATCCATAGCTAGACTTTGGGGGGGGGGGCTTAATCGTCTTTTTTATGTGACAATTTTCTTACCAATGTTGTTTGCTATAAGAAACATTATCGTTTGGGGGCATACCCCTCGGCCCCCTGGATCCGCCTCTGTACGTAGTAAACGTCCTTGCCTTTGCTTTTGCCATGAAAGTTAAAGCAGTGCACCAGGGGTGGACTGACTAAATTTTCTGCCGAGCCAAAATACACTCTTTTTTTTTATAAGAATACCTAATTTTTTTCTGAGCCTCAATATCCTTAAAAATTTTCGGTTTTGAGCCTCAGATTATTCTTAAATTATTCTTAAATTTTTCTTGCTCAACACAAGGTGTAAATTCGCCTTAGTATCAAAGAAACATATTAAATCATTTTTGATTTGTTGATTCACCATAAATTTCAACGAATTTTAAAACATATAGATATATATAGCGTCAAAGTGACAAATGTTTTGTTTTGGGAGGAAACTCTTAATTAAATTTGATTCGATTAACAAAATATCTTAGTTTTGATGAAGGTTGAGCCTGGCAATATTCTTAAATTATTCTTACATTTTAGCAATTTTGAGCCTCAATATTCTTATAGACTTTATTCTTATAAAAGAAAAAGAGTGTAGGAGATATCGACAGATGCACACTTTTTGTATAAAATTGGACATAGTTCTTGGATTTATTTTGTAGGCGTGAGAGAAAGGGCAACAGTTAATCTAAAAGTAGACATTTAATCCGGAAGTGAATAGATCTTAGATTTTTTATAAAATTGTGGTACTCGACTGCTCAAACAGATATGAAAGTTCAATACGTAAATTTTGAGCCCTAAGAAAGCTTATAAATGTGTTTTTATTTCAGTGCCCAATTTAACAAGATTCTACGCGGCACCACTGTTTTTCAAACCCCAGTTGCATTCCGAGCTGCTCCTAAAACAGGTACTCACCACGCCCTTTAGACTGTTAGAAAGTGTAGGAAACGCCTTCTCGCCATATTCATCTAGCTCAAATTTCTTGGAAATGGGCTTTGGTACTTTTATTAGTTTTGTGGATAAGCGTATCGAAGGACTCTTATGAAAAAGAAATTATCAGAGTATCCCATTTCTCCCCACCAATTTTTCTTTCCAAGACGACTACTTGAATTTCCAAGACCACTAATAGTGGCCAACGGATTACCTATTTACAAGAACACATTTTCGTCAAGTACAAAATGAACAATTTTGATTTACAGCTGCACGAAGTGTAACAACTGTACATTTATTTCAGGCTGTGATGTGTAGAAATGTAAGACAGTAGGTATAAATAGAAAAATAATAAGTAAATTGCAACCTTCTAATAAATCCACAGTTTTGTATAAACTCTTTGATATGCATATATTGCAAAGTTTCCATGCTCTTGTGGAGTCTTTATAATATAATATAATATAAAAAAGCGGCATTTCATCTGCTTTGATTCTTGGCTTCAAGTTTGATTCTTTTCCTTCTTCGTGCAGCTAGGTGGCACCGAGAAAGGAGGCAGGGGGGGAGGCAAATTGCCCCGGGGCTTCAAGGCAGAAGAAGCCTCGTAAGACTAGCAGCAATTTTCTATATTTGATATCGAGATTTTGCCCCTAGAGTCTGAAATCTCTCGGTGGCCCTGCGTGCAGTCGGCCTTTTCGGAATTTGCCCAAATTACCCGACCGGCCAGGCAGCCCCTGCAGGGCATATTGGAATAGAATTTTTCATCGAGTTAACTTTATAAGGAACATACATGTAGACGGACGACGTATTTAAGGAACGGGACTTTAGAATTTCAAAAGATTTTGTAACTGCAAATAATCAAGAAATAGAAATCCGGTTCCATTCTTTTACAGCCAAAACTCAATTAGATTCCTTTATAAAACTTCTTTCCTACCTTATTTGTGCTTTTATTCTTGAGTTCTAGCCAAAATTTTCTTTATGTTAGTGCCACTTCTATGGCACTATATGTGCAGTGAAAATTAAGGAACCATTAAAGACCTCTTAGTACTAGAATTCGATAAAAAGAAATCCAAAAACAAAGAACTTTTCTAACCAGACCTTGAGCTATGTTTCGTATAAAGAAAGCGTATATAGTAATAGTTTACTATAAACAGTAGAATTTACAGTTGGAAAAGTTGAGAGAAAAAGTTATCTGCATTGACTGTAATAGTGCCATCAGGGGTGCCAGAACTGGAGACAGGGGGCAGCTGTTCCTTTTATCCTGGCGACAGTAGGCGGGAGTACCCTTTTCGTCAAATTGTTGTTTCCAAAAGAGTAAGTTAGAGAATATTGCATAATAATGACTTCTAGCCTGTAAAATGTAATGAAATTCGAAGTTGGTGAATTTTATGTTGCAGTTTTTATTTGGCGTAGGGTTTTTACTTTTCCTGCAATATAATCAATCTTAACGTAACAGTTACTGAACTTGCATTATATTTGGTGCTCTACGAGAGAGATCTGCCCTATTTACCCTGACGTGTTTCCAACACGCCTGTGTACCATTGCATAGACCACCACCCTCTCAGTTTTACCTTTTTACATATTAATCATGCATCAACTGCACGTTAAATCAGACGCATGTAAAATCTGGCCTTCTAAAAGATGAATCAAAAGCTTGCTAAAAGCAGTTGAATGCTATTGGGAATTCTCTTTACAACTGATTGCCTGTATGACTCTTTCAACAGATACAAAGCTTTTATCATGAGTGAAGTTGATAGAATTTTTTGATGCATGAGAAGAAACTGTAGCTTTATGCTTCATTTTTTTATATCATCCATGTTGTTTTTTGTGGCATATAGATAAATGCGTGCTAAGAATATACCACGCTAAATTACAGATTTGCATCATCAAAGACATTTTCGAAGTTACATTATTGCTACAAACTGTTAGTCTTACATCCAGATTTATGATCAGTGGTTTACAAAATATCATGAAATAGCGAAAACCCAGGGGCGTCGAAGTGACTTGTAAAGTGGAGAGACCTGGTGACTAAAATCATTGATAAACTCGGAAGTCTGCTTACATTAAAGCCGAAAATTTCGGACAAAAGTTTATTTTTCTCAACGAACGTAAAATACACAAATTAGGCAATTTGAAGTGTAATAATCAACCATAGGCGTTGTGACGTTTTGGAAAGAGAGTTAATTTGGAGCGAGGCTGTAGCCGGAAGTTGATTGTTTAGTTTTACATTGTTTTAGAGAGACTAGGGAGAGAAGAGAACAGGTGGAAGAAGGAGTGTCGATTGCGAAGTGGGGTTTTTTCTTTTTTTGAGATTTTTGTGATTGTAGAAGTTGTTGATATTGGATGAAGTGGGCTTCGTTACATTTTGGTGACCCTGCCAGGACAGAATTGATTGGAAGTAGTTGAAGAGAACATGCCATATTATGCCCACTGAAGGAGTTGAGGCAGCTGATCCTCCCCTGGAGCAAAATCGCTTATCCCTAACGTTGTTTCGAAGACCAGAGAAGAGAACAGGTGTGAAGAAGGAGTGTCGATTGCGAAGTGGGGTTTTTCTTTTTTTGAGATTTTTGTGATTGTAGAAGTTGTTGATATTGGATGAAGTGGAGAAGAGAAAACTAGAAATCAAGTCTCTGTTATTGTGAAAATCTTGGTTCTTGTGGGCTTCGTTACAGCGTCTCAACATATAATTTTTTGCACTGTTCTTAGCATTCTTAGTTAATAGTTTCGTTAATTGTCCGGTCTTATTTTTATAATTATTATTCTTATTTTTATAATCTCCTCCACTTTCTCTTCACATAATGCTTTCTGTTTCAAAGGAAGATGTTGTCTCTGCAGTTATTTCGCTTTCCTCTACTGTTCCGACTTCATAGTTGGTATTTGTGACTTCTCTAAAGCAATTTAGATAAGCATCTGACTTCGTCGTCAATGTCCATGGTAACTTTCAGAAGAGTCTCTGAACCCCCACCCCCCTCTTGCTGCAGGGGACGGCTGGTATTTATCAATGATAACAACTCTTTGACTAATATAACATCTTTCAAGAAAAAATGACATAGTTTCTAAAGTGTCGTGGCGTTGGTAGCGACTAATGATAGATACGTAATAAAAAGGAACAAATGGCAAGACAAGAATGGTTATCACATCAAAAACTCCTATGCTACCAGGACTGCTAATGGAGAGCAAAAGTACATTTCAGGGGAAAAATCAAAAGACTTCAATCTCACTACAATATTCTAGGTGGGTTGGGTTGAACTCTGATGAAGCACCATCATCATATGTGAGTCCGCTCAGAGCTTTGAGAGAAGGGAAGGGCAGCACTAATGACGTCATCACTAACAGATAGCTCGAACCCCCGATTGAAATCTCCTATTTCTTTCTAAATGTACTTACTGCTTGCATAGCACACAGGAAGCATAATCAAGTGAGCGTATCTGCAACACAGTTCTTAGAAACTTCATATCTGTTAAAGACCCCATCTACGCTGGGGGCCAGGAGCATACTACTCCTTGCTCCTCATACGTTTACTTACCTAGTCAAACATAGCAAGAAAAGTGTGCTTCAATCGCTTATTCTGTAGAAGTTTCTCAAAAGTTTTTCACAATCAAACATTAGCTGATTGGGTTCCCAATTGGTAGTGGTCAAAAACGATATTGACTACTGAGATGGAAAAATAGGATCCTTTCTGAAAGCTATGAAAGAAATTGCAGTACTTAGCAAACTAAACTGTAGTCTATTCATTTTTTCTGTTGCATTTCTAGTAACTAAAATAAGTCGTATTTTTGTCCAAAATTTTACTTGTCCGAAAGTTATTTTGTCCGAAATTGCTATCAAGCAATCCGAAAGTTTTTTGCCTGAAGTATTTTGTCCGAAAGTTTCAAGTCCGCAAGTATTAAGTCCGAAAGTTTTTGGCTTATATATATCGGCCCTAAAATTACTTTCAAAGCTTTTGGAATATGACCAAACAGAAAATAGTCGTTTATCGCACATTCTTCCGAAAATGGTGTAAAAAAGTGAAGCATGCTATTATGTGGAAAAGCTTGGGTGCAGTGCCCCCGGCCCCTGGTTTCGACGCTTCTGAAACCAGTAGCATTTCAACGAATATTTAAAGTAAACATTATTCAGAGTAAAGTGAAAATAATAGAGTTTGTTTGTGAGAGACATTTCTCTTCCAATTCGTCAGGTCTTCATGGACTAGAGGGTAATGGTTTTTTGGTGGTGTCAAAATACTCATCCGATACCGTATTTGTAATAGGAATACTCTCTTGCCAAATACTAAATGAATTGCCTGTCCTGCATATTCCTAAATTTTGCTTGCAACCAGGGGTGGCGCCACTGGGGGGAGCTTGGGAGCTGTAGACCACCTACGATTTTACCGAGCCCCCCGTCGGCACCTGAACTTCTGTAAAATTTAAAGAAAAAAGAAAGATGTAGAGATAGAGCGAGAGATGAAGGGAGATGATGTGATGCTTGGAACATCATCATCATCATAATCGTCGTAGAATTCTTGGATGCACTCCTTCGGTGGGCAATTTTATCTTTGGTCAAGATTCCTTGATGCACGAGCGGTCTTTAGAATCGTAATGGAGAGAGTAGAGATTTTAATAGCTATTAAATTTTGTCTTCATTCCAACTTCACTGTACAAATGGCAAATGAATGGCTCGGCTAGGTGACTCACGTCCCTGCCATTGAACCAACGAACTCTAACTCATGTTTCACATATGTCTGGTTCTCCTCTTCTATCGTAATCCTAGTTCTTCTTCAAAATCGTAATCCTAATTCTCTACGAGGGGTGCACTTAAATAATGTAGAAATACTGATTTGGTATGCATCAGCATTTTTGCCGACATAGAGTAATCGTTACTCAGCATAAAATACAATACAAGAGTAATGCTAGTTTATTCTATTATACCTAGTCTAGCCGTGTATGACGCAAGGGTAGATAATCCTTAATCCCTAAACAATAGAATGGAGTGCAGTCTCATGGACAGTCATTATTACGGGGTTTCCTATGGTGTGCTAGCTTTACGGAATTACAACGTTTGTTTTACTTCTATTCAACCTAACTTATTTCTTAACGACTAATATAAAATACTTTTGGATATATACGTGCGTCTTACAATTTAGTGAATAGAAACTACCGACATACACATATGCTAACATTTCCTGGAAACTATAATGATTCTGTTGGCTCATTTCCAGTCGAGCCCTCGACGTATCTCACGAACAACTAATATGAGACGGCCTTCTCAACCTTTCGCAAGCCTTGAGAGTCCAAATACCTAATATAGCAACGCGAAACGACATAGACCTCTATAGCCTTCCACAAGCACTATGAGTCTAAATACCAAATAACGAAATATGAGACGTCCTAATACCAGATACAAGTACTTTCGCAAGCTACTTTATCTGTCCTAATGTTCCATGTATAGCTCCGTACTTTCATTTATGAATTTGCAGTCTGACACTTCTATACACTGTCGTCATTTCAAAATTTCCATGACCGTCTTCTTTTAGTTTTTTTTTAGCCAATACGATAGGTGCTATCCGTTAAAATCCTTTGGCTTTAGTTACTGTCGGCACTTTGGCAGCACTAGCTCCCCCAGCATTTCTTATTTGGCGCCATCCAGCTTTGCGTTTGTATGCTATCTGTCTTCGAAGGCCCTTTTCTTTATGTCCAAGAGTTCCCCAAAGGAGGAGGAGGAGCCGTTTGATTGTGACAGACAGAAGCATAGCAAGGGATATGAGTCCATTTCCCCTGAAAAAATGTTTCTTTAAGCGATATTCACCTAGACCATGCGCAGACATACGCGTTTATACTCGATATGCAGGTTTGATTGATTCTTACCAGCTATTTCCAAACAACAGATGTTAGAGTGTCATGGCAACAGAAGAAGGGGAAAGGAATTCCTATTCGGCATTTTGCTTGGACAAGGAAAGATTAACTAAAAGTAAACGTAAGATTTACTGGTTTGGTTGCTTGGGTTGAAAACCTCATCCTCAAAACAGAAAATATACGTCCAATTATTATTCTGAGGAGAATAGGAATATAATTTACAACACGAGCTGTCATTTCTAAAAGGATTTGGTGAAGTGCTGTGACATTGTAGGTGCCCATTGCCATATTGACATGTATATATGTAGCGTCGGCCATATTGACATGTATATATGTAGTGTCGGCCATATTGACATGTATAGTATATATGTGGTGTCGGCCATATTGACATGTATATATGTAGTGTCGCTTTGTAGGCCATAATGAAGAAGACAATTCAATTCATTCTTTCAGGGAAACCACAACTCAGTGAAGCAGAGAACTAATAAAGGTCACCAAGAACAGAGCTGCGAGGCAGATGTTGCCAAAAGTGGGGGGCAAATGAAGGAAGACTGCGGACATCAAGAAAGAAAGGTTAAGAGAAATACGGAGAAGAAGCATGACGAATTTTCATCATTTGAAAGAGATATTCTGTATTCAAAGAATGGAGAAAGGAATGGTCACCCATTCAGGTTTGAGGAGAAACGTGTGTATGAAGCTGGTAAACGTCATTACTCAGAACAGTCGAGCTGCTATCGAAAAAGATCGACTGGCAGCCCCAGATACAGTAGCAAGAAAAGTCGAAAACAAGATTGGGATAGACGGGACCGAAGTAGAATCGATTATCATGACAATTTAAAAAAAAACTTCTCCAGAAATGACGGTCGTAGTCATTCTCCTATGACAAATGGCAAGCATTTTACCCACGAAGGAAAACACAGTGGAAGAGACTGGTCAAAAATTGAACCCAGAGGATCAAAACAGCAGAGAACGAAGTTGAGAGAGAGGCTAGCTAAACAGTACATTCCTAACCATTATTTATTTGGTTTCTCAAATAAACGCAACACTTGCGATGCTCTCAATAGTAAGAACACTAAAAGTGAAATAAGAAGAAAGTTCGATAGGCAGAGAAGATTGCCTTCTCACAACAAATTACTAGATAGCAACGACGAGGAAGAGATTCAGAACCGTGGTAGGCCATGCAGTGAGCACCTTAAGTCACGTGGAACAGGAAACAAAAGGATGAAATTTGACCGTGAAACTGAAAATAAGGCTAAAAGAAGAGGTGCTGAAATCTCACTGAAAGATAAAAAGAAGAGCAATTTTGAACGACAAGCCAGCTGTTATACCTCTGAAAATGCCATGAAACTGAAAGATGACCATGAGATTGCAGTGAAATCAACGGCAAACGGTAATGTCGAAGTATCTCGAAATTCTTTAGTTTCAAAAAAACTTAAGATATCAAATAATGAAAATTCTAAAGAAAATGATGAAACTCATGTAAAAATTAACGAATCATTATTGCCTAAAACTATGGAGAGAGAGGACGATGTAGATAACCACAGGATGGAAGGAAACTTTTCAGAGGAACGCTCTGCTTTTAAGTTTGTGAAACAGTGTTTACTTAGAAGGCCTGGAAGTTCCATAAAACACCAACAAGAGCTTCTGATAAATTATAAAAGTTCAACTAGTTTTGAAAATGACAAAGTCCCGCAGTGCAAGCATTCAGATGCTGTTGAAATAGGGAAAGAAGGTGTCAACGGCAAATGCATCAATGGCAAATGCACTGATGACTGCAGACAAAAAGTATGCATTGATGAAGTGCTTAATAGTAAAACAGAAAGTTTTGGAACTCTTGACAGAAATTGTGCTATCGAAGCCTCTGTCACGGTTGAATCACCGATAAAGAATGCGAATAGTTCTAAGAAGGAAGATAGTGTGAAAAATCCTGTGGTTGATGCTGTTGAAGTAGGTGTCAATGCTGATGATGCAGGGCACGATGATACCGGTGAAGTTATGCTTGTGGCGGAAAAATCCCCTTCCCAGAGTGGTGCAAAAAACGAAAATAGGACGAAAAATAATTTAAAAAGTGCTTTTGATTTTGATCGCATGGATCTTTTACCAAAGAGTATAGCCGTTTACAAAAATGAGGAAACGAAAAACCTGGTGTTTATTGACAGGAAAATTGATGATAGAGACCCTGTGGGTGAAGAAATGGTAGCAGGGAAATATTCAGAGAAAACCGGTGCTAATTTACTATTACCAGTCCAGCAAACTGGTGCAACGATCCAGCAAATAGCTGAAAATTCAAATGATGTATCTCCTCTTGGGGAAAAATTTTCTGAAACAAACTCATCTGCAATTTCTTCATATACTCATGGGAGTAGATTGGAAACAAGTCCATCAGAAAGGAATTCTTCTCCGATATTTGAAAAAGTCAATTGTGATATTGTAAATCAAAGTAAAAGAGAATTTAAGAAAATGGAAAACAAAATGAATATATGCGATGTAGTATCAAATGAAACAATTGGATATGTCCCGGAGAACAAGTCAAATACTATGTTGACAGCATCTACAGAGCCTCGGATGAGTGTCAAGTGTGAAAACACAAAGACTAGCGAAAAGTTGGATAGCAGTGGGAAGAAGCTCATCAACAATGCAAATGACAGCTTAGTTGCACCTGCCACAGCGAAGAAAACTATCCCAAGCAAGTCTTTCAATTCAACTGTTAACCATGAAGACGTGGATGTTAGAGTGGAAAATATTAAATGTTTAAAGCATAAATCTGTAGCTCCAGTAGCTGAAAGTGATGAGCGCCATAAATATATTTCTTGCAAAGCAGAAATGAAGAAGAACACCAAGAGCGGTGTGAGCGAAAGTGTGCTGCCAACTTCCTTCGACGAGGCTAAAGATCAAAATAAAGAAAATGTTACTGATAGTTTTTCCAATAGCTCTTCAAAGGATCTCGTCGTTGAATGGGATAGCAAAGACAATGGATCTTCTCTAGGTATTCGCATATCTGATGTTTTCTCATTAAAACGAGAGGAAGTTGAAAGTGAAGTCGACGGATATAGATCTGTGACAGAAGGGGAGAATGGTAAAGACGAATCCTGTGTGGAAGAGAAGGAAATGGATTTGAGAGAAGGTAAACAGGATCACATTGAACAAGAAACCAACTTTGGTAGAGCAAAGAGATATCCTGAAAACAATGCTAGTTTAAAATATGAAGACTTAAAGAAGCGAAGACCATCAGAACACTCTGCTGCAATTTCGCGTCGTGATGTTGAGAACATATGCAAGAAAGGAATAGAACCTTGTGAAGTAGAACGTGACGAATTACATCATATGCATGAAGTGGATAATCTAATGGAAGCAGGTCGTGAAATTTCCTGTTCGAAAGCCGATAAGTTCTTAAATAGATCGGTTGTGAGTGTAGATAGTGCACCAGCAACTGCAGATTGTCAGCACGATGACTTACCTAAGCGCAAGAGAAAGAAGAGGAAGATAAGAGCAATTAGTAGCCCTTGTGGTGCAATGCAAACCGATAGGATTTTGTTGGACTTACCTCGTCATAATTGGCTGATTGAGCGACTTTTAAGTGAAAAGATGCTTGACAGTGATACTATCGAGGGAGAAAAATCTGGAGTAGCTTTGCAAGAGGATGAAAGCAAGCCTAAAAACAGCAAAAGAAAAAAGAAAGATAACCAAGACCAGATCGAAAGTGCTAAATTAGAACTGTCAAAAGAGGCAGCACAAGCTATGGACATCGGATCCTTATCTAAAAGCATGAATTCAAGTGAGGAAAATAGCGATTCATCAGCTGAATCCATGGAATGTATGGAGAGGTTGCCTGAAAATATAAATAAAGAAAAGATAGAGGATAAAACAGCTAAGCTTACTGACGTAGTTGATTCAAGGAACTGTGAGACAAATAATGGAAACAGTAGTAGAGAGACTGAATTTCCTGCTTTTGATGCGGCAGTTCAAAATAAAGTAAGCGAAAGCAAGAGTACTGAAGCAACTCCAATAGCACAAAACTCTTTGAAAATATCAATACCTAACTTTAATCTTGAAAAAAGAGAAGAAAAAAGCAATCAGTTGGCAATTTTGTCTGCTAATTCAGGCTCTTCAGATCTTTGTACGTCAAGCAACAGAACGTCTGCAGGTGCTAGCAACACCGATAAAATTTATGGCTGTAAGTTGGAAACCGATATGACGTTACTTAAAAATGAAAATGAGCAGATGGACTCTGCTAAGAGAGATGTAGAACAAGTTATAAGCAAAGAAAGGCGTTTTGTTTCACCTAAATGTAATTTTGAGAGAGAGAAAGACTCATGTAACGATAGAATGTGGAATAGAAGTATTGACAGTGATAAAAATGAAAGCAAAATGAGCGAAGCAGAATTGGCATGGGAAGAGCAAAATAAAAATGAGGAGAAAAATGAGGTCCAAAAAGCTGCCATACTTGTGGCGACAGAAAAGCAGTGCTTAGTAAGTGAGAACCCTGATAACAGCACGCTGCAAAATAGGGATAAAAGTCTTAGAATTTGTAGTGATGTAGCATCAGTGGATCCTGCACATGAGATAAAAGATGGAAATCATTATGCATCTATATCAGTCTCATTACAAGAATTTGCCACAACTAATGCCAGATGCTCAAGGGATACTTTAGGCAGTGGACCATTGGCACACATGCAGAGAGAGAAAATTGTTTCGGAAGATCAGCGCCTGGAAGTTTCTGCATTGCAGCAAGCTCCTTCACAGAAGGACAAAAAGGACCAAAATTACTTATTGCCTCCTTTTACCGCAAATAGCCTTCATCATGAGTCAAATAAATTTCAAAACCGTTCGACGTTTATTCATTGTCCTTCAGAAGTCCCCAATGAATCAAAATTTGAGGTATCATTTCCATACAGGCTTCACAATCCATCCTCAAGCTTCACCTCCCCGACTCAACGTCAAAATGAAGCAAGCCCAATGCCAATTGCTTCATGTGTCGGCCAATCTTCTTATGATTGTAGCTCACATCTTATTGCCAGTGTAGTACCACACAAGCATTTCTCTACAGCTGTAGGGGGGCCAACTCATGAAAGCGAGAGCAAGCCTCAGAGTTATACAAAAAAACTGTCATGCCAGACGCTTAATATGGAGCATCCAGTGAATTATAACCTGTGCACAGTTGATACCTCTTACAATTCACCGTCCCGGCCGGAAGTTAATAACATGAAATATGTAGCTACTTCATGTGAAAGATACCCATTTTCTGAGAAGAATGAAGCAAAGGAAAGAGGCCTGAGTAAGGCATCTCTTGATGAGAAAGCGGAAATTATTCTCAGTATCATTGAAGATACGTCAATTTCAGATAGCACAAAACAGGAATTAGTAGATTACTGGCGATCTATCAGAAAAATGACTTCACATTCTAGCACTGACGTAAGCGATCAAAAAAGCAAATTGTCCCAATATACTAGAGGTGAAAAGACGATCAGTAGATTTGATCCAATCAGCGTTCCCCAAAATAAGCCTCCTCTGCATGCCAGTAGGGTGGCAAGTGACCAAAGTGGCATGATTGTTTTGGGGGAGACGGATAACCTCACAAGACATTTAGCTGAACAAGTACCAGAACATGAAAGTGATTGTGTAAAACATGTTAATGGGCAGCTTCATCTATCAGCAAAACATTACCGTCAAGGACTGAATCCAGCCGCTGAAAAAGGTAGCATTAATGGTATGTCAAATTCTATTGAAATGGTAAGGAGTGATGGATTTGAACATGCCAAAGCAATACCTTCTGAACTTGCGCTCTCGAACAGGAAGATCGAAGAAATGCGAAGGAAAGGAGTTGAACGGCAAGAGGTACAGATTGTAGCATTTGTAATTTTGAATATTTTTCTCTGTTTGATTTTACTAAAAAAGCTTACTGTTTATTCAGTTTCTTTTATATAAGATGAATGACTCATTTTGTATGTGTTTGAAGCCATGACACGTTTTTTTTGTACCCTAATACATTAAGGTTGGACGAGAATTCGGAGTAATTGTAGCATTCATGAAGAAAAGGGAAAATGCTTTCGGATTTGAACGCACTTCAAGTGCACTTAAATATTTAATCGGTGTTTCTTCCAACCTTATTATCTGAAAAATATTTACTTGCAGCTGTGAGAATTGAAGTTTTATTTTAGATTACATATTCTGCGAGATATTCACCTAAAGATGCTTTCTGTTTGCCCGGACACCAGTCACAGCCTGAGGACAGTAGATATAATGTTGGTTCCAAAGTTCACCATAGGAATTGCTCAACAGTTGGTCCGGACCTAAGGTTGGATTCTGAGACTTCAGTGAGGAGGAATCACAGCTGCGGACAATTAAAGTCGGCTATCGATTTGCCTCATAGAAAAATTCCCTTGAATACAAATGAAAGAGAAGATGATGCAAATAGTGGAAAAGTATCACGATATGAAAGTAGTAGAAGTGATGGCCTAGCTATGGATTATCCGGCAAGACATAATCCTTCTTACGAACAAGAGCTATTTTGCCAACAAGGGATTGACTGTCAGAAACAAAGTAAAATGAAGGGAAAGCATGGAAACTTTTTGTATAGCAACGATGATTTGGTACATGATTTGGAAAGGCATGCCATCACAAAAGGAAATAAGGCGCATGAACCTCGTCAGTTTTTGCAGCAAGTTAATGGTAGTGAACGTCTACAATACAAGCAGCCCAATTTGTGGCCACCAAATTGTCACAAAATGACACCCTTGCAATTGCAAGAAAATGAGCTGTTGATGCATCCTTTCACTCAACAGCAACAACAACTTCACTATCGACAACCTTGGCAACAAGAGCTACAATATCGCAGTTCAATCCACCAACATAATTTACAGTATCAAGTGCAACGAATTTCACATCCAAAAGAACAAAATCATTTTCACAAAAAGCAAGATATGCAACAGCTACATTATTCAGCTCAGCAGCAACATATTCAAGGGCTAAAATTAAATCAAGAGGAACCGCGAATAATGAAAACAGAATTTTACAATGGGAGTCCTGCACCATTGAACTATAGAAAGACAGGCTTTCCTTTAGATGAAAAGTTTCGTTCCAAACATCTTCATGAAGCAGAACAGGATCAAGTCTCCTTGAAGAATTATGATAGAAATAAGATTTATGAGCGTCGGCAAATTGTACAGCATTGTGAAGAATTAGTTGAGAATAATTTCATAAATGGCCATAGTGCACCGACCGCTGGCCATAGTGCACCGACCGCTGGCCATAGCTCCCAGTCACCAGTGTACAAACTGCCTCATGCACAAATGCCACTGCAACAGCAACTTCATAGTTTGTATTTTGAGAAAGCTGAATCTTCAGGAGAAAAATACTGTGAAAATCATTCGCGGTTGACAGTCAGCCAAGCTAGAGTGAATTTGAAAAATACTTCACCTCGTTTTGACATTTCAAAAAGACAAATGAGGCCTGCGTTTAACTGTAAAGTTTACAACAAGAATGCAATTTGTCAATGTTGTGGCAACAAAGCGAAGTTTCTTTGCTCGCGATGCAGGCATGCTTGGTATTGTAGTGAAGAGTGTCAGGTATGTATTTGCTATTTGAGTCCATGTAATTTTATAAGAAATAGGATTTGAAATTTTTCACTTCAATGTAATATACGTTCATATGTTTTATTAGCTTTTGTAATTTGAGCAGAACCTGCATTGCTGATAAGAATCTATTGATAGTAGAAGCTGCATGTTCATATCTGTTTTGAAGCCTTCTAATGTAATATGCCAATGTTTTTTCAATTAATTCAGCTTCGGCAAAAATTTTGCATTATTGTCACTAACTTGAGTTGCATTGTTTTGCTCTTGTGAAAGGTTGCTATTTGAAAGTATAAGATTCCTTATGTCTCCACAGGATAAATTTATTTCTAGACATTAATATTTACCAAATTTCTGTTCCTACAGCTCAAAGATTGGAAAGTTCATTGCAAAAACTGCAAAATTATCCCGAACGCAAAGGAACCTTTGGAATATTAATAATTCGAAGAGATGTTCATTTTCGTGTTAAGTTTCTAATTTTTAGCATTTTTCAAACCATATTACTAAAGGAACTTTCGGTTAATAGGAAATGCAAGCAATTTCCTGAAAAGGAGTGTAGTTTGAAGCTTAAAAGATGTTTTACTTAGTTGTAATCAAGAGTATGGTCTCTTCTTAGTTCGTTGTTTAGAATTAATCAAACTATTGGAAAATAATATTTGTTAAACATTTTCACCAGATATTTATTGGTAGAGATATTGGTAAAGTACTATTTTGCTCCTAATGAGCATAGCTGAAACCACATGTGGCAAAAGAGGGAAATGAGTTACTTAAATGTATACCAGGCTGTTGTAGTCGTGCAAAGCTCGAATATTCAGACAGCATTTTTCTTTTCAAAGGAAGTACACTGGAAGCTCGATTTCCGTTATTAAGTTTTGATTCTGTACTGAGCTGGATCGATTGAGGATCTTCTTCTGGGCAATATACAGGCAAAAGTTTCTCCAGTCTTTGTTGCAGCACTGCTATTTTCCTTCTTGAAAGAAAAAAACAAATGTCTCTATGATGCAATGGATGGAGCCACCAATTGTATGTTGAGGAGATAATACATTTATTGAACCCAAGGCGTTTCATGAAAGGAAACAGATGAATGCGTTTACAGATAAAAGACGAAGGATTTATTTTAGTTTTATTTGGTTCATTCAGCAGTATTGTGGAGCCAGTTGTTGTCGGTTATAGAAAAGAGCTTTTTGTGAATGGTTGCAAAAGACACGTTATTAAAGGTTGCGAGTCATACAAAAAGCCCATTCCAGTTTAATTATTTAGTTGGTTTGTCAAATCAAGCCCGTAGCCATGTGGTGCCTTGGGGTGCCTTGGGGTGGCAAATGCTACCCCTAGGAAACATAATGCCAACTTTTTTCTCACCCCTTGAAATCTTTTTGTAATTTTTTAAATTAATGCTTTATCGTTGTAACCAAGGAGAAATCTCCTCAAGTTAGCGTTAAGCTCAACCTTGGTCTTTGTAATATACAAGAAAGTTCAATCTTTTTATGCACACACATTATCCATTTGATTGTGACAACATGAAGTATGAAACAATCTCTTAAATTCTGTACCACGTGATCCTCCAAGACCTTTTGTGAACCCTAAAATACGGGTCTGGGTACGAGCTTGAAACGAATTTCTTCCTTTTGAAGTTAGTTACCTTGCACTTGACGCATTAGTTTCTGTCCCGTAAAAGCATTGCTCAAAAGTTCTTATTTTCTCAGAGATGCAAAGCCAAAGTGTTTGTTCATTTTTGTTCAATGAAAAGTTGAAGTATTTCAACAGGATATGCCCCAGATTCTCATTGGCTAGCACTCAATTTCCCTTCAGAAAGCAGCGTCCAAGGCCAGGGGCGTAACTCCTGCGGGTGTGATACTCCCCAACAGATAACACAGCGCAGTTTTGCGGGGTAATTGAACAGGGCAATATCGATATCAAAGAATCGTGCTATGTATAAACTCTGGTACTTTTTCTCGCGTACACATGCTGGAATGCCTCTACTCGGTGCCTGGCGTGAGATTTTGTTTCTAGTGTTGAACTGCAGGCATACGACATCAAAATGGTCAGGGTAGTTTGTTTTTCTTTTGCTTCCAAGTAAAAGGATCATTCACGTGCCCTTTAGTGGGGGGGGGGGGTAATTCCCCCAGTTTCCCCGTAGCACCGCCACTGATGCACATTAATGGAAAGTGGAAAGTTCCTTGTATGCTTGAAATGATGATAAATCTTAGTAACTAAAAGAAGTTAAACTATTAGAGGGTAGCATACACGACACAACATACACGACATTTTGTTCATAGATAAATCAAATTTTATATACAAACACTACAAAAGTTTCTTAGGTCGCAAAAATCCAGTGCTTTCTTATTCAAAACTTTCTCAACTCTTTGAGCAGCTGAGTACTACTTTCTTATAAACCACTATCTTATAAAACAGAAGTGCAATTAATAAAAACCGTGGTATATCTTGTATTCTCAGCTTCAATTGTAGTTTGACTTTTGCAGGACAAAATCCGGTGTTGCAGGGCAAAAAGTTATGACACCCCCCCCAAATGAAAGTATGGAAGTTACGCCCTTGTCTTAGGTAGTCTTGATTCATACGTCAACCGTCAACATCTGATTTGCCCTTCTAATGCAAATGTAGGATTTTCGCTTTGACTTTTGCTAAGTAGACGAAGTTTTTTTGTTGAGTAGTTTTTTTAATGTTTGGTTATTCATTGCTTAGCTTATTATGTAGATATTGAAAAATACTGCATTTTTCATCAGCGTTAGATATGCAGCTTCGTAAAAAGGTCTAACTGAGTCTTTAGTGAATAAAATTGTTTATTTGTTTTGAATTCTCCAATACCAGATAATCTAAGTCAATTAATTTCAATTTCAATTCAATTCCAACTTGTTACTCAAGGAGAAGGAACCTTTGTATACGTCTGTGGCAAAAGGGCAAAATATGCTTTCTTTTGTGGGAACACAGTCTTTAAGATCATTAGGCTCAAACTTGTTGAAGTTCAAGTAAATTAAACATCCTGTAAATACTAGATTTATTCAAGTAAATTAAACGTTATCCTGTAAATACTAGATTTATTGCTGTGTTACTAGCACGCAAAGATTTCAAATTTGTTCCTGTGCTAACAGGTGAATGTCCACAACAATGAATTTAGGCTGACAATCAATCCAAAAATTAAATGTTCTTGCGTACAGGCATTCGAAACCCTTAGCAACTCTAGAACAATTGATTGTTGTTGCTACGACGTTGCTGTAATCAAACATTGGGAGAGACTAGGGCTGGCAGGCCTAAATTTTACGTAAACATTACACTACAGAATGTTGAGGGGTTGTAGCTGTGTTTGACTGAGATTCAGTGATATTTTACCGACAACATTACGATGAAACTGTCTCAGTGTGTTTCAAAAGCTTTCATCTAAGTCATAAGATTACACTTGTCTTGGTCTACTGCAGCTATGCCGTTGAAGAAGCCAGCGAGAGATTTCAATCCACTATGGAGGGAATGGGACCGAAGTGCTCAAAAGGAGGGTCAGAGAAATACAGTATATTTCGTTAATGGTGATCAATATACTGGTGAATGGAAAGATAACAAAAAATGGGGTAAAACGACGACTTCGCCTTCTAAATAGTTGATTTCAAATGTCATTCTTAAGTCCTATGTTCACTTTTCTTAGAAAAATAGACGAATGTGTTATCGTCAAGGGTATGATTTTTATGAGAACGTTTTATTTAGTACATTCGTTCATTCACTCGTTCATTCATTCATTCATTTATAATTCTTTGGAAACCATATCCCTGTCAATCTAGAAATACCGCTTTTCAGAGAGCCGCAATAAAGCCCATATTGTCATAAAAACAGCTAAAAATATCCCGATCATAATTGTATAAACAAAAGTGTATTTAAAGCTGGCATAAAATTAGGGAGTAAAATATTTATGGGTCTTATGTACTTTGCATTTCAATCTAAGGAGAAAACTATTACCATATTTTGACATTTGGCAGTAGTGTATTGGGGAGCCTATCTGCTAGGGTGCAAAAATAGTGCCTGCAGTATGACAGAAAGCGACTATATCACTGTTTATTCTAATAGGATTTACAATAACGAGCAATTGCAATATAGAAAGCAAAGGGAACATGGAAATACATTAAACCCTATACCACTTTGGCACCCCTTGAAACAGCTCTCAAGGGCAGGTCTGGAAAAAGTGCACAACTGCTGTTGGGAGTTACATCTAAAAACCTGACATTATAATGGAGGCACTTTTGGATATTTTATTTTGCATTGGATTCTTCTGAAATTTTGTTGAAGAGAGCTTATGAATCTTGGGAAACATTTTAGCATAATTTTTTGTGATTGGAAGCATGAGAAATTCATTTCTTACTCTGACACCCCAGTCAGCATGCAGCTACATGCCTCATTATTTTTCAGCCAAAGTAACCAAAATAGGATATTAGGGAAACAGTTCTATGTGTTTAGAATGTTAACTCATGCCAAAAGAATCTAGCATTTTTCCTATCACCCATTCATTTCTGAGAGGCTATACCAAAAGCAGATTAAATGGAACACATTGCTACCAACACTGTTTTCATTTCTTTGCTCACAAGGTAAGGGAACATTCATCTGGAAGAAGAAGGGTGCAATTTATGATGGAGATTGGGCAAATGATATGAGAAATGGATATGGTACATACAGTCTACCATTAGCAACAGGTGATTATAGAAAAGTGTATTCAGGAGGATGGAAGGATGACAAGAGACAGGTTGGTGCAAGCTTTTCAATCTTCCATTTGTGATCCATAATTCTGCAAAAAACTTGTATATCACATAGGTTCTAACTAGTATGATACTGGTGTTATCTTATAAAAATCTAACTAATAATATTTTGTTCAGGGGTATGGAACCAACTTTTACAAGGAAAATGAATTCTATGAAGGTGAATGGCACCAAGGCAAGCGAAGTGGATGGGGTCGAATGTATTATGAAGATGGTGCAGTTTATGAAGGAGAGTGGCTAAATGGATGTCGTCATGGAAATGGAATGCTTAGATTAGGTAAGGGACTATTCGTTATTTATGCCTCAAGTTGGGACTAAAGAGAAATTATTATTTGGGTAATGTTTGTTGTTGTTTACTTTATTCTGAGTAGGCTGTCATACCTAGCTTTTTCAGATAATTTAGGCCTACTATGCATGCCACATCCAGGCATGGGTCCCCTAGTTTAACGCTGCTTCCAAAGGATGGTGGAGTGAGCTGTTTTGACAGTTCATCTGGAAGGTCACCCATCCAGTTTTTGACTGTACACAGTCATTCTTAACTTCAGCTAAGCTAACTGAACTGGCTGGGCTGCTTGGCCACTCACAACAATTGTTACACAGCCTTGTGCATCATAAAAATAATAGTTATCAAACCAATATAGAGCTAATAAAAATATGCTTCCCAACCTTTGAGGGACTAAAAATGATATACCCAACCTTAAGGCTGCCTGAAAGTCATTTACCCAACCTATTTCTCTTCAGCCCCAACCTGAGGCATAAATAATGAGTCTTCCCTAACAGGTTATCATTCTGTTTGCTGATTGATATCAGTATATATGTGTTTGATAGTTGTATTGGAATATGTAGCAGAGATTCACTAGCCAGACACCTTATAGGATTTTGAATGTAAATGTTAATTGTTTCTTTTATAGAATATTTTAATCCTTGGATATATCATTGAAAAACTAGTTACACTTGGTTCTTCTTGGCCTTGCAATTTCAAATTATTTACTGACATCTTTCTACCATGCATGAGATATGTAAGGAAGTACCAGTTTCTCAATCATTTATTATCCTTGAGGATTGCTGGAAGTTGTTCAAGCTTCTGTACTTTCTCATATTTTAGCCCACAATAAAGTAGGTATTCATGATATATGAAGCCAGTACAATAGTAAGAGTATGCCTTGGAGAAGTAGCGATAGGGGGGGAGGCTGCAACCCCCACAGTTGGGCTGCAATCCAGTTTATTTGGGCAACTTTTCTGACTGCTCTCCAGATCTCCCAGGCAGAAAGTTTGCAGCCCCCATAAATTTGAAGTCCTCCTACACCCATGGTTGAAAGTTTGTTTCTTCATGCTAAACAGCAAATGAAAATCGCTACGAGGGATCGTGGAAGGAAGGCAAAAAACACGGAGATGGTAAATTCTACTTCCTGGATTCTGGGCAGCTTTATATTGGAACATGGATAAATGATATACCTAAATGTGGAACTTGTGAAGAATTTGGTAAGGATACTGCCACCAATCCATCCCCTTATCCATTACCAGAGGTAAGAGGTCTTTCTTTTTCAAGTGGAAAATTAGTTGGTTTAGCACTGATTGTTTCTCGTTTTTGTTGCTTTTTATATTACTACATTGTTTAGTTTTTCTACTTTAGCAAACAGGAGCCAAGGGATTTTTCAAAGATTGAAGGCTTTCTAAGAAGCATCCCATCTATAATATGCCCAAATCTGGCTAATTTATGTCAAATGTGTTCTGGATCGAGCAAGCTTTATGTAGTAAATTTCATCACTTCATTTCCCACCTGGCCCATAGTTAGCACAAATGTCTAAAGAGGCACAGTTATTCCGAGCATAGCAAAGTTGAAGCGAGATTAATGAGCACAAATCACTACGGGGGGAGTGAGAGCGGGGGAAGGTCTGTGAGCGCAGTTGTGAAATTGACAAAGAGCACACACAGACTATGATGCTGAAAGATTGTTCTCTTTATAAAACTGCGTGAAGGTAATCAGGGAAGAGTAGACTGAAGGAATATAGCTAGTAATAGACACGTTGCAGTAGCCTGTGAGAAGGTGGAGTAGAAAATGCATGGAGATCTGGGGGCTTCCACTCAGGAAAGTGTTTTAAATCCATGCTCTTATGAACATTAGAAACGCCTCTTTGTTAAATGAGATGGAAATTATTGTCATCACTGCTTCTTATGCAGAAAGGAAAAGTGAATCCTCAATCTTTTTTACTTGAAGTTTGAATACTTTGTATATTGATCCATAATGTGTTAGTTTTTTGAAGAGATAAAAATGAAGAAGAAAGAGAAGGATACAAAGAATACTCATTTGAGAAATTTTCTTTGGGGGTGTAAGGCCCATTTTGAAACTTTTGGGGGTCTTTCTCCTAGCTCCTGACTATTGGCCTGTGTACTATCAACTTATATTTACATATCTTTTATCTACCTCATTTGATTTACCTTTTTCTATTCGACTGAGTTTATCCACAATTCTACTTTGAACCATGCATCAAAGTGGTACCTCCAGAATACCAGTGATCTATGATTACATTTTCGGCCTGGTCGATAGAGTGTTTGTCACATAGGTTTTGTGCTGCTGTATTCATAACAGATAAATTATTTTCTTCTACGTTGCAATTTCTAATTGAATTTAGCAAGTGGTTATTTCATGCTATTATTTTAACCATTTAAGCAGCAATTATCCTCTTATCCTTTCTCTCTTCAAGAGGAGCACTTTGAAATTTTAGGTCAATTCTAAGTGGCTTACTTACGATGAAACAAGTTAATTAATGTCATTCATAAATTGGGTAACGTTTACCCATCAATGTTGTTTCCTCATTCATTTCATTTTGTAACTCTTATGCTAATATCTTTGTTTAGTAATTGCTGTAATGTGTTATCATGATATTTATAATCTCATGCGCCCATCTGTCTATCATTTGCTTCAAAGTTTTATGTGATAAGTGCTTGAGCTTTCATTGCGTTTCTCAGTGCACTTTGGAGAACCCAACAGAGGTTTTGCAAGAAGCAAGAAAAGCTGTATTAGAGGGACAAGGATGAAGTCGAAAGAATGCCATTTTTACGCGACTGTAAATGGTTCGTTAATGTGTAGATATCTTGCTGCAATAGCTTCTTTGTATGAATCTAATGTAAACATCTTTTTATGAACTTCACAGGTAGTGTTATTTATACTTCCTTTTTGATTTTCACTTTTGCATTAAATAAAGCCACATGTTCCAAAGAAAATGAATGATTTTGCAAACTGTATTCATCAACAGTGCCTTGAAGGAACCATGCTAGTATTATTGTAATCATGCTATTATTATCGTAGCATCCCATTCGCTGTTCCTGTTAGTTATAGCAGGGCATTTTTAAAGGATTTTTCACTGGTGGGGCATTTGAGAAAAAGGCACTTTAGATAAATGAAGCATCTAAGAATCAACAGGCTTTCAAAAGACTATACATCAAAAAAACTGATTTCTGGTTTATAACTTAAAGTATTCGTCTAGAACTTTGTGAAAGAAAATAGGAATCACCAATAGAAGCAGCAGTTCCAGGAAAAATTAATTGAGATTTGGAGCCTGCTTAATAAAGACTAAGCATGTTTCACCCACAATAATTTCAAAAAAGGCAAAAATAAAGAAGTCACTGAACATAAGGGCACTTAAGTAGTGGGGCAAACATGTTCCACTGGTGGGGCAATTAAAAGGGCTGGTGAGGACTTATCCCACCACTTTTTATGTTAAAAAATGCCCTGAGTTATAGAGATAGCTTTCCTGTCTAGCAGAACCAATAACTTTCAATATTGATGCGAGTATCAAGAGCCCCCTTAATATGGCAACACTTGCCACCAAAAATTCTTTCACCTTGTGCTGAATGCATTATTAGTTTATGATGCACTCTTTGCTTTTTGAAGCACTTGATCTCCATGATGAACAAATGTGAATGAAGTAAGAGGGGGGAACAGTAGCCCTTACTTTTTAGTCGAAATACTTTACATCCATGTAGTTATTCCATACAATGCTGCGTCTTGGGATTGGCTTTTCAGTAATATCCAACCAATTCAACACAAAAAACTGTTTTCTTAGAAGTGAATCGAAATCAGGAAAGTGTAGTCAAAAATCTATTTGAGGATTTTATAAATACAAATGAAGGGAAATTCTTGGTACTATTTTTCTTTATGGACTATCATTCTATTGAAACCAGCGTTCCGACTCTTTTGTCGCCACTCTACGAATACTTAAAGGAAATCTAGAATCGAAGGAAAGTTTGAGCAATTTTACACAATTGTTAAGCCCGGTTTATTGTTCGTAATTTTTCTGATAATTTTTTGCTTACGCAAAACATTACCGGTCTGGCGCCAGAATGTCTGCTCTATAGTCCCCATTACTTTTCCTCACAGTTATAATTTTCCTTGATCATGCTTAAGAGGAAAAATTCCAACCTTCAGCAGGAATATTGGGCAACTGCAGGCTATGCTTGACCCTCACTGCTGCTTGTTTTAAGCAATAATTTTTCAAATATAAAAAGGCTTTAGAAAGTATTTTACTTTTCATTCAGATTACAATGTTTTATCATTATGTTTCTTGTTGGTCGAAGAGGCTGAGGGGATCTGCCAATATCAAATCCTTCGGTGCAAAGCAACAATCATACAACATGGAAATAGAGCTTCAATGACGAAATGCTCAAATAAGCGCCAATTTGCCTTTTGGAGCCAGAAACGCACGTGGAACATATACTTTACATTTATCATGTTGCAGAATTACTGGACAAATTTGACATCTATCATGAAATCGATAGGTTTCAAGCATAATTCCACTCTTTCCGCTTGAAGAGTACTTTTTTTGAAGCATAAAGATGAGCCTTCGGATATCCAAGGAAATTCATTTACACCTAAGGGAATTTTTATGCAAACCCAAGCAATTTTACATGAAGTAAATTGAGAGCACTAATTGAAAAATTTGTGAACTATTACTTTCACTCTAAATGCTGTGAATATATACAAGATTGTGCATATATTCCCTTAACACCAGGACATGGATTTAGACTGCCGCTATATACAACCTGAAGTGCCCCCCTTCCCCAAATATCAAGGGGTATAGCTAAAACCCTGAATTAAAACCTTTCATTCTACCATACATCATCTCAGGGTAAAGGGGATGATTTTCAGAATATTCAGTTTAACTCCAGAATTAATCCACAAGAATGTGGAAGTAAATTTCGCTCGATAAATTATGCATAAGACTTCTCAACTGGTTCAGTTTGATTTATCAAGTTATTCTACATGAATTTCGTTGAGCTTTTGTAGTGACCAAAGTGTTTTTTATCATTATAACATTGAACATTGTATTAATATGAAGGGCTGCTACCTTATTGTTTCTCTTTAATAGTTTCTGTAGCATAGGGTACTCATTAATGCTAAAATATATTCTGTAAATACAAGGATACAACTGAAATAAGCAAATTTTTTTTCTGATTTGAAATAATTTAAATTCATAACATTAACAACAACAACAGCATCAAATTGAATATAGTAAACAAAATAAAACAATGCAACTAAGAGAATATTGGTCTATACCTTGCCATTAAGGGGTAACATTTCAATAAATGTCAGAGTTGGAATTGAGGGATCATCAAAAGGGGAAAATGTATTGAAGTATCGATCTTTCGTAAAGCAAGGTCAACTATTAAATTAGGTATCATGAATTTTTAAGGAGGAGTTCCCTAGGTAGGTAAACTAACGGGAAGGGAATACCCCCTATGAAGATATATTATTAAAATGAATATTGATAAAAATGAATAGGATATACTATACATTTTGATTGTTTGACATGTCAAGCTATCTACACTAACCGATTTCATCGAATGTATTAAGTACGCTTTAAGCTTTTTCTTAAATAATTTTTTGGAAGACAATTTACGGATCTCCATTGGTAGTTCATTCCAGGACTTAGCACCAAGATATCTAATCGATTTTAGTCCATATAAAGAACTATTTGTTTGGATCATGAATATATCACCACGCTGTGATTGCCTTGTATTATAACCATGAACAGATGAGTTGTAATTAAAAAAATGCATGAAAGTAAGATGAGCTATTATTATTTACAGTTTCATAAACAAATGTTAGCAACTTTAGTTGGATTATGTCAGAAAAACGAAGTAGCCTTAGTTCTTTGAATATGGGAAGAGGTTGAGAAAGATAGGACTGATGAGATGTAATTCTGACAGCTTTTTTAAATTTTGGAATCAGATATGAATGAGTTGAATAAAATCACAGCGTAATTGAACAGAGGAATAAAATTCGTGGTCAAAATGAAACTAGGCATTTAGCCAAATTTACCATACACAAAGAGTGTTAGCAGGTTTATGGTAATGAAAGATAATGGGTGTGATTGCCTCCAAAATGCTTTGCAACTACTCAGTAGCTTTGAAAACCACCTGTGGCTTTTGAAATTTCGGTTTTTGCAGTTTTTTTGTGTACTACGTATGCATGAAATGTTGAAAGTTTAATATGTCTAGACTTGCAGACAAAGCTTTTGGATCAAAGAAAGAGTCAAATAACATAAATTTTTGGTAATCATTAACAGGATAGCAATTATTCATTCAAAATAAAAAATTCAGATCCTGTGGAAGATGATGCTTGTGTGTTCAAGCTGATTCGTCCAGTCAAGTAGCTTGATGCCAGAGTAAATGTTGATGTTCATGCTCTCAGGTGCCAAATAAACGACCCCCACTTATTACCTTCTGTATTTTTTCTAACCCCCTGGACCTTACCTGGACCCCCAATTATTAATTGTAAAGAAATTGACTTTTTTTACAAACTCGTCATTTCATTTCCTTTCTTTGTTGGTACTATTTACGCCCAATTTTCATGGCAAGATAGCATGCTTTTGTATATACTTTAGTGTATGCTTTATGACAACCTATTTTTGTTCTTTCAGTTTTTGTATAATAATTTAAAGTAGTTACTCAAATTCTGACCCCCTCATTTATTTTGACCCCCATTTACTAAAATTCAGAATTTGTTTTCACCCCTGTTTATTAAGATACTTGAACTAAATGAGGGTGACTGTTGAAGAATAAAGTGAGTTAGGAAACAAAGAATGCCAAATTTTTCCCCAGACAATGGCAATGGCATATTTCAGAAAACATTGATTCAATGCTGACAATGGTGGAATTAAGGAACAATTCTGAACTACAAAACGGCAGACAAAAAGCATATAAGAGAACATTTGATCACCTCTTCAAACTACAACATACTCAATTAAGTGCTCTTGAAAATTGCACAACCAGTTTCCAGATTCCTACTCCAATAACACTTAGAATAATTAGGTTCTGGGGTGAAATTTACTCTTTATACAATGCTATACTTATCTATGTAAAAAAGGTCTGACATATGTAAATAAATTTGAAGGAATTCTGCTCAATTGTAATGATCTTGATAGAAGTGGGTTTTGCAGTTTTAGTGTACAGTTTTCCAGTTTCAAAATTGTGCAGTTTTTGACAGTTTTCAGTTTTTGCAGTTTTGCGGTGTTCAACACTTCTAGTCAGTACAGGTCATGATCACATATTGTACCAAATGATTGTTGAATTCTGGTGCACTCCATAAAAGACAAAAGCTAAAGCTTTGCACAGTTAATTGAGATATACTCACACATAGTTAGTCTGCTATGCCATTGCAATCTGATATAGCAATGCTACTGCTACTTAATACATCACAAATGCAAAGAAGCAAGATACAAAATTATTCTTGAGTGCCACAGATAGAGCATTGACCCATCTACATATCTCCTAAATTTACTATATAGGTTTAGCTAAAAAGGTAGTCACCTCCAAATCATGGAAGACTATAAAAAGGACTCCTAACATTATGAGGCCAAAGATATGTTGGAAGCTACTAAAGACATTTAGATACACACTTTATAACTATCACTAATGGTGCCAATAGCAATTCATTTCAAAATTAGGCTGATCCATAGAAATGTATTTGAGAATTTGTTGCCTCATCTTTCCACCTAAGACCAGCTCAAATATTTTTTATGTCTTCAACTAATGGTCGATTACTTAGACCAGTTTCAATGTCTTCTGAATTAAGTTGCTTGGCAATATATTGAAGTTCTAATAGCCCTTTCGTTCTCTGTACAACCTCATGCTTTATCAGCTTCCTGTAAAAATGCACAGCAAACCATACAAATGTAATTGATGTTGGCACCATAACTGCAGAAGCTGCAACTGCAGAGTAGAAGTTAATAGTGTAAAGTTTCACCCACAAAATCACTGGAATCTCTAAGAGAAAGAGCAAAGTTCCCAAACCAGTGCTGAATATCCACGCTGTTTCAACATATTTATGCAAATTCTCATGTGGTGATTCACTTGGTTTTGTTTCATCCACCATTCCTTGAACCTGGTATACTTTAGACCTTTCAACATTATGAATACTCTCAACAGTCTCTATATTTGGAAGAATACAAACAGAAATCATCAAAGCAAAAACATGCACTGAAATTAGGCATGTTGTTAACAAACTGAAAGTCATCACCAATGCGAATGGTAGGTTTTCACCAAGATTCAATTCAACCATAGCAACCTAAAAGTTAGCAATGAGAGAGTATTAGAAATATCAAGACATGCAAGGAATTTAATGATTAGGATGACAAAGAAAAGAAACATCTCAAATTCAAAGAATGCATTGAATATGCACCAAAGTACAAAATTAGTATAGAGGGTAACTACAGAGCCAATGCTCAATAATTTATGCTACGTCATAATAGGTAATGACAAGAATATAGATTAATAAATAAAAATAACTACAGTACAAGCTATAGAGGTTTTACATTGAAGTGCAAACAAAATTCTAAAAACAATAAACAATCTGATATTGGTTGCTGCAAATTTGTTTTATAGCAGTCTGCAAAGCATGATAGTTACGAACAACATATTATGTGAGCACAAGCACTTGAAGCCATACATCTCTTGTGAGCATAAGTAAACGGAAATGTGTAGAATGCATAGATGTGGTGCGCCTATGCTACCATTTCATTCTATACTTTGCACACTGGTACATATTTAGTTGTTTTCCAATTCTGCTTCAAAAATCACAAAGCAAAAACATGACAGTAGATTGATTCTACTCATAAAGGGCTACAGTATCTGAAATGCAGGGTACTGGTGCATGACTATTTATGCCCTAAAATAACCGTAAGATGTTTTGCATTGAGAAGTATTTGAAAATGCTTGACCTACATCATTGCGACTTCCAGAACTTTTCGAACTTAAAATATGTATTCTATTAAAGTACTATTACCAACAACATAGAAAAACAAACTGAAATAAATGTGATAAATAAAGATCTCCTAACCATCGCAAATCCTGACATCAGCCCTGAAGTTCTGCTAGATGCTCTGAGTTTTGCACTACTCAAAAAGAGACCTCTCCAATTATAGGGCTTGTATTCTTCTCTTGCTGTCATCGTTGCAATGTGAGGTAAATCTATTTAATTCACGATATTACAAATATATATCAGGCTGTCGCATCTAGCTCATAGTCCAATGCTTTGAGTGGTTAGCAGCAGTAATCTTCCATGTAGCTGTTGCAACTCTTTCATTGCATAGACTATTTGACCTGTGATAGAGATCACGAATGTCATACTTGCCGCACGGGAGCCATGTTGATGTAGCCCTCTTGTTCTATTTCTCACTCGAGGCTCTTTGGTTCCATAATTTATTATAAAAAATGCATAGACTGACAATTGGAATATAATGTATTCAAGATGGCTTTGTATTGGACAATAACAACCCGCATGCTTTACAGTATGTGGCGCAGAACCCAATAGTTTGCGAAGTGCAGAGAATGCGATCGGAGTGACGACTGTGTACTACCGGTGATAAACTTTCCAAAGCAAGCATACCGCAGCCATAACTATGGCCAACGACATTATAGGAAGACGGACTCTTGTAAGTAAACGGTATCAAAGCGAAAATTTTGGCTTACCGGTTACGATACAATGCATGTTTTAAGTGGTAACTGGTAAATAAAAATTCTGCATTTACATGTTTTGCAGAGGACGAAGGAGCGTAAGAGCTACAAAGATAATCTTGAGGATGAAATTGAGGGGAGAAGGCGCTTCGACGTCCAGGAGAAGCTCAATAGTGACAAATATAAGTTCAAAGAGGGCGAAAATCATGTTGGCAACATGGATGGCAAAGGTACAAAATTTCAGTATGAGTGAGGTTACCCCCGGATTTCCCGTCCAAATTTAACCCTTGAATTCAAACGTGACACCAGATTCTTTGACTGTTGTGTTTTATCAAATACACAGATATATTTTCATGCTTCCCAATTATTAAATGAATATCCTTCAGATTAGGCCAACCTTCTTATATTACGAAAAAAACCATTCACTTTCTTTTAGTCTGCACATTTGCCTACATTTTCCCTTGAGTTTCAAACACATTTGATCAAGAAGATCTCTAATCCTATTTCACCCTTCTTATGCTCCAAAAGAGGTGGAAGCTTTTGATGTGTTGATCGTACATCACTTCTCACGAATTTTCAGATTTCACTTTGCAATATATTCAAGAACATGGCTTCACACACCCTCTAAAGTTTTCCAGTAAAGATGGGCTAGGCTTGAGGTAAATAGGTGTTTTCTTGTAGAACTATCTTATCTTGACTTTTTTACTCTTACTTTTGACTGCCAGCTTTTAAAAAGTCCTTCTTATAATTTTCCTTAACTGTACAGCATACTTTATGTTCTTGGGATCTCTCACTTGAATGTAATGCAAAATTTCGAACCCAGAAGTATCCTTGAATTCCTCTTCATTAGGATGCCGTCCCCAGATCACTTTGATGTCAATGATGTGAAATCATACGTAGGTACGTAGTGCTCATTTTTTTGTAGGCATTTTTCATTTTCTCTGTTAAAGTAATTGACTTTTTTTATTACTTTCAATGTGGACGTATATTGAAACTCTTGAGAGTTTACAAGGAATAGCCCCTCTACTCATTTTATAATTAGATTCTTTCATAGTTAGTAGAAATATGCGCCAAATTAAAAAATTTGCGTTCTCTCTGGTTTATATTTCAAGCAGTTCTGTGTTGTGCTTCATCCACACAAAGCAATTTTCTTAGCTCTGTTCTTGGGAATATATGGAGAAAACCAAGGATGAAGGAAGCCGCCATATTGTAAAATCCGTTGGCCTTGATTCAGCTTCTACATATTTCGTGTAGAAACTCGTGCGTTGCGCTGTTGCTAGAACTTGAAGGTACCTTATATGTAAGAAGAAGCTCTTGGCTTGCTTTTGTCGTGTTTTTTGTGCGTCGCTTTCAATATCTTTATTGGCATTTAGTTAAGCAAGCTCATTTTGTGTGAAGTATTTTCAACGGCACTTTTCCCTGGACCTTTAACCCAGTTTCTTTCACGGGAATTTTTCCTCATTTGTGCTGCTAGTAATTGTTAATGCTACTATTAAAATATTTTTGTCACAAAGCATTTAAGCACTCATGTGTAAACTAACAGCATTATTTTCTAGTATTTTCTATGGCAGGTTTTACGCAATAATATGCTTTTAACTTTACGTATAAAATACCTTGTGCCGGGTTATTATTGCGGTATTGAAAATATTAAATGTGCCTATTGATTTCCTTGGGAGGTACATTGCAAAAGTTTGACCAACCAGGACAGAAAATAATGTCAAGGAAACACTGAAAAGAAGGACGCTTAATGTCATGCATCATGGCCAATTATCTTGCAGTTTCTTTCACATTTGGGACGCGTCACGGTTCCAACACCCCCAGCTTACACAGGGCCTGGAAGCAGCGAGCAGTTTTTATTGGTTGTAGTTACACATTCGCTAGAGTTCGTTATAAAATAGTTAAATCGTTGCGGCCTGAAACATCACGACACGGTTAGGTGTTTCTTTGAGTGCTAGCTAAATCGCGTTCTAAGTTGTAGTAATACAGAAGCCTTCAATATTGGAAATATTTCAACTACCTTACATTATACAACATATGATAGGCCACTCTTTTCTTATAGCCAAATGATATTTCAGAAGCCTTCGACTAGATCTGGTGCAAAAGCACTTCGCTATGTGTTTAATTGATCACTGACAAAGTTGCTGGACAAATTGCTCTCTTTCAATCGCATTGGAAAACTATGCTTTAAATTCCAGTGTTTTTTTATAATGCATGGCACATTCCTAATACCGGGCTAAGAATTTTTTATTTTCAGAATTGAGTGCTAAGACTATCATTACTATTCTGCACTTTCAAAGTGATTTTGTTCCTAGGCATTTTTTAAATGATTGGAACTATTTGAGGTATAGCGAAGATATACCCCTTGATATAAAAAGGCAGTAAGGAGGAAAGAAAAACCAGATTTCGTATAACTGAAGGATCATCTTGAGAGCGGTAACTACGAATGGCTTGCATTCGTAGTGAATTTTTAGCTACGCTATCATGGTAAATGATATGACCTACATTATCAAGAAATCTTAATGCACAAGCTTATGCTTAACTTAAGGATACTTAACTGCTTGAAGTTCTTTAGGATATGCGAGAACTGCTGTAGAAACTTCATTGTAACGTCTGTGCCTTCTACATCGCTCACCCCATATTTATAGTTGATTAGCAGCAAGCTAAAAGAAGACATAAAACCTTGTGGGTTAACATGCAATTCGAAATCTGAGTCTGTTAATTAATTGATGAATAGAAAAACTAGCCTGTTGCATTATAAAATCAACTATTACGCTAACTGTTGCCCTTACCACTATGATGCAACCCTTGCACACAATTTTAGAGTTGCACTCTTTGTTTTAATCAGGATAAAGTTTATAAGAGTATTAGGACTCAGAATTGCTGAGATTTAAGAATAGGTTGAGAATAATAAAAGCCTAAAGATTCATTAAGACTTAGAATTTTTGTGCGTATGAAACTGATTTTAGATTAACTAAACAATATCTATTATTCAGTTCCACTTTATTTTGGTTTATGATGAAGTATAGCATGAACAGACTTGAATACATTTCTTTGATTTTCAAGCGAAGTGACACCTATGGTGTTTAAGAATGATGTAGGAATAATCCAAGGCGCAAAACAAAAAGGAATTTAGGAATATTGAGGAGGCTCAGCTACAAATTGGGTATTCTTTTAAAAATTTAGTGCAACCCTGTAAGTGATGCTTGGTCCGCTTATGAGTAAGACCGGGGAATCCCCCACGCAACACAGTGACCGTTCATGTCACTTGTGAAATCATGATTCTGTTTGTAGCAAGGCTCTCTTGAAGTCCCTAAATACTGAACAATTGGATTCTAGTAATAGCAAGTCATGGCTTTTGGTGTTTGATATATTCCCCCTTATTGTATTATTGTTTTTTGCTCGGTTTCAAGGGAATCTGCATTTGCAGTGTTGAATTGTCTTTATAAATTGTTCACCATCAATGTGTTTGTCGTTAATATTTTTGAAAACCATTGCCTGACTACCTAAGAAAAATCACCCATCAAAACTAGAGATTGGCTTTTCGAGCTTTTGGAGCTGTTTTAATTAATGTCCTCTACTTTATTTGTTGACATAAAAGATGTAGTTTGACTTTATTTTGATTTGTGTGAATGTATCCATTTCAATTTTGCTTTTAGAAATCGTGTTTTTGTTTTATGATTAGGCAGTACTTCTTGGGTTTGCCTTAGCTTAGTTTTATGTTGCACAAGATTGTACAAACGGATCACAGGTGCTTTCGTTCCTGGAAGACGTTACTTCTGTTCAACTTATCTAGTGATAAATATGAAATTTTGCGCAGAAATATATTCAATTAGTGTTTCCTATTGCCTTGTGGTTTTGTAAAGAAAGCGATTTTATTTAGTTAATCTTAAGTTCTTTTAGGTTATTGCAAACAGAGTTCTGTTAAGTTCATATTTTATCGGAGGATCTATACATTTGAGTCTGAAAATTTGTTTCAAACTAGAACTTTATTTTATCTAAAAAGAAAGCTCCTTTTAGCAAGGGAGATAAACGAACCTTTGAGTTCATAAATAGTCCAGTGATTTATGAGACTTTCTTTTAGAACTTTTTGTTTTAAAATATTTATGCACTGCAAATAAAGCATTTTGTATATTTGACTGGCTAGTAGTGCATAGCAATATATTTTGCAACATTTTTTTGTCATACTGCAAGTTCTTTCACTACAGAAAATATTTTGTGTGGGAATTGAGTTATAGCATTAGTTTTTTGGTAATCATCAATGCCTTGAGCGTGGTTACATGTGGTATCCTGCACATTTTACGAGTTATTTCAGAAAACACAACAGATACCCTCTGGTGAGCTGAAAAAATTGTAGATCTGTTAAGCTATAGTTGATTTCCCGGATACTACTCTCATCAGGGTATATAAGTAGAACAAAGGGATAAGATTTTATTTGGATATTTGGATACTCCATGTCACTGCAGAGTTCATTGTTAACCACATATGTTTGAAGTTTTGGCTTTGTGGCATGTAGTTTATGTATAGGTAGTTTAATGTAGGAACTGTGAAGGACAGCCTTTGGTCGTTGTCATTCACTGTAAGGTGCTATGCTTGGGTGGACGCATTTATGTGAGCTTATGTTAGCCCCATGTCAAAGCAATTCGAAAATGATAAATCGTTGGATTGCGTTACCCTTTTTATTGACAAGTTATGCTTTTGAAAGAAAAGATTGTTACATTGAATTAAAAAGTAATACTTTCTTTGAGTTATGAAAATGATCTTAATTTATTTTAGTCTTACTATGAGGAAGAACTAAACATATTGATGCTACTAGACGATTCCTTCAAGGGGGGGGGGCATGTTACCAAAGCTTCACGAACTATGACTAGAAATTGAAAATCTATTATCAACAGAATAGATGGATGATAAAATCCATGGATCTTGACCAACTTTCGTGAAGTTTCATGCACATTGGTGCATCACATCCCCATCAGTGCATTCCTTTGCATATTCCTCTCTACTTCAAATGGTATCATAGAAAAATATGAATTTTTAGAGCAGTTTTCTTCTCCAGTGTTATGTGCAGACGGCTTCAGTTTGGAGACTTGTGTACTAAAATTAGTGTGCACGGAAATCCCCCTTTTAGTCGAATTTACCTAACTGTTGTATATAAGTTTTTATGGCATAGTTTGTCTTCATTATTACAGATATCTTTATTTGTTGGAGCAAGCAGTGCTACAAACAACATTCTTGCTCATTTGAACCAAAAGATAAGCTCAGTAGCTTTATCCTTGCAAAGTCCTGAGCCAATTTGTGTTCCTTGTAAAAAGGTGAATTATAAACATGCCAAAATGCATTACATTCTTGCCAGGTCAGGGGCTCTGAGAAATTTTTACAGCTTATTTTGTCGGCCTCTTTCACCACAGAAGTTTTCTTTCAGTTTGTTATGAACTGTTGAGTCTTTAGTTAAAATATTAAGCTTGAAATGTTAAGAAGTGTATTATTAGCTTTGACAGAAGGGATTAAGAAGGCTCTTGAAGTCCGTAGCTCTTTCATTAGTATTTTGACGAAAAAAGTATTGAGAATACCTGCCTGCATAATTTTGCGTTGCAATCATGTTTGCAACGTGATAGCCTCTGGAAATTAACGTATTGAAACCATAGTATTGCAATGAATACCTTCAAAAGACAACTGAAATTGTATATGAAGTGCATGACACAAGTAAACACAACTCCCTGGAAGAGGAGCTTCACCCTAAATAGGTTTTTGTTTTTTTGTTTTTTTTGAATGACTACTTTTTGTAGATATAACTTCGTTCGTGATTTTTTAGTACTGATTATGCTGAAGGGTTTTGTGAGCTTGTGAATATGAATGCTTATTGATATGATCTTCCTTCACCAATATTGTATTTCCTATTTTTATTTGTCAATGTTATTTTTATTGAAAAAGTTCATTTCCATATCCAGATTTCTTTCCTGCCCCTATTAAAGGTTATATCATTCGATATATTTCTTATATTATTGCACTTCATTGCTTTGACCTATGTTTTCCCATTCCTTCATTTATTTGCGGTATATTATTTTTACTATGTAGTATTTATTATATGTTATAGTATGTTAAATATTGTTTGCATACAAGTATATCATTAATATTATAGAAGCCAAGTAGCAACCCATCCTTTGCATAGGTTTACTGCTCTAGAATTGCATCCATCTATGAATAATGAATGGGATGTGGTGTTCAAATGTATAGCGTTGTCAATTTTTACTAACGAAAAGCTGGTATTTCCTATCATACATAGACATATTCAGAAATTATAAGTTTCCATACTAGCAAGCAGATGTTCATGAAGATTTTGCATTGAGCCTTAAACTAGGCAGGATATGGGTTCACAATTTCATCGAGTTTTGTGATTTCCCGTTTTTGCACCAAGCTTTTCTTTGGCTAAAGTACGAACCGATATCTAGATTGTCTGAATATGTCATCATTGCCAATGGAATCCCTATAGAACGACCTCTGTAGGGAACCAGAAAATAATTCGTTATATCGGGAGTTCAGTATACAGGGGGACACTTCGTAAGTATCATGTAAATCTGTATTTTGACCTTGTTCATTGAAATATCATTATGACTTGCAGAGTTCCTAAGTTTTGCATCTATCTCATTCTTTTTCAGTATCATAAAAGTCCATGTTTGCGGAATTTCCAAAACTTGCGCTACTTCAATTTTATCGCCGAACGAAAAGTTTGGCATATTGAAGGTAGTTATGATAAAGGGACCTTAAATTTGGTTCGTAGTAACGAGAGCTCTGTATATCCGGGGTCCGTTACATCAAGAGTATTTGTAGGGAGCTTGTTAGGCCAAATCCAAAGATATTTTATTCCTTATACCGAGAAATTCGTTATATCAGGGGTTCGATATATCGGGATTCCTCTGTAGAATTTGTGCAACTGCAGTTGATTTCCATTTATTCCGTTCACTTTTTTGCATCACTCAAGCGTTTTATTTTTTAATATAATGATCTTTCCTATTGCATATGTCAATAGTCCCACTCAGGGACGTAGAAAACATTCAAAGGTTAGGGAGTTCATGCACCCAGGGGCACCCTTACAAGCAAGAATGTGTAACAATGTTAGGTGAAAGGGGGCATGTTGCATTCAATTTCTGAAAATTATGGGGCGTGTGCCCCTGTGCCCCCGATTCCTACATTCATAGTTCCAATTTTTGTACAAAGTTCCTTTATCCATTTTTAAAAGCTTAAATTTCTTGCTGCATCTATCTTTAGCAACGTTAGCTTTGGAATTATAAAGATAGTCATGCAAAGGGGGCCAACAGAAGCAAAAAGGCACCGAGAACCATAGGCGAGCAAAGCGAACCGAGAAATTGAGGGCTCTTGATCTCTTGGGGAAATCCTGAGGCTTTCTTTCACCCACTCATAAATGGCCTCTCTTTCCAATAAAATTATACTTGAACAACTATCTTGTTTGACGTCCGTTGTATTATATTAATGTTGGAAAGATAAACTAATGCTTTTAACAAGGGACATTTCTGACCTCCTCGCCTACTCTGGAGACAGCAGGAAGGGTTATTGCACCCTCTCCAGCCCCCGTGTAGAACTATAACTGGCAGCCAGTAAAAGAACTTCATGATATTGAAGATATTGAAGTTCACACCAAATAGGTTTGTAAAACTGAATTGTTTAAATTATGATAATGAACTTCATGATATTGAAGTAGAACATACCTTGAATGATGAGATTATAGTTAAATGCTAGTTAATTCCAATGCACTTATCGGCTCTGTTTTATACCTTTTTTCTAAGAATGCCAGACTTTTTTGCTGAGCTGCATTATTCATAAGGAGCCCAAGATCATTGTTAAATTATTTTCAAATGCCAAAGATTTAGCTTCACATGAAAATCAAAGGAAAAAATTCAAATCTTTTTTGATGTTTTACATCATTGTAAAACAAAACAAAACAATGGAACAAGAAATGTATTGATAGTACTGAAATTAAGCAAAAAAACAGAATATTTTATTATCTCAAATTTGCATACGTTTAAACTTAATAAAGCTCGAACCTTTCATAGTTCTTAAGTTATTCTTAAATTTCAGCAATTTTGAGCCTTACTAGTCTTATAGACTTCTATAAGAGTGTATATGTAGTCTTCTCTAGCCCAAACGGTATGGTTAGGAAATTTGGAAGCAGTACTCTAGGCTTGCTTGGAGTCATTAGCCTCATTTCAGTGTAAATGAAACAATTTGAACTTTAGGTCAGTTAGTGACCATTTATACGAGCATTTAGGAGTGGAGTCTGTTGATAGAGCACATTTCGCAAGAAAATTATACTGCTATTGTAAATGGTTAATTATGTTGTTGTTGATGTTTGATTATTAAGCTCCTAGGATTAGCCTTCAACCTTTTTAGTTGACATAGTTATTCGCCCAGTTATCCATACTTACAGCATTATTTTATGTCTTGTATTATGGGCTAGAAGATCAAACGTGTCACCCATCAATGCAATCCATTTAGATGTTTAAATGCAGTTGGCCCAAATTCTTTTTTGCTTGATTTACTTTGTGGCTATTTATGGGGCCATCCATACAGGAAGTGCTCACCTTAGAGGAGATAGGGGGTTGGGAACGATGCAAGTTTGAAATATAAAGAGACAATAGGAAATAAATACAGCTATGTAGATGCATGTCATTCAAAAATAACTTCTATTATGTTCATATTCAATGCAGTTCTTTAGTCATCTTCTAAGTCACAATAAGTGTTCCAATAAATACATGTTTTTCTTGTTCAGTACAATGGCGTCACATGTACATGTTCACAGGGAAACTATATTAAGTTTCTAGAATTGAAGAACAGGGGAGGGGGCAGTTAAGCAAAAAGCAGAAAGGCACGGACGAGGAGAGGAAGGCGGTTAAAAAACTGGCAGAAATATCGGACATCCTTTTTTGCTTGACCCTATATATTTAATGCACTTGTTGATGTGTGCATTTGAACTGAAAGGACCCTGGCTCCATGGGGAAAGGAAAAAATACTGTATTATGCTTTAATATTTTAAAGTAATCTCATAGCAGTTAGAAATTGTATTTTCCTGGTCTCATTGTATTCCTTCTAAATTTTGTGAATTGCATCAGCAATAAATGTACTCTTTTTTTCTGTCAATTTATCATGTACTTGCATACCTTCTTCATTTCTTTCGTAGTAGCAAGTTATACAAACCAGACAAAGTTAGAGTTAAAATATTTAGGTTCACGTTACTTATTTGTAGATATAATTGGCAACCTTTTTTAGTTTACAATGTGAAGCCTATTTATCTGATTAGTGATATATACTCTTTTTTATAAGAACATGAGCCTGAAATTTGGTGGAAAATTAAGAACAAATTTAGAACAAGGTTGAGCCTGAAGTCTTATCTTAAATTGTATTGTTGGAAAACGAGGCAGAAACTTTCCCCAAAAAAATGGACATAAAACGTCTTTTCCTTATTAACCTGAGGAACATTGACAGCTTTGGCACTTTTGTCTTTAATTTTTTCAAATCAGTTGCTCCTAGCGAAGCTAGATGCTGTGCTAACATTGTCTATTTATAATTGTTTACAAACTTTTTCAATAAAAAAGCATTAATATGCAAGAGAGATCATCTTAGTTGTAACATTTGGCTCTCATTCAGTCAAAATATCAAATGTTGTCTTGTATACTGTCTTTCTATGTATTTCTAAATGACTTACACGCTACTAAGTTAAGAACAAATTAAGAACAATTCAGGCTCAAAATTTGGGGAAAATTAAGGAAAGTCAGCCTGAACTTCAATTTTACTGGTTCTTATAAAAAATAGTGTAATTATGTTGTAAACTTTGTGAATTTCTTTTATTCCCTATACTCTACCATCTTTTGCCATTTGCTTGCTTCCAATTCTGCAATCAATTATTAGTTTTATTGGCTTTTTCGCTTGCAGTTTGACAGTATGCCTGTTCTGTGTTGCAGTTGATTTTCAGATTTATCAGTTTTTATTTCATTGCTTTCTTTAGTGATGTTTGGGTTGTAGGTTTTTGCATGGTAAATATTGTGTTATTTAATTTTCACTAAAGGGGAAGATCCTCGCTTGTTTTGGAGCACTTTCATATAACAGTGAATTTTCTGTGTTGCGTATTATAGCGTACTCTTCATCACCAATATGTTGCATTGAGCTCTATTTCATTTAGAACCTAGCTGTTTCACCTTCATTCTATTCTGAAGAACTTCGATGCTTATTAAATAAATAAACAAATAAATGGCAACATCATTTTTTACATTTGCAAAAATGATGTTTCGTACAGACATAAATAAGTGACTAGTTTTGGTGCCAGATGACATTCCCCTTTCCCTACCTGTTTTCCCCGCTTTCTCCATATTACAACTGCTGATTTATTTATTTAAGGGTCACAGCTATATTTGTTGACCAATCTCAAACGCAAATTATTCAGTCCCAGCTTACTTGGAATGATGTTATGCATTTTTGCTTTACTTCAGCCCCTCTGCTTTACTGAAAGGTTGTGTTTCTCTTCGAGTTTTACGCGACCATGTTCTTTCATAGTTTGAAAGAAGTGTGTCAGCAATTTTCTTTAAAATTGTTGCCTGTTATTTGAATGTCAAATTATCATCTCATAGAAAGTATGCGAAGTTGGGTTGCTTTCACAATTCTTCATATAATCTCATATTTAAAAATATCAATTTGCACTCATTTCTGGGTTTCAGCACACATGTATCATTGTTAATATACTTTTCCCATTAGAGAAGTTTCTAACTCCCTAAAATCTAGTAACACATGCATTTTTATCTTTAGTACTTGTGAAGTGTAAGACAACGAAGAGACTCCCTAGGCTTGTTTTGTCTATCATAACTGCACAGCCAACACTGCTTTGACAAGTGTTTTACTAGCAGTTCTGTTTTACTTTACGTAGAACAATTTCAGTGTTCGTTGCTATTATTTGTTGTAGAAACATTTGCTAGCATACTGGTTTTTATGTTTTAGGTATGAGTTCTTCCAAATTGTATATCAATTCATCTGGTTTTTATTTCCACTGTAGAGGATTATTTTCTGGTGCTTTATATAATTGTGTTACAGAATGCTCTATGGTTTTTTGCAACTCTCTGATTTTTCCAATGAGTGGTATTAATTTTGTCGCATGAGTCAGACAATTTTTCGTGTTTTCAAACTGTTGTTGAATGTTCAGAGGTTGAATTGTGCAGTAGGCCTAATCTTCGATTATGCAACACGTTTCATGCTCTTATGAAAAGTAGAGTGAGAAATAATTCTCTTCATCCAGGTGAAAGTATTCTTGTCGAGCAGAATCAAATGTTGAAAGTATGATAAGCAATTATTGTTGAATTGCACTTTTCTTTGACCTTGTTCGACATTAATTCGCAAACAGCCTAACGTTGTTTCTTTGCATTGTGGACGGGGGTCGTGCTATTGGTGTTTGACTTAGGTTACGCTAATGCCGTTTTGCGTAGGAAATTAGGGCGGCATTTTAACGTTTATCCAGTACAGGTAGACTAAATACATCTGTTCGCAGCATTTCTTCGACCTTTTTACTTTTGTTTAATATTTTGTAAGTTTTAAGTGCTTGAGGGATTGTGATGGAATGTAGCATATCTTAGGCCTAGTTTTGCTTAGTTTGTTTACTCTTGACAGCACAAAGTGACCGAGAGAACATATTTAGTGTGGGGTTGTATGTTTGGCTTAGGGGAATACAGTTTTATCATATAGATAAAAGATTTGAGGCACGAGCAGTGCCGTTGGTTGCGGGATTTCTCTTTACACACCCTGCTTCCGTTAATTTGTTGTTCTTGACATTAATTTGTCCAGTAAGGTTTGAAACTTGTCAGTTTGGTGTTATAGCTTCAACACTTCACTGAACTGTTTTACTCCTATGGAGAATAAATTACACCCGATATTTCAATTCATTCTTACCATCTACTAATGCATTGCTGAAGGATTTCCTTAATAGTGCACCGGGGAGCGATTGGTAAGAAATTTGGTTCAGTGAAGTGGTGTGTGATTGAGTCAGCATTGCATGTTTGCATAAATATTCAACTTAGACATTTGTGTTTCAACTTGAGTTGTTTCTGCTAACATGACGCGATATTTCATATCTATTAGGTTAAACGCATTTTTTTAATAAGCAATTTCAACTCGGGCTCAGTACTAAAAATTGCTTAGCTGGAAGGCAAATCTGAGTATTCAAAAGTGCTTAGCAATTGCTCCACTTTGTGTTCGTGTTTTTTGAAAATAGATTAGTAAAAGGTTAATATAGGGCCATATAAACTGAAAACGGTTTGATAATTGATAAGTATTGAAAGTCAACAAGTATTGAGGGCAGATAACGCTTGTACAGGTTATTCCTGTTAATAATATGGTGTCAGTTCATATTTCCTGTTAAGTACTGAAAATACAATTTTTCAAATTGCTTAGCAGTCTTCAATCAAGTACTGAAATTGCTTAACTTTTTGCCTTGCCGAGTGCTGCCTTGCTTATAAAGCAGTTGCTTATTAAAAAATGCGTGTACTGCCTATAGGCCTATAGTATTTGCTGGCTACAAAATTACTAAAACTCATGTAAAGTGTAATTCTATCCGTCAGCTATTCTGTTGTTGGTGGTGTACTTTACCGTCAAATTTTCCAATTTAAAACTGGAAGTAATCTGTAAAAATATAATCTTACGAGGATTTCTTGGTCATCAATGCAGTACTGATGCCAGTAAATATAGCAACTATTAATTCCAGTGCTTAGTTCCCAACATAGACATACTCAACAGCCACACTACAGCAAACCTGTGAATGCTGAAGCACTTGTTACCTTCCTGCAAGTGTCTTTTAAATTTTATTCTGTGCTGCTTCCTCATTCCTACGGTTGATAGTGTTAAAATTAACGTTTCCTAGTAAATTTAGACATATATTTGGTTAATTTGGCTTGGACCAGTTGGTTTGTTTATGTTAATACACATGTGCTTATTTTCATTTGCAGGTTTTTTATCAGATTGTTTAGTGATCAGAAAGAATCTTAAGTTTTAGTACATTAGGAATAGACCAAATTGTAAACATAGTAGCAGAAAATATGAATATATGGTGGGAAAGTATGATGTAAAATTCAAAAACTTTGAAAGTTTGAAATTCTGTATATTGATGTTCATAGCCACTTCACATGTTTTTGCTCTTCTACGACAAATGCATCTTCAACGAACAATTTAATAACAAAGCTGTCTTACCTCTTACTTTTTCATTTTTAATCATATTTATAGTTACTATTTTAGTCATATTTATCTTTAGTCATATTCGATGCCATGCTTGCTGATTTATTTTCAAATTAGGATATCATCACAGTCAATTAAGATTCTTGTTTTTATTACGTTGAACAAATAATTTCGTAGCAAAAGATACGAATAGAAAATATTGGGGCACCATGAACCAAATTCTATTGTTGATTTATGATTATGAATGGATTTCATAGTAAATGTGTCAAAGATAAGTTCGGCACTGATGTTAGGGTTTTTGTGAAGTTCTTGGGTGAGCAAGTGCCGACAGTCTAAAATTTGTTCCCTTATTTTCAAAACCGTTATAGTACAGAAATGAATAGCATATTAACCTACATTAGCATTTGTTATGATTTGCTTTCGTATTGCGCCTGTTGTTATATTATTTTGAATTTCAGAAATAATGTTGTATTTTGTGAGGAAAATTACTTCCTTTGATAACTAAATTTTGTCTGTATCAATGTCTAATGATTTATGTTTCTTTAAACTGCTTCACCACTTTTGCGACAGCTCATTGCTTACAGAGCTGTTCTTTCCGAAGAGAAATGGCTTCTTGTCCAAAAAATCATCTCACCCAACCTTGAAATTGTATAACAACTTGTTCACATAGCCTTATTTAATCAGAGAAAATTTTTCACCAAACCAATTTCTCTTTAGTACCAGCCCCTCTGTAGAAAATGAAAAGCGCCTTATTCTAAAGTGATTCACCCTGTTGTCAACTCTTTTCCTGTACAACGTAGCTGGTCTGTATTTTATCATCACTAGACTCAAATTCTGTTCTTGGTAGGAATCTTCCATTGGTGTTAAATATGAAAAATAAACCTGATTTTATGCTTGCATAGAATCAGTAAGACACGCCCCAACATTGCAAAAAATTTTCCCTAACCCTATTGTTCCTATTCATGTTAATAAACTCTTCCTATTTCATATACCTGACATACATGTTATTTTATCAACATCTTTGTTTTGCTCACCCAAAACTTTGCTTAATATGCTCCAATGCATTCCCACATGGTTGCTTAATATGTTTTTACGTAGCATTATGCATTCTGGGAAATATAACTGTCATTGACTTTTTCTACTCGTGTTTAACCTTCCTGTAGATCAAGGTTACCAGACTTGGGATTTTATCCCAAGATCTTAGGATTTTTGAAGGTGATGGGATTTTTCTTGGGATTTATTTTTTCGAGATAAATCTTGGGAATTATAGAAATTGCTCTGGAAAATTATTATCGATATCTTTAACTTATTGCAAAACCATTTGTGTTTTCGTTCGTATTGCTAATTCTTACTTTTTCTAATTACTGAACCACAAAATAGGTGTTTGACGCATGACCATAGGGCTGCAGCCGGCTGTAGAATTGTGTATCAAGATCTGACGTCTAGTTTTGAAGAACTATTGGTTAGGCCTCGGTTACACGAGCAATTTTCTATGAAAAGTTTCCTTGCTCGTGTAGATAGGCAGCAAGTTTCATTGCCAAATTTTTCATTGTCATAGAAAATTGCTCGTGTAACCAAGGCCTTACAGATAATTCAGTCTATTAACAACGAAGTCTACAATTGCTTGTATCGAACAAAGATGAATCTAAATCCTTCCTTTATGAAAGAAATTTTCATAGAAAGAATAACATATTACAACTTGCAAGTAATTAACAGCGTCTACGCACGCAAACCTAGGACTACAGCCTATTGGTTAGAAAATATAAGTTTCCTGGGGCAAAATCTCTAGCGAGACTTAACATTCTATAAAAAGAAATTCCAACCAGCAAACCGTTTTAAAAAGCATTTTAAAGTTTGGAATTTTATGTGGGACTTTAGATCATGCAAGAGTTTTATTTTACATTTAGGTTTTATTTAGATATATTTTTATTCTTCCTTGCTAAATGTTATTTCAATAGATTTCAGTTCTCAATTGCTAAAGTTTAATTCCATTTTCGATTATTTGTCGCTTTTTTTCGTAATATATTGTGTTAAATGGTTGGGATTAAATAGCCTCGAGACATTGTTCAAGTCAACCTTACATTAAGAAATTAATATCATTATTCCTTTTTTGTAAGCATTTTGAAATAACAAGGATAAAAGGTCTGTTTAAAGTTCCCACATTCATATTGACAAAATCTACCATTTTCAAATTAAAAAGGATGCATTCGAAAAGGGCAGTGCCCCTGATTCCTAGTTACATGGGACATTTTAATGGTAGTAAAACAAGTGGTGCCCCCTCAGATCTCGAGGAGATGCTATAATACCATTGTGTTGGGATCCTACTATCTAAGGGGGGCGCGTGCCCTGGGGCAGCACGTCACTGAATACCGTAAGTTCTCTATTAAGCCCCCCAGGGGGCTTATTAATCTCCAGCACTTTCAAGTGGGGCTTATTTAGAGAGGAGGGTTTAGTAAATTTCTTTAAAATTTTCAATAGTTAACTAAATATTTGCTGTTTGAAAATAGAGAAAAGTACTCATATTGTTTAGTTAATACATTATTAGTTCACAACCGAACAAACAAATTTGAAAAATTGTGTAGTAACAGTTGATATAGAACATTTTTATCCGCAGTAAGTCAATGAATGACTTTTGATTCTTGATAGCATGAGAACTATTGCTTTCAAATCGTGATATTGCTTAGTTTACTCACTTCTATGAAGCTTACTTACGCTTGGTAGTATTCAACATTTTCTTGGGGGTTTTATTGTTGAAGGGGGCTTAATTGAAAAGGGGGCTAAAAAGAGAAATGGTAATAGCAAAAAGGCGACATGGATAAATGACGTCATTGCATATATTGAACCTTAGCAATTTTATTTTTGAAAACAATGGATATTGGGATTTTTTTGAGCTTCAACTTGGGAATTTATGGGATTTGAATCTGGCAACCCTACTGAAGATTTTCCTATAAACATTTCAAATTTTTTGATAGCATGACTGGAATCACCCACACTGATGAAAATTTAATTGTTCATTGCCCTTGTCTGTTTTCAAGTTCAGCTTAACATTTAAAGTTATGACTAAAAACATTTCATGCCCTTCAAGTTGTTGGTGGACAAAATCAGCATGTTTTTTGAAGATTTTCAGACATTGATATTGGCGTACGCTTGCGCATGCACAATGTTATCTTACATATATATTCGTGACGTACCATTATCTCTGCACTGTCCCCATAGACAATATAGTGCTTGTTTCGCTAGAGACTCTTCGAAAATAGCGCTCGAGAGGGTGTTCACCAGTCTACATTGCTATACTTTCTAGGGGCGCGAAGAATGGTAGATGTAGTAGATACAAGCACTCAGCAGCCAGTTGAAATGACCATGGCCCAGTGGACTAAGTATTTTGGAAGCCCAGATAAAGACAGAATACTTAATGTTATTAGTTTGGAATTCAGCCACACTGGAATGGACAGATTGGTGGAGCCCCCAGAATTAGTACGTATATATGTTATATATATATATGTATATATGTAGATCGTAGATAGAAGTATCGTATATATATATAGATCGTAGATAGAAGCAAATTAATATTAACAATACTTCTTGGATAAATTCACATCCTACAGCTTGATTCAAATGTTTTCAAAAATGATTTACGTGTGTCTAATAAGATTTTTTTGCAATTTTTTGTATATTGTTGCAAATATCATTTCTGTGTCCCATTTCTCTTTATGATTTTGTGGAAGGAAAAGAACAAAAATATATTCAGTTAACTTTTCCAGGAGCTAGCAAGTTTTTATCTTCTAAAACTATTGTGCTTGCGTTTGCTGTCAAAAAATCAAAGAAACCAAAGACTGCTGGTCAATGTCCGATAAATGTTTTGCTTTCTTTGGCGCAGCTTTTTCTCCTTCACCTGCCATTCCAGGAGAATAAAGTTGGGAAAATAGTCATGGCTGGCTCAAACTGCCTGCAATGATTGAAGCTGCCTGCGGGCGGTACCCATGGCGCCCGCGTCTTTGTCGGACCGTATCGTAGATTGTCCACATGAGTAGTCCGATTGGATGCCGTTAGTTAGTGTCGCTTCTTGGTAAATTCACAAACCCAAAGTCAGGTTGAATGCAATATTTTAGTCAGTTGTATATCAAATTTATAATGTATGTGACTTTTTGAAATTGATGGAAAATTGAGTTGAGTTGAATTGCTGGAGAATTTCAAACAATCCTGTAAACAGAAAAACCAGAAAAGGAATATAAAATTGATGTCTGCCGTAAAATCCGCAAATAGAAAAGCCTTTGAATTGAGAACACACACTGTATAAGCTCTACCAGGCTCCCATTTTCAAGCAGAAATTGGAAAAATGCTTCTCTATTGAGCGCCTTCTGTGAAGGTAGCAAGAAGTTGAATAGGTTCTTGAAGCATATAGAATATTTCCGCATGAGATCATGTCATTCTATATTGTCCATGTAGAGTGAATTATATGTGCGTCTTAGAGGTATAGAGATTGCTGATATTGACGCTTTCGAAGGAATATCAAAGGATGAAATTTGTTGAGAAGATAGCCTGGGACTATCAATTGTTCCTGATAATTATATTGAAGATGAGGAAACGATAATTGATTAATAGTAATAAGCTTTGCGAATCAGCCAGCATATTTTATTCATAGAAAGTATGTACACAAAAAATGCAAAGGAACGTTTTTGTAACATTATTACCTTAAATTATTGGTAAACCCCTC
>OLMO02000262.1:19792784-19846469 GCA_900291935.2 Cassiopea xamachana
ACCCCCCCCCCCCCCCCCCCCCGACTCTTATGAGTTCCTGTAGAGGTGCAAAAAATATGTAAACCACCATAGCTTGGCATTGCTTTTGCGGTATTGGTGATTGGAAAGCTTTGCTTTTGGACATTGAGGATAGTTAAACAGTTCACACAAGGCCGTTGATCATTTTTGGAGAGTATTTTATTCATATGTTGTTAATTTTTTGCTGGTTTGCTTGGTTAGTATCATTTCATATCACACTAAATAAGGAATTGAAATTGAAATTTTCTCATTGCACTGTTTTCTGGGTTGCTGAACATTTGGTGGACATTATGGAGAGTGCTGAACATTCCATTGCAACCTATGAATCTTTGTTTGGCAATGCGAATGTGGATACGATTGATCAAATTTTACAAATCATTGCAGGTGAGGAGAATCGATTGGGTAAATACGATGTGGCCACCGGAGTTGATTGAACAACAGAAAGACACAACCAATAATTTAGATGATATGAAATACCCCAAAGTTCGAAAGTATGCTCATATAATTCAGTTTCATTATTCAATTTACGTTCATTATTTTGAGTGTATTACTGGTATCCACCACAAGTTTCCGTGCGAAAAAATACTGATTTTTTTCGCATATTTGTATTGTTTGTTGCAAATTGATCGGTTTTGTTATCTGATTCATGTTCCTTTTGTAAGCTATAAGCCTTTATTGTGTTTGCAGTTATGCAGCTTAACCTTTGTGTTTATACGCTCTGTGTGGTTGATTTTGTACGAATTATTTAACTCAGCTACAGGGAAAATCCCATTGCTGTTGCAGGCAAGGGGGTAGAATTCAATCAAGCTATATGTTTCTCATCTATATTTATTGATCCATGTGAGGAGTTATTGAGAAAAACATAGTGATCAGACAACAACTGTATTTTTGAATTACTTCTATGTTTATTGACTCTAGTACTAAGATTATTTAGAAGTTCTTTGGAATTAAGACAAGTTCATTTTGCATATTGTGCAAGGGCTTTTGTCTTCAGTGTTCAGTATCTGCAATGATTACCCCCAAGCAAATTGTGTGGTTGGGAGACAGAATCACCCACCCTGTACGTGCGAGTACATTGTTTACCTTACCCACCCAGCGACCTTTATCGTGTATGTACTCTTTGGATATTCCTCTTCCAATTAATGAAACGCTATCCATTTGGAAATTTTATCATACAGGACAGAAGCATTTGTAGTAAAGTTCGATTTTCTGCAATCAGAAAATCAGTACTCAAATGAGGTTATTTATATTGTTGTTGTTCTTTTAGGTATGTTCTCATGAGTGTCAGGGGGTGTTATACTGATTTTCACATTGATTTTGGAGGGACATCTGTGTGGTATCATATTTTGAAAGGGGAGAAGGTAAGATTGATTCTTCAAAAGTTGTTGAATTTCTTATTTTAGAAGTAGGAGAAACAATAGGAGAGACTTGATGTTAATGAAGGAAGCATCTTTGCTTTGCATGCTTGCCATAAAATCTCCAAAACATTTGAATATCTTTGGGCTTAAAAGCAGTTTCTCTAAGTTTATTGCTTATCAACATGTCTGTTATGGCCATAATTTTCACACTTGACTTTTTGTGCAGGTGTTTTGGATAATCGAGCCCACTTCAGAGAATCTTGCAAAGTATGAAAAATGGACTCTGTCGACAAAGCAAGAGGACGTGTTCTTTGGGGATATGGTTGATCGATGTTGTCATATTTATCTCAAGGCAGGAGATACTTTCATGATACCTTCAGGTAGCCTTTGCTGGTTGCGTGTTTAATTTTCATGTGAATTAATATTGGCAAAGAAAGCTCTAGGACCATTCCATACGTTCCAGACGGGACACAAAGACTTTTTTCGCTTGCTACGTGAAAATGAAGTACTATTCTTGAATTATAACTATATGCTGATTATTGGTTAGTGGTACACAAAGGATATTGTAATATACAAATAAGAGTTGATCAAGGGGTGATGTATGGTTATTCCGGACGAGCACTTATGGAATGGCCCTTTATCATTATCTGGTCACATCATGTCATGAGTTTGTCACCTGATTTGGAATTTCAATCAAGATTCGAAGATCTCATGCAATAAAATTTTGCTTTCGCAAGAAATTATTTAGATTTCTATTGGAAGTGTTGCAGTTTTTTTTTGATTTTCGTAGGCTGGATTCATGCTGTTTACACACCGGTCGATTCACTTGTTTTTGGGGGGAACTTTATTCACAGTTACAGCATCACACAGCAAATAACAGTCAGTGAAATTGAACAACGAACAAAGGTATCCATTCACTATCCACTTAAATAGTTTAGCTTAAGGCTCCAGGTTCAGGCTTCTGTGATCAATGGCTAGAAATATGGCCCAGCGCATGGGGATATCGTTCTAAGATGTCAAGTGTTGGATACGAGGCCTTTCTTTTCTGATACGTTGCTGCTGTGAAGGCAGACACTAATCGCAGTCACTAATTCTCTCACTGATGGGCATTGAAAACCCTCCCATTTATTGATTCAATTGTAAAATGTGTTCTTGAACTAGTGGTCTTGATTTACCAATTGGAACTCCATAGAAGGCTTTCTTTGAGAAGTTTTTGCATGGTGTATTAATAAATTTATGGAGAATTGGGATTTGCATTTTATGCCTATTTTGTGTCTTCTTCTCGTGTCATGAGAATTTGTGTAGAATTTCAATTTGTAACCGTTGAAGGAAAACGAAATTGTTGAGGGTATTACAATAGAAAGTTTGAAATTGATAAGTGAAATGGTGGGAATATTTGCATTACGTCAGTAGACCTTAGTTAATGGTCAGGGTAACAAAACTCGGATGTCGGATGGTCAGGGTAACAAAACCCGGATTTTTCTTTTAGGTTCCCAATCGCTTCAGATTTCCATTTTATCCTCAAATTCACTGGTATGCAGCAAAGAGGTACACAGAGGTATTGGAAAAAGACCATGAGCTTAGAGAAAAGAGAGCAAGGTCATCAGAAGAATCCTTGGATAACAAGGAGAATGATGGAAATATAAAAAATGATGTGAAGAAGGGATCACAAAAAGTAAAGAAAGAAAAGATTGAGGTTGTTAATGGTAGCGTAGCCTCAAATGCCGTTGGTGAACGACTTGCAAATGGTGAAGATAAAAATGGTATTCAAAAAGAGCCCTATTGGGAGCCGATCAATATCGGAGATTGTGAAGTACTGGGAGTAAAAAATCTGATAGAAAGATTGCGAACTTGGGATCGTGCTATTAAAAACTGCCCCCCAGAAATTTCGAACCAAGAAGCATTATTAGATCGACTTGAGGTATGATCTTTGAAGAGTTAGTAACATGAAGAAGAGTTTATTTGTGGTATATTGTTCTTGTAATGTTTTTGCGTATCCTTTACAATATTCTGTTCGTCAATTTTGTTTTACATGAAGAACACATAATGTGGCTTGATAACTTCAATTGATTAAAAGTATAGATAGTTACTTGGTTTTCTTTATGATTCTCATGAGATTTTCAAATCGATATGTTACAAACAATATATGAACTCAGTAGCGTATTGTTTTCCCCAGGAGTTGATTGAGATGCATGAAAATGACGACCCTTGGTTAGCAGCGAGAGGAATTGATATGTTTGAACAATTTGACCTGTACATGGAAGAAACGGTACATTTTTTATAAAAAAATTGGCTTTTTTACATAATAGGATTTTACGTAGTGTAAAGGTAGGACCCAGGAGAATGGAGTTAAAATCTAGAATATGTTAAATTTATTTCCTTCTCTGCCATTTGGTAGCATAGAAAGCTTTAATTCCTATGATATTTAGTGCAACGTCGTGGCAAAGGTGAATTTGAATTGCAGGAATATTTCGTTCTTAAATTACATTTCAGAGGATAGCAATATTGCTAAGAGTAAGAGTATAATGTTTTAAGACAGCATATTACCAATTAGTACCACTATTTTCATTAATTTATCTGCCTGGAACCAATAGTTTTCTGTAAAGAGTTAAACACTTTTTGTACATAAAGGTATTGTTTTAGATATTGAGAAAGGAGTAAATGATAGTCAGCTTAGTTTTTTAAAAAATAAATATTTGCACTATATTTGCTATTTGCTAAAAATGGATAAAATCACTGAATCCAGGGTTGTACACCGTTTATACGTCGACGTGAAAAAGCAAAAGTCGCTAAGGTTGACAAACCAGAAAAAATACGAAAGCCAAGGGCACCTTCAAGTACAGCTAATCGAAAAAGAAGACTACGATGTGGTGAATGTGAAGGATGCAACCGAGGAAATTGTGGTGAATGTAAATATTGTTTGGATATGCCAAAGTTTGGTGGACCTGGTAAAATGAAACAATCTTGTATATACAGAATATGTTTAAATGTAAGTTAGAATTTTTCTTAATATTTATGTGGATATTGCTTTCAATTTCCACTCTTATTTTCATTAGAGATATATTTATCAACTGATTAATTGGCTATGTTTTCATTTTGTTACAATTGACATGCAGCTATTTTTAGAATGACTATCCAAGCACTTTGTTTATTGACAGTTGTGAAGGCTTTTTGTATTGCGTTCATTCATAAGCTTCTGAATGTATAAATGCTATTTCTAGGATTGACAGTCAGGTATTTATATTGCTTCTAGCCAACACTGCCAACATCGGCGCGCTGTACCGTATGTAATGAGGTGAAAACGAACGATGATGACCCAATTATGGAGTGCAGCATCTGCAGTAGTTTGACGCATCCAAGCTGTTTGGATAAAAGAGGCCCTTGCAAGATATCTGATACTTTGAATAACTGCTGGGAATGCCCAAACTGTTGTAAAGACGAAGAGGTAAAATCTACTTTCTGTCAAAAGTTAAAGGATATTTTTTGATGAACAGTAGCACATTTGATGCTGTTTGAACTGAGAATGATCCTTTACCTTTAGTGTCAGTTTTATTCCCTGAGTGATCCAAATTATATAGTATTTTGAAACCTTTTTGTTTATCCATGATGAATCAACTTTTTAAGCTACTTTTAAATGATGTTTTACTTTTAGTTGTCATAAAACTCTAAACAACGTTCTTTAGGACACTCTCAAAAGAGCAATTTACAAAAGAACAAACCAGCTTTGTACAACAAATGGTTGAGTATGTTCTACCTTTCTGTTATTTTCCAGGCAGGCGACTTCGATCCTAACCTAGTAAGAGGCAAGATGGATCCTTTAAAGCGTAAGCTTGCTGCATCAGTGGGGTCAGCAGAAATAAAGGTATTAGCTTTGTAACGCCACCCATTTCTATTTCATTCAGGTCCACATTATACCATTTATATCTTCTTTGTTTCCTCAAAGAGGAGAAATTTGTGTGTGCTTCATCTTTTGTTGCTGACTTGAAGGAAATACAAAAATATGAACTCTTGTTTTTAGACTAGAACAATTTTTGCATATTCAAATTTAGTGCATACCAAAGACAAGGTGTCTGCCACATCAGGGAATTCAGGGAAATGAGTTATGCTTGAAGACCATCATTTAAAATCAAGGAAATTCGGTTAACGCCGTAGGTGATCAGCGAAAATGATTTTCTTTGTTTCTTCAATTTCCTGATGTGCTTGAAAGAAACTCGCAAGAAAATACATTATATCCATAATGAAATTGTTGATTTTCATATTCCATGATTGAAGTAGAGCACACTTCACTCAGGGAATACATGATAGTTTACTTAAGAAACTTTGCATTGCGATAAACGTTGTGCGTTATTTGCTCAGGACCTATATTGAATCAGGTAAGACAGAGTAGGAATCAGTGTAATATCAGGTAAAGCTGCTGGCCTGATTTTGCAGGCACCCTGACATAAATTCGTCTTTTTATTAATGATAGTTAGGGTAAGCTTTGAATTTCTTCTTATCGTTCAGGAGGAAGAGCAGTTGAAAAGACGAAAACGCTCAACGGTAGGCAGTTGTGTTGAATTGATATGCCCAACCAGATGGAACGTCTCCTTCGCAGAGCGAATCCCATTGGTTAATTCCTGTTTTAGCGCTTGTTTTTGTCATACGTATTGTATGTTAGGGGCATTGCATTCGTAAAACTAGCAGATGAGAATGTCTCAAATTTCTGTATTTTATTTGACAGCTTTTACTATCACTTTTAATACTTGCCAATCACCTGTCTATATTATTGTAATTTACTGTAATTGAATTATTGTAATTTCTCCTTTTTATATGAATGTAATTAGATTATTTATTTTTGCATTATTTTGCAAGACAATATAAAAATGAGCTTTTAGCTGCATACTCTACCCTGCTTAAATAATTTTAAATGATTTGATGAAACCAGCTGCAAAAGTTTTGAAGAGTTTGATTTCAGGAGAGGATACGTCATAACACTGAAGTCTGTAAAGGAATTTTATTCGGAGTTCTAGCACTTTCTTTGATGAAATGACTTATGAATTCAGCAATTTTTTTCTTCTATTAGTATGTTCATACGATGGTCATTTTATTCTGTTGTATCTTTTTCAGAATAATGGTGATTGTGATCCAAAAGGAAAATTATCTAAAAAGGTAGTAGAATCTATTGATAACATTATCTTTGATATGAGTAATGTTATTGCTTTTGTGTGATTCTAGGGAGTATTTTAAAATAATTAAATTGGTAGTTGTGTGCTCCTACCCAATGCGGATCTTATGATGATTACTATACAGTGAAGAATAGAGGTAGACAGATGTTATTTGATTTTACTAAGCCAGTTCATTGTGCCATTTGCCGCAATTTTCCGCTGCCATAAAATAACTAGATTGTATTATTCCCTTGAACTGAATTCCATTTGGAGAAGTGCCTTCTGAGATAATTTATCGGGCTTTGGAGAATGTTTTCCTCTAGTTTCTGTTTCATGAAATTTCTTCCTTCCTAGATTTTAGTGACACGGACTTAACTTCAAGACGCATTTGCTTTTAACGTGCGAATAGCAGTGCTACATCCTGCCAAAATAAACTTTTTTACTTCAGCCTAGAGTAGAGAGTGTCAGCGAGTCTGAGGAGGAGCAATCAGGAAGCGAAGATGAAGGCAAGCATAGCGAAGAAGACACACGTTCCTCTCAGCAAAGAAAACAATATCAAAAGGCACAAATGAAGCAATTAATTGTTGAAATTAAACCAATTGATCCGAAATTCGTCATCAGACCAAGGCCTATCAGCCCGCCTATAGATCAACTGACACTTAATGACGATAGCTTTCATCCTTTGGCACGAGACTTATGGCTGCGAATATTTAGTTGCTTGTCGCAATCTCAACTCTCTTTGTGTATGCGTGTGTGCCGTACGTGGAACTCTTGGGCATTGTCCCATCAGTTCTGGACTCGATTGAATATTTCCGACAAAAAGATGGATTCGTCAGTACTCGAAGGAATAATCAGGCGACAACCAGTTATTCTCTCCGTAGACCATTCTAATGTTATATGCAATCAAATACAATGGCTACTTGAACGGCTGCCTCATCTCAAAGAATTGAGTCTCCGTGGTAACAGCAGCTCCGCAGTTTCAGGCCTTTTGTCAGGTTGTTGTCCCAGCTTAGAATCGCTGGACATATCCTGGTGCGAGGGTGTCAAAGATGGCCTAATTTTAGACTTGCTATCTTCGAAACGGGAGAGCACTAAACGAAGTACGAGCCGATTCTGTGATTTAAAGAAACTTGCAGTATCTGGCTGCGACATATCTGATGAAACAATGAAGAATATTGCGAGATTTCTGCCATCTTTGGAATGCCTCGATGCTAGTTATTGTACATTGATCACAGATTCTGGCGTTGATAATTTGACAAGTGAATCCTCAATTTGCAGAGATATTTTGAAGAAAATTAACTTTTCAGGATGCCATAAATTAACACTAGCATCATCACTGCTTCTTAAACAGTGTGCTAAGGAACCAAAAGTTACCATGGAGCATCATGACAATCATTGATTGATCACTATTCTAATCACTTATCCTTTTTATGAAGCTGTGACATCATCGCACTATATAGCTTAAGAACCAGTTTTATAGGCTACCGTAAATTCTCTGTAACCTCCTCCCTAGTAACTTACTTGAGAGTAGAACTAAATAAATCCATAGGTTTTACGAAGGCGGTCTAGTTCTGCCAGGTTAATATTCTACCAAAACAGAAGGCAAGCAGATCAACTTAAACAAAAAGGATATAGATTTTCAACACACTCGTGTCGCAACTGAACAAGCAAAGTTGAGAACTTCATGAAAACAGTTATCTCTAACGTTATAGAATGGTGTTCGTATGTGTCCATTAAGTGCAATCAGTTGCATATAAACATTGTCTTTCTATTACCCATTTTTAGCACCTGCCTCTCTTAAAAGAGTTGGCTTATTGGAGATGAATTGAAGGGGACTTAGAAGAGAATTTACGGAACTCCTGAACACATTAACTTGTACGCATTAGAAACATATTTGCTTTGATAAACTGTAGATATTTTCAGCTAAAGATGCCTGTAAATGTTTTAGAGCAAACCAGGGGCGGACTGGCCAAGACTTTCGGCTAGGGCACAGTTTGACCAAACTGGCCCATGAATTGTAAAAAGCGAAAACCATTGGGGAGGAGAAATGTATTGCGAAGCTCTCTATACTCTCGTATTGTATTTTCATAAACATAGAAGACACAGAGTTGGATAATTTTTGGATTGACGCCTTCAAAACCTAACATATTTTTCTCTTCATCCAATTGACCCTTTGCCCTAATGGCCCGATCACCCAGTCATTCCCTGGATCCAACTTAGTGAGTAAATTTACCAGATCCCAACCTTGATAAAGATAAACGTGCGCCACCCTTAATTTATAAGAACAGTTTTATAAGCACGAGCTTGACATCTAGTGGAGAATTAAGAACAGCCTAAAAACAAGCTTGAAGCTCTTCATGCTGTTGGGCCTTTGATGTCATGAAATGTCCTTTCTTTGCTAGCCTTTTGAGAATTTACAGCCTTGTCACTTCTCCTCTATGATTTTCGAGAATTAGTTGCCCCTCGCAAAACTAGATACACACTACCCTAACATCTATTTATAGCTTGTTTATAAACTATCTTCAATAGAAAAAACGTTGATATGGATTCAGCCTCAAAATTTTGGAAAAATTAAGAATAGCCAACCTGAACTTCAATTTTAATGGTCCTTATAAAGAAAGAGTATATCCACATGCTCACGCTAAAGTATGTTCAATTATCGCTCTTCAGATCGAATATTTTGATGCAGTGAAGCACGATAGAGTTGTTGGGCCCAGACATTAAAGTGTAGGCCACCCTAAGGATCATTCAAAAGTACGTAACGGTAGGGGATGGGTGGGTATGCTCTATTGTTGTGACAAGCTATTACGTAAAATAGAGGGTGCAACTTTCTTTCGTTACGTAACGCCGAAGATTCGGCGAAATAGTTCGACTTTTTCACTTTTTGATGAGTGTAGAGTTTAAAACCCTTATCGAGATTGAGTCTTGCACTCTAATCATTCTTTAATTTCATCGATTTTGAACTATTATCTTTTGTTATACTGCATCAAGTTGTATTTTGCACATAAATAGAGGCTGTTGTTGGGGGGTCTCATGCCAGAATGTTGCGTAATAAAGAGGTGTTATCAGCTCGAATGTGATAGGCTGTTACATACGGGGGGAGGGGTGATGAGTCAAAATGAAAATTTTTCCGTTACGTAATTTTTCAATGATCGCCTACTGTGTTGCCAGTTGGTTGGTATTCTCTATGATCGTGGTAATGTGTATTAAAAACCGTTGAAATACACTGCGCATGTTTGTTCTTAAATCCTTCTTGCTGTTGAATTAAATCACAGTTGCATGGTCAAGTATTTGAGGCGGCTGGTAGTTGGAGAGCAGTTCTTCAGTTGCTCCAGATAATAGAGAGTAATGCATGCAAATAGATAGGTTTGCTTTACACCTAGCATTGTCGAGGTAAGAGAGATATAGCAGATGAAAACGAAGCAGGAAGAAGACATTACAATAAAGGTCTGTATTAAGTAAAAGGAATGCAATCTTACAAACAGTTTTAATTCTCAAATATAGCATTTATGTCCAGTTCTGCAGACTAAGCATTGAAATATTGGTTTAGGAGGGGTATAAAAGGATAATCTTTTTGGGGGTCACCCCTGTATTCAGTAGAGTATGGTAGTGCTTTTCTAAATTTTTAATAACGGTATTTAGGCCTGGGCTGAAAGTCCTAAGGAGACATTAAAGGAAAACTTCAAAAATTTTCCTGAAATGCAAATGGGGGTCAGGATCCTGCCTCCAATTAGAAAGGAGGTATGTATGGAAGATGATATTTTGATAAAGTTGTAATTTCTGAGCTCGAGCTCACAATACCCATTAAATATTCAGCTAGCCTCTGTGGTAGTTAAAAATCATCTCTCTGTCTACTGTCCTACAAGCAGTGCTTGTAAGGTGGGCATGTAAAAATATGTGTTTTTAAATTTCTATACATTTGTATATTTGCCAACCAATCTCTGTGGGATTGGGTAGAGTATGGCAGAGCTTTTCTAAATTTGTAATAATTGTGATTAGGCCTGGGCTGAAGGTCCTAAGGAGACATTGAAGGAAAACTTGAAAATTTTCCTGAAATGCAATAGGGTCAAATTCTGATGGATCCTGCCTCCAATTAGAAAGGATACACGAGCTCATTAAATAACATAAGAAAAGGACATGAAATAATTCAGAGATTAAAATATGGCATATCATAATGACATGATATTTTCATTACTTTTAAATACACACATAAATACTCTCTTATAAGGCTCAGAATCACATTTTACTAAAATATAGTCATGAACTATAGGTAAAAATCAATTAATAGTCAGACTGTGTTCTTTACAATTATGCAGCAACTGTTGTATCTAGCAGAATTATTGTCAAGTACAGTGCAAAACCTCTAACTTTTGTTGGTCAAAAACAAAAAATGGGAGCATATACTATTTAAATGGAAAAAGGGATCAAATCTCTAACATTCCTTACTTCTCAATTTCAAAAAGTTGCTAATAATTTGATATAAGTGGGAGGACCTCTCCACACACTGCAGACACCTTAAAGTCAGCTAAGTGGTCACTTCTTGTCTTGCCTATGTTCAAGATGGCAATTGGTATCTGCATTTCCTTTGCTAATAATGCCAACCTATAACTAGAAAATGTTTCTGTGGATGAACCAATTATGAGTAAAGCATCAGACTCTTGAAGTTTTTGGTTAACAAAAAATTTAATGTCTGTTGGAACATTGTCACCAAAAAATACAATTTTTGGTTTAAGAACTCCATTGCACTTTTCACAGTTAGCCATCTGAAATGATTCAATCAACTTTTCATTAACAATAATGTCACCATCAGGAGCATCTTGACCATGCTTTATGCCTTTCCAGTTTGGATTCATTCTGTATAATTTTTCTTGCAATTCATCTCGTAATATTTCTGATTTGCACCCAAGGCACTGTACTCTAGGAAAATTAAATATAAAATACAAAGCAAAAATATGTCAAACACAGTTCATGAACCACAATAATTCTAGCAATAGCTAAACAAGAAAGGTTTTCTACACCAGGTTTCTCATACTTTACTTAATACAGTTGGAATTCAGCATCCGGTAAATATTGCTTTTACAAAACAGACTAAGTATTTTTTCTTCAACAGGAAAGCTGACCAAATTCATAGAGCAACATAGAGCAGGTTAAATATTTCCTTCTCTCTGGATTTTAGCAAAGACTGAGGTTGAAAATAGCCCCCTGGTCGACTTGAAATATTCTGAATGATCACTTGGGGCAACCAGTTGCTATGCCCCCAGATCATCATTCAGAGTGTCAAGTCAACCATGGGGCTTTTTTCAACTTCAGGTTTGATGATTTTGAAGATGATTGTAATAATAATTTTACAAAATATCATACATTGATGATGAGCCATGAAGTTCAGTTACTTTGAGACTCCCTGCTTTGGTGTGCAAACAATCAACGTTTTGGGTCACGAGCCAGTGACATTTCCCTCTTCTTTCCATCTCTGCCAAAGATAAATGAGTATTATTTGGCTTTTTACTTGAAAATATAGGCCATCCAGCAAAGTTTCTTGCCCAGTAGCGATGCCGTCTAAGCGGCTTTTTCAAAAAGTCATCGTGGAGGATGGGCCTTTGATCACTGATAGCATACAACCCAATGCCTTCAGAACGATAATCTCGTATTCCTGACTCTGTTGATACTCCTGCTCCAGTCAACACAAAAAGTCGTCTAGATTTAGCAATAAATTCGCTTAGTTTGTGCAAATCATCTTCGGATGCCTGAACTACACCAGATTTGGGCACAAACATTTGTGTGTAACACTGTGCCCTAACCAAAATCGGAGATACAGACTTTTGTCTTGTAGCACAAAACACTCTAAAGCATTTCTCAAATGCTAGTGACTGTTGATCCCATAGTCTTGACAACATTATCATAATTTCTAGAATTTACATTATACGGAATATGAAAATATCCATGAAGTACAGCATATCATCCTTAAGTTATGAAACAAGAAAATAATGCGGACTGTTGGTTGAGCCTCCATAACATGGTTAAAAAATTAAGCCTCTTTATCAAACATGTTTTTGAAATGTGGCGGGAGAAGGCAATGGGGAGGATTTAAACCAAGCTTTAAAACCAAACTGCTTTGTTTTAGTAAGTAGAAGAAATGCTTTGTATTTTACCAGTGACTTTGGAAACTGTCGCTCTCTTTCGAATACCCAATATTTCTCACTTCCATTCTATTTGTTAAATAGCGTTTACTAGACTGCAGACTATGACACAGTTTGCATGGATTTCGCGTGTGCCCAACGAGAATTTAAGGAGTGTGAGTGCGCACTTGAAACTTGCGTGCATAGGTTCCACCTCGAAAACGCAATTTCTACACTTTCAAATTTCTGACATGAGTGTTCAGACCAGTGATGCGCCGAGACACCTTCTGTTGGAGGGGCGGTTTGGCCAATTGACCAACTATTCTTACGCCATCCACGCCCCCCCAGTCAGCACATCCCTGGCTCAGATAGTGTTGCAGTATTTCTGTGCTAGTGATCGAGTATAAAAGCTAGTTATCGTGCAATCGACCACGCCTATCTTAATGGTGTGCGTGGCAATTTTCACGAAAAGATCTCGGTTGTTCAGATGTTACACTTCGCATTCTGGAAAACATTGAGCTGATGTTTACCAGCGGTGGCCCCAGAAAGTTTTTAATGGAGGGGCTGACTCTTCAGACGAGGGGAATAAAATGCCATTGTCAGGGTACTATGAATGCTAGAAATCTGCGGAAAAATGGGTTTTCACCTTCCGACGAGGTCTATCATGTTTTGACGGGGAGCTGTAGCTTTCTGGTCTTCCCATGACGCCACCCCTTATACTTACTAGTGATAGATGAGATAATGCAATGCTTTCCAAGCTATAACACTGATCACATGCATGAGCTGATATCATCCAGTGATTTTCCAATACCAACTAAATAATGTACAATTGGTTCAACATTTTAGCTTCAAAGAGCAAGTACGACGATGCATTTTCAATCAAAGTAAAAGATATAGTTGTAAAACCCCCCAAGCACCTCAATTCATGCATCCCACTACTTTATCTGTCTACAAAGATTGTCAGCATTATACAAACGTGCAAAAAGGCCGCTTCACGAAGGGTACACGTTTTTCTATGTATAAGAAAATGATGGGTAAGAAAGTAGTACCCAGCTGCTGTTGGATACTTCGTCATGTATAGCGTTCCTCCGCAATTCGTCGTATATTAAGCTTAGTATTCGCTTCACAGTTTAGAGTTTATAGTTCAGAGTTTATAGTTTACAGTTCACCGGTAAGAGTTACGAGTTTGAGTTAAGACTTTCAAAAGAACAAGATTTATTAATTACTGTAAATATTAGGCTGATTTAATGTTGTTATATGTCCAACGAGAAATTTAGTTAATTGTCAAGTCTTGCACTAATCCACAAGATCATAAAGTTTCCAACAATAATGGCTTTACAACAGCTGCTCAAAAAGTTAAGAAAGTTCAGTACTGGATTTTTCACACCTAAGAAAATGTATAAGTGTTCAAAATACGATGTATCTGTGTAAAAGATCCTAGATAAGCTATAACAGCCTTCCTCTAACAGTTTAATTTCTGTTACTTACCAAGATTTATCATAATTTTAGGCGTACACGGAGCTTTTCATTTTCCTTTATGCGCATGTGCAAAAGAATGCAACTCAAAAGCTTTTTTAAGACAATCTTAGGAAAGTTTTAATACTGGAATCGTGAAAAGTAAAACTTTCTTATAAATAAAGCACTTGATAGATCTCTTTAAACCAAATTATCAGAAACTTTGTCATATCATTTCTTTAGCATAACTATGTTTAGGGTGTGTAACATCACTTGCGTTTGCTGCTGATACAGTTTATTGCAATAAATTGGCTCCACAAGATAGCAGGATGCAGTGAAAAAGAGACGTAAATTTAGCTTTATTTCATACTTGCCTTCGCCATTTTCACAACAAAGTTTTTCTTTCTACTCATTGCATCATGGGATTGTCGCAAAGCTGCGCAGTGCATCCCATCCCATACATGTATTGCCACAATGAAATCAATTGGAAACGTTCTTGGATCATAATGCTGTAAAAATTTCTCCTCATTAAAACGGTACTATGATTTCAAATAATTTTGTTTGCCTTGGGAACATGAATTCTGTTCAGACACAACTTGAAAATGTTAATCGACCATTTTCTATCAGCAGCTATGAATTTTTTGCTGCTATAACTAACTCGATTTTGCTTGAAGCATGGCTCTACTCCGCAAGGCAAATTCGGCTTCTTTTCTACAGAGTATTCGCAACTGTTTATCAAACTATTAAGGAAAAGGCTATGTCGCTTTTTGGAAATTTTCAGTCATACCTGATTGCTGGTTAAACCTGCAAGCCCTCAGCAGGAATCCTTGCAAGCTGCTAGATTTATGTAAATGAATTCCAAGCATAAACTTGACTAGAAGCGATTGCAAATTTAGGAGAAACAAAAATATCCTTTCATCATATTTTTTTCATCTCTATGACTGTAGTCCACAACAGGTTCTCGCTGAATAAGCGCTGTAGGGATTTCATTTAGAAATTCAGTCATATATCTGAATTATTTTTGACACTTACAATTAATTCTTATTAATGATAGATGGAGATCTGCAAGTACTCCATATCAATTCTTTGTCTTCATGCTAACCACTAGATATCTTTCATTTTGCTGCTCTTCATTGCACAATCACGCCAATGGTAGTTATCACATGTTTTGCCCGTGTGCATGGTATTTTTTGAGCACTTTGCTTCACTTATTCGAACGTAAAGATGAACAACACCGAAATGCAGCCTTCTTGCATCCCTTAACGTACTTTTTGCTTTCTTCTCTTGTCATCACTAATTAAGGTGCTTGCTATCCTGGATTACTGAATTTTTATTTCATTCATTACGTTCACGATTTCTAGCTACATCAAAGAGTATAGAACGTCTACCTTTCTGTGAATAACCAGCAGTTGTAGTAGACTTTTTAAAGAAAATTTTTTACTGAATAATTAAAAATACGATATGACTTGAATACTGTGTATGAAACAGTCCTAACTGTGAAATTTAAGCAGACACAGAGATATAGAGCGAGAGAGATGACGTTTAAATAATAATCATCATAATCGTCGTTGTCGTAGCATTCTTCGATGCACTTCTTCGGTGGGCAACTTTATACTCGGTCAGGATTCCTTCATGCACGAGCGGTCTTTAGAATAGTATTGGAGAGAGTAGACATTTTAATAGCTATTAACTTTTATCTTCATTCCAACTTTACTGTACTAATGACTCGGCTAGGTGACTCGCGTCCCTGACATTGAACCAACCAACTATAACTCATGATTCACATAGTTCTAATTCTAATGCTCACCTTAACCTTACTTCTAGTCCCTACGAGGGGTTCACTTAAATGGTGTAGAAATACTGATTTAGGATGCATCAGCATTTTTGCCGACATAGAGTAATCGCTACTCAGCATAAAATACAATACAAGAGTAATGCTAGTTTATTCTATTATACCAAGTCTAGTCGAAAAAGAATTACTAGATATTATGGACACATCAGACGTCATAACAGCATACAAAAGTCATTAGTAGAGGGAATGGTTGAAGGTACAAGAGGTCGCGGAAGGAAAAGAACCAACTGGGTAGATAATGTCACTAGATATGCTGGGATGGGCATCAATGATTGTGCAAGGAGGGCGATGGACAGGAAGGGGTGGCGAATCGTAGTCTCCAACGTCGTGGCCGACACGGAACAGCGGTAAGGTAAGTCGTGTATGACGAAGGGTAGATAATCCTTAATCCCTAAAACAATAGAATGGAATTCTGTGTAATGCACAGTCATTTTTACGGGAATTCCTATGGTGTGCCTAGCTTCACGAAATTACTACGTTTGTATTACTTATATCTGGTCTAACTTATTTCTTAACGACAAAAAAAATACTTTTGGACATATACGTGCGTCTTACAATTTAGTGAATAGAAACTACCGATATACACATATGCTTACATTTCCTGGAAACAACAATGATTCTGTTGGCTCATTTTCAGTCGAGTCCTCGACATATCTCATGAACAACTAATATAAGACGGCTCCCTCAACCTTTCGCAAGCCTTGAGAGTCCAAATACCTAATATAGCAACGCGAAACGACATAGACCTCTACAGCCTTCTACAAGCACTGTGAGTCTAAATACCGAATAACGAAATATGAGACGTCCTAATACAAAATACAAGTACTTTTGCAAGCTACTTTATCTGTCCTAATCTTCCGTGTATAGCTCGATTCTTACATTTACAAATTAGCAGTATGACATAACTCTCAACAAATGATGGTGTAAATTTATGGTCCGTTCGTTCCGATCTTATTCTTAGTGTATATAGGGGGTCATTCAAAAAGTAGGTAATGGTCGGGGGGTGGATGGGTATGCGCCACTTTCTGGGGCGGATCCAGGGAGAAATCTGACCAGGGCTCAACCAAAAGCTCTTGGGCGTGGCTATATGGGTGTGACATTAAGTGTGGGCTTGATAAACGTGACTCACTGAAATCCAGCACAGCTCAGTTGAATACCTGACTTCGTTACAAAAATAAACAGTTGAAAGCGGAACTAGTGTTGGGCGGAAGTACAATTCAGTGCAACAGCCAAACGCAAGGAAGTATGAAGCAGTCAAAATGTTGAGTACAGAGGCAAGGGGCACCCTCGCAAACAAAAGAGGCAAGTCTATAAGCTGCAAAGGGGGACCTTACCAACAGTGTTATGAAACTTTGGAGGGGCACGTGCCCCCTGTACCCTAGGGCTCCTACGCACTTAGTCAAATGGCCGTAATATTATCAAAATAATAGAAGCGACTTACCTCACTGGTGTTATACCAAAGCATTTGGTTTCTTGACAAGCAGGGAACTGCAGCTCTGAGAACTAGCATCATCGATTCAGACATTTCTAGTACCTCAAAGTAATTACCCATTGTCACTTAAAACTTCCATCATTCTTGCCACGAGGGCACTGTTTCAACATCAACAATATCACGTATAGTCGTCATGTTGACATAGTCGAGCCCTGTTCACGGAGTATTGTGATTGGCTAGAAGAAATTGAGCTGTGGTCAGGGCGATGTCTCATTGGAAGAAAGAGAACATTTACATCTGACCAGGGCTCGTCCCAAACTTGTTTACAAAATAGAGATATCTGATTGGATCCAAGGTAGTTGATCCTCTGTATATTACAGACTCACCAGGGCTCGGAAGGAGTGCAGCATGTGATAGAAAAGCTGAATAGTGATTTGACAAGTATATTCCCAATGTGATAGCTGATTGGATAATACTTTCTTCTGCGCCCGCAAAAGACACCTGTATCTTAGAGGTGGTTATTCTTAGAAAGACTGAAACAAACAGCGAGAGGGCTTTATTGGCATTGTCCGTTAGGAGTAAATACTGGTGACTGCCTTTGATAATTCCTGTTTTAATTCAGCCAGCTATTTAGGATTGAAAATCTGACCAGTGCTCAAGCCATGGGAGCGCTGGTCTGGATCCGCTACTGAATGGCAGGTAGATGCTCTGGAATTCACAAATTCTCTACTTACACCCTGCTGCGTTAGTCAAAGAAAATATGCTTATTTTTAGCTAATGGTTTTCTTGAAAGCTGTGTTAAGCGAATAGCAACTACTACAGTTTAATTTGTAGAATGGGAACAGAAGACTCTCGACCAGAATGCATCATTCTAAAGCTTTACCTCGCGAAGTATTTACTCCTTTCTAAACCAAAGCACAATATCTATTTAAACTCTTTGGAGAAACCATACTCATAACTCAGCTCTTTAAAATTGCGAACGAGAAATCGAACAAAGGAAGGGCTCTTACATGGAAGGATATAGAAACTTAACGTTGGACGAGAAAGTGCGCGTACAATGACATTTTAGCTTTCACCAACAGGTTGAAATTGAGAGTTTTGCTTTAGCTTTATCTGATCTAGTCAATATATTATATTTTGATTCGAAGGATCCATGTTTATTTGTTATGAACTGCTCCATCCCAAACCTCTAAATGTAGAATAAATGTGAAAAACTTTGTATATAGGAAGCAAGTTATTGCTACACTAGCCCTGTTAACTCTACACAAACTAACCCAGGTTTGCCCCAGGTTGATTCAACCCATTTCTGGAGGTGGGTTCGCCCTAGGTCGAGCCTAGATTAGTTTTGTAAAAATGTAGTGCAAACGCAAACCTGGGTTGGTTTTTCCTCTACGCATGCTCAGTTAACAAAGCGCTGTGTACATTTCAATAGAACAGCAGAAAGCTGTCAATATTTAAGGAATTCCTGCCTTCGATCAATGAATTAGATGTGTGCTATGCATTTAAGCATTGTTAGAATCGCTGCTTGAAGATACTTAAGCTTTTACAGGTCATATTAGGATGTGGGCCGAAGAAGCAACTTACACTAGACAATTCAGCTCATATACAAAAAATTTTAAAGTAACCGAGATTCTGCTTCAAACATTTAGCTAGATTTTACCCTATTCTCCCAAAAACATGGATTTGATTCCATGATTTCTTTTGAAACCAGTAGAATATCATGCCCCTTTCACTATAACAACAATTGAAACTTGTTTGGATTGCAGAGTTAGCTTCTCACGATAATCATGCTACCTATTGAAACAAATTTTGACGAATTGCTTACAAACCTGTAACAATAGCAAAGTTGTGAAAGGATGCATTTGCTTTAAACTTTTGAGTTATACTTGCTATAATTCTGTGACTACATCACTGGCCATGATAATTGAGCCAGTACTTTCAATTTTGCATGAAATGGCATGTTCTGGCCGATGTTTGTGCTTTCAATCTCCAGTGAGCTGGCCATATCTGTGCTCTTCATCTACTTCTCTTGCTCAAAACGTCATTGAAATTGATCCTTTTGTTGAATTTATTGCAAACCCACTTCTGTGAGCACAGAGTTCTTCAACATCTACCACATCCGATTTCCAATTCTGCTGCATCTTCTGTATTTTCCAGAATTTAGTCTCTTTGTTTAGTTGCCTTTCTTTACTGTACTGATGATGACACTAGTATAGTGTCAAAATATGTGCTAATAAAATGGCATAGTATAGTTTATTAATAAAATAGATTGTACCTACTACAAACTTAGACACATTTGTTACGTCAGAATACTATCAAAGTCAGCAAAAGAGGTTACTTTTTTCAATTATATAAGTCAATTTCTGGTTGCCCTACTTCTTACCTCAAAATTTTCCTTACATCTGTTGAGTCGTTCGTAAGCAACAGCATTCATAGAAAATTTTGCTGGAGACAACGATATCGCAACTTCAGTTAATTTCAGCACAGCTCTTCAAACGTCAAATTGTGGTGGAAATCAGAGATGCAGTCTTTTCTCCTACTGCAAATTGCAAGAAAGTACAAACTTTGGTAAATCCTTCTCCAAGTAATTGAGCTCTCCGCATTTTTTCATACTTGAAAGCGTGCAACTCACTGTTATACCTTGATGCACCTTATAAGCTAATTGCTATTCCACATTTCAGTACTCCAATCAGTAGCAAGCTGGCAGGGGCGGGGAGTCGTGCTCCCCCAACAAAGCGCTTTTGAGAGGATGCCGGAGAAGGGAAAAGGGGGGAGAAGCAAATAAACAGTAATGTGCAAATAAATAACAATTGGAAGTGAAGAATGTATTCAAGCCGTAAAGTGGAAAGGGGCAGCTGTAATACAATTTAATAGTTGCATTACATCGTGTCTTTAAGTATATTTCAACATCACATGCAACTATCTTTACAATTAGTAAGTAAACTCGAGGACAGAGCGGAAATGATGCACGCCTGCGCACTGGGGGCTCGAAAATCGAAGGATGGAATACAGCAAGTCACGTTGTCAAAATTCTGACAGGGTAACGATATTTTCCTGTTTGTGCCAGTGAATGTAAATTCGCCGCTTCTTCGATGTTCCTCGCGCCTCGCGCCATTTTGTTCTATGAAAAATTGTAATACGCATGCGTGCATCATTTCCGCTCTGTCAAACTCGAGAGAATTGGGCTGCAATGCCCAGTAAATTCACCAAGTAAAGGGCTTTTCGAAGGACAAGTTTCGGTTTGCTGCTTTTTCAAACAGTGAAACCTTTTTGCAAAAGCAAATCTCTACAGCATCTGGATGAAATTCATTTACAAACATAATCTGGCTATGACACTACTGAATATAAAAGATGCCTTTTTGGCGAATATCCTAATGACGTAGCATCACGTGAAATGGAAACGGATAGTTGATAAAAGGTCTAATGTATTGAACAAGCCAATTCAAAAAAGATTCCGATGAGGGCATGTGTTCCTCCTCTGACTGGAGATTAATGATGAACACAATTTTCCGACATTCTAGAGGGCTTGACCTTTGAAATTTGCTATCTTTTGTAATTTGTACCATTTTCATTCTCTCAAGTAGAACTACCCGGTACTAGATATAAATATGCATTAATGTGGTGGATCATCTTCCAAACGTGTCAACCTATGCATCTATTAATGTCCTGCTTTCTCTCTGAAATTGCATTTTTCAAGAACTTTCTTCGTTTCACTCAAAACCTCTGCAATTTAACAGCAATCTTGCCATTACTGCCTTTGCATTACTAATTCTTGTTTATGATGCTAGACATACATTCTGCATGAATGCCTATTTAGATTCATGTAAACAGATTGTAAATGCCACACCTCATGCTGAGTATTCGTGATGACCAAGTACACAGTTGGGTTAGCTTTACTCTCAAACAGAGGTCATCGCACATTTCGGCGACTTTGACTTTACAGCAGTCATATTGAAGGGCAATTTTTGAATATAGACCAGTTAGGGTATTCATATCCTGGTTAACCATGCTGTTCCAATGGTAATGACAATGAACAATATCCACACAGGTCACTAGATTCAAGTAAAGAAAACTATTGTTACTCAAAGACTTGTCAATGGACTCTATATAGCATTACTGTATCTTCCATGCCTCCCACTTGGATTCTCTCTCTTTCGAACTCAATTTCTTTAATTTAGAATGTTTAGTCTTTAAATGTATATATACATATATATTGAGATATGGCAAATTAGATTGGTTGATAAAGCCCCTGATATGGGTGGACACAAGCTATATTAAACCTTTGAAACATATCCAATTGTCCAAATGGATTGTGCTTATATCTTTTTGCAATAAGATCTTTTGTGCATGCTCTACAACACCAATATAACTTGCCTTTGGTGGCAAAAAGATCAGTTGAGAAGATGGTACAGCGCAGCCTGATAATTTTGTGTGTCTTCACTCTGTATCTTTCTACTTTACATTTTACATATACATTGTCCTCTGTTGCTTATATAAGGTCTCATTCTTTCATTCTGTTATTTGTTCATTCTATTGTTACTAAATTCAACCTTCTATATTTGCATTATCCTTTCTTTATACGTCATTTTTTTTTGCCAATGATACAGTTTTTGCGCCAAAACGTTAGTGGATGATAAAATTACTTGGAGAATTCATTCCACTGACATGAAGTGGTTGTTTTTTTTGATTTGCACATGCAAAAAGTTGAAGTCAGCATAGCAATTGCCTTAAGGTTAAGTGATTAAACTTTCATTGATTACATCGTCATGTGGAATCGATGATTTTTATTAATAATGTATGAATTTGATGCATAAAAATATCATACATATTCAGTCTGATAATCACTCACCGATTCATCACTTTTCGTTAAAGTTGTGTGTATTTTTTGCGATGTATTGGATATTTATTTGTGCTGCGTTCTCCATTGCGGCAGCCAACATATCCTTGAATGTCCATAATCAACATGTGCCTGACAGAGATGCAGCAAGAATCAAGCTTCGCCAAGAAGAACATTTTCATTTCCAGATCAACTGTGTGTCAATTGCTAAGCTCTACGCCATTGACCCAAAGACAGGAAATGCTGTACAGTGGTTGAACGTTAGCAAAAATGGCAAAACCGTGTTTGGATATGCTGATAAGAGTGTAACAGGTATTCAAAAAGTTTGTTTTGGGTACAAGTCTTTTGTATGCACTTGCATAACAATAAATGTCACAAAAGATGTGCACTCTCGGCAAAGGCGCGATATATTCGATGTTGAATTTTCTGTTCAATGTGGTACATCCAGAAAAATCACTGAAGGCGTTCTATTGCTCAATACAGATTACAATAAGCTCTCCGATTCACAGAAAACTGGGATAGTAAGTAACGTTTCGACTTATGTCAGCGTAGAGAAAAGAAACATCCTCATTTTGGAAAATCGTGGTAGTTTTTACAAAACAAAGCTGGAAAATCCAAAGTTTGTATCATTTGGTCTTGGTGATTCCACTGGTGCAAATACTAATACAACTGTTATCAAATTCTTGGCCTCGTGTGGTGAGCTCGCTAGCACAGACGGAAGAATTGTGAAGTTCAAAGCCGACAGCCAAACTGGAGAACTTTCAAGGCATCTTGGCTATCCATTGATCAGCTGGTATTTTATAACGGGGACTCTCATCCCATTAACAACTACATCTGTTCCAAGGTAGGTTCTTGAAATATTTTACAAACTGCTCAGATAGGGATATTTCTTTCTTCTTTCCTTCTCTCTTTTCGTTACTTCTCTTCTCTGCATGAAAAGCGGTGGTGGCTCCAGAGAGGAAATCCTGGGGGGCCAGTGCTAGGGGGCTTGTGCTGCCAAAGTGCCGACAGTGAGAGAAGCCAGAGTTTCAAAGAGCAGCGCCTATCGTGTTGGCTTAAACAACTCAACATAGAGATCAAGAAAGTGCAGACAGCGTATAGAAGGTTAGGTACCGACGGGGGGCCCAAGCCCCTGGTAGCCTCATCTCTGGTAAAAAGCAACTCTGATTACATCCAAATTTAATTGCTATTGAGAAAGTCCTGGTAGCAAGATCTGTGTTTGAAATTGCTAAAAAAAAGATTTGTTTTAATATTGCCATCTTGAACATTCATTTTCCATAATTCTTGACATGAAGGACCAGGATCTCTTGCCAGATATGCAATAGAAATGCATGCAAATAAATGCTCTTATGGTATTATTATATGTAAAACCGCCTTGGTTTGACTTCAGAAAACTTAAGTTGATATTGTTTTGAGCGTACTACAGAATTCTGCTCTTTTGCTTATGTTGTAAGTATATCTAGGCAACTGGTATGCAAGAAACATCATCATGAGAATCCTGAAGTGAATGCTTTTTGGCAAATTGTGCTAACGATGTCCAACCTAGACTCAATAAAAATGATGCTAAATTTATCCTTTTTAATTTGCTTTCATTCTTTTTAAACCAATTTTGAATACAAGGAAACATTTCCTGAAATCGCTCACTGTACGAGGTAAGTTTCATTCCATCAGCTTTTCCAACGAGGATGCAAAAGTACTGCATTTTGCAAGTGGGAATCAATATCAACTTCTATGAGATGCAAACAATATCATAAGCAGAAGAGTCACGACGAAAAATTATCAGAAAGCCAGATGACGTTTTTTGTCATACTCAACTCCATAATCAAGCTTCATTTCCAAATAATGTTCAAAAAAGATCAGCATTGCGGCCTTCAGCTTCTACTTTTCTAAGTCGAAAATGGTGTTTCTTAATAGATATATACATTCTGATTATAGGCTTCTACGATGCTTAACTTCAACCTTCTTTACATATTTTCTAGTACAACCTCACCGTCGGATCCAGAATCACCTAAAGTTAAGGGACCCATTGATATTGTTGTCTCAAACAAAACATTTATATTAAAGTATGGGATTCCAGATGACACATTCTATGATAGGGAAGATGGTGGAACAGCCAATCTTAGCCTGTATTTGTACCAATCAAGTGGACAAGAGCTTCCAAAATCAAGTTGGATTATGCTGCTTTCTACAAATGTACTGTTCTTGTATTCAGCAAATATATTTTATGAGGTACAGCCTAAAGATGGCTATGCATATCGTCTTAGTGCTATTGATAGCAGCGGAAGAGAAGTGCATACAAGTCTAAATGTGAAGTTTGCAGGGCCACTTTATGATCCAAATTACGTTAGGACACTTGTAAGTATCTTGGAACTTAATCTTTCACAGTTTTTGCTCAATCATACGCATGGAAAATGAGAAAAGCAATTCGGCCAGCTTTAGTAATATTATTCAAATACAAAATTCATTGAATTTAGAGGAACCATTTAAGCCCAAGATATTTTCTATCCACCATTATTGTTTCATCCTCGCCAAGTGAGTACAAGTAGATTGCATTCTGCATCACTATTGCTCCCAAAACTCGAGGCTTCAACTTTTTCAGCAGGCTTACAAACTTACACATGTAATTTAACGTTGACCAGAGTAAATGTTGCAAATGCGATAGTCGATTACTGGTAACAGTCTGCAGGAGAATTATGCAGGCATTATTACTATGCAAGCTCTCTTGTAACATTTGAATTATTGATCATTTTTAATGTTAACTCTATATTTTTAAAGTCTTGCTTCTTCCAGGTGGTTACGTCATCATCTAGCGTTGTTGTTACAAGTTACTACGATATTTACATTCTTGATCTTCTGCATTCGAAGATGTCGCCCTACTTAAATATAAGGTCACGTGATTTTTTCAACCTACAATTCAACGTAACAAGATTGGGATATACGATGCTTTCTTTAAGATATTCCTTCAGTTCACGCGATTTTATTCAGGACTCATGCAATGTAACAGCCATCAATAACATACGATTAAAGCTGAATAGTTTAACAGGAGAACAAGAGTTTAGAAAAGTGTTAAAGCCTCAATTTGATTTGAAATCCATAGAAGGAGAGAGCTTTGAGTCATACTGCAGTGGTCTATCAAACAGACCACCTATTATAGGCTCTTTGATTGGTAATTTTGAGATCATTGTCGGAAAATACTTCACATTCAATATTCTATCGTCAACATTTGTACCTCCAACTGGCAGCAAGATGAATCTCACTCTGGAGCTGAGATTCGGAAACAACTCAAAGATTCCTTCAAACTTCTGGATTGGCCTAAGTTCGAGCCGCCTCGATGAGAAATCCTCTTTGCAGGGTATTGTCACAACAAGGATAGCGCAAAGACTTACTTCTATTTCAATAAAAGTTGTTGCTATGACTCCTCTATTGTCTGAATCTTCCCAAACAGTTCAATTGAATATGCAAAGAAGCGCCACAACAGCAACATTTTACGTTGTCATGACACAAATTACTACATCTTCTATCCCTTTGACAACATTTGCTCCTTCTTTTATCAGATTTATGAGTTCATTCTTAGCAATGTCATACTCATCGTTCTTTATATTGGATTACGTTGTATCTTCAAATGTTGTCGTTGTGCAATGGACGATTCTATTTGCATCATCTGAATGTAACATGTCAAAGGTTCGGACAATCAACAGAAGCCTTCTAGCCTCTAATGGAAGCATAAACAAAAATCTGGTGGATGGACTGGTGCAAAGTCTCAATTTTAGACCCTCAAAAGCTGAATTCAAACTTGCTGGAAGCTGCGACATTCCAACTGTTGCTATGAAGATACCTGAACTAATTATACCAAAGTACGACATTCTGAGTTATGAAGTACCAGTAAATGCATTTAGCGATCAAACCGACTCAAATCTTCATATAATGCTTTTGCTAGATAATGGAGGTGCATTACCAGAAAATTCTTGGATTTGGTATAACAACAAAACAAGAAGAATATCAGGATTCCCCTTTGTTCTCGTAAATGGAACTTACAGTTACATTCTAAGAGCTACGGATGTTGATGGGCATTACGTTGATCAAAACATTTCCATTTTATTGAATTGGATGCAGCCAACGTATAACTTTTTCTATCACCTGAAGTTTTCATACAGTCCAAGTTTGCTACCATTATCGAATGTAATTACGACATTTATTCGATCCGTCAAGATATACTTCAAGCAGATCGATGTAAAGAACTTCATCATTTTTAGACCACTGTTTCTAGCCAACAACAGAATAAGTTTGTATTTTCAGAACACATCTCTAAGCTCTGATAACTGTGACGTTGCTGGTAATAACTATATTCTTGAGAAGATTCAGGATCCAGCAGATTCAGCAAAACCAAGTCAAGAGTTCATTAATTTTATGGGACCAAATTTCTTAATAGATTACGTCATGGCCGGAGAGAATCCTTCGTGCTCTAAAGCTAATCGAAAGCCACCATATTTTAATTCTGGGAATGTTTCTATTACCAAATTCTACAGAAGAACTAAAGTTGTCCATTATTGTAGTATCTTTACTTTGCTAATACCAGCCAGCACGTTTATTGATAAAGAGGAAGGAGATACTCGAAATTTAAAGCTAACCCTAAGAAATGAAGATGATACAGCGTTGTCATTGTCCAACTGGGTAACACTGAATGCTAGTTCACAAACAATAATTGCTGTTCCCACAGATGAAATCTATTTTCTGCAAAGCAGGGGATTCATGCAGTACAACCTTGTTGCAACAGATTCTGATGGAAAATCTAGCAGTACATTAATCAAATTCAATGTAACTGGACCACCTCCTTCTGCATACTATAATGTAACAATGGTTTTCAATGTGTCAATGGAAATGAACTATCCACATGTTTTCCAAATAGATTCTTTACTCAAAAGTATGCAAGAAATTTTAACACATGGTCCAAAAATTCACATTCGGTCATATGACATGCAGAGGATTACTGACAATAGATTTTTGGCTACTTTGATTTGGAGTCCGTGTCATACGACAGAAGGTGTTTGTGATGTAAGTGCAATTGAGAAAATAAGATCAAGGTTATTCTCTGCCGGTTCAAATGATATGAAGTCTAACTTACAGTCAGCTTTTGACACTAGGTTCAGAGTTTTTAGCTTGACAGAATCTCGTAATGGACCTTGCTCTGAAGATCCTCCATACGTCAAGTCGCCAGTTCCGCGCTTGCATGTCACTTTTTGTGAACCATTCTTGTACCAAATACCTGAAAATACATTCGCAGACAAACAGGATGGGAACACTAGAAAACTGATGTTGAAGCTCTTGAATCATGATGGAAGTGCTATACTCAACAATTTTTGGATCCAATTTGACTCTACAAAGCAGCAAATAACGGCTATTTTGACGAAGGAGCAAAATGTAACTAGCTACCCAAAGAGCAACGTTTTCATTTTGACTGCTACGGACACAAGTAATTTAAGCACCAATATGACAATAGAAGTCACTATAAGTGACATCTTACCTCCATATAGCCACGCCTTCACGATAGTAACAGTTTATTCTCTGCCTGTGTCGAGTCATGTTCTCTACCAGTTTGCCAAAAAGATAACTGATTATTTAGGTGGCAAGCTAGGAGTAATCAGCAGAACTGAGGCACAAGGACAAAACCTTGTTGTCTCTTGGAGTAATTGTTCCCTTAGGTACAACCCATGTGATGTTTTGGGCGCTAAATATATTCGAGATCGTCTGCAAGCAAGTGATGGAACTATAAGCAATCAGTTTAGGAAGATAATGGAACCAGAATTCAAGCAAATATTTTTAAAGGAAGTAAAATCTGGACCTTGTCAAGAGGACGTACCACCTATTCTATCTGTACCATTTGGACCACTAACTGTGACAGTATGTGAAACATATATAGCTAAAATTCCTGAGAACACATTTACCGATAGAGAACAAGGAAATGCTCGTAGTTTGAGCCTGAAAGTGAAAAATCACCCTTACTATTGGATTCATTTTGATACAAAGCAACAAGAACTAAAAATACTGCTCACAACTGAAATTGCAAAAGAAATTACTTTTGATCATGTGACCATTACACTTACAGCAACTGATTTGTTTTTGCATGAAGCAGAGCAAAGAATAATCATCAACCTCAACCGTTCACGATTATTTCCAAATCACAGAGTATCGATGCAGTTTATGATTACGTCGCTAGGTAACTACGGAGACTTTGTCAGTATATATGACGCAATGAGAAAGAGGATCGTTGCCTTTTTTCAAAGAAATGCAGCTTTATCGTCTCTACAATATGAAAGTTTGTCATCTCAAGTGCAGATAAATTCTGTACTTACTGCAGAATGGAGTAGCTGCTCTTTGCCACAAGATAAATGCGAAATATCTCAGCTAAACTACATACAATCATTGATTTCGAGCAACAACGATTCCATATCTGGATTTTCTCAAGCTTTGCTTCCAGAATTTAAGATAATGTCAGTTAACACTACTTTTCATGCTCTTTGCAAAGATGAAATGTCAACTCCAATCATCCAGAATCCCTTAGCAATTATTAACATAACATTCTGTGGCTATCAAATTTATGAGATTCCTGCTAATACTTTTTATGATAAAATTGACGGAAATACACGAAATTTGACATTGACTATCATAAATGGTAGTGGTCAAGCTGCAACAGAACCATGGTTTGATTTTGACAGCGTTCACCAGTCAATCAGAATTTTACTATCAGGCAAAAGTTTTCCTAAAGTTATGTTCCCATCTATTTTTACTTACAAACTGAAAGCGACAACAAAGAGAGGAACTTCAGCATTTGATGATTTAAAATTTAGAATATCAAGTCCTCATCCGAATATTAGTTTTGCTTTTCAGATTAATTTTGTGTGGCAACAGGTTGATTTACCAAGCAATTTAGCAGTCGTTATTACTACCATGAACCGAATTTCTGCGTACTTAAAGAGAACACCTGACGACTTTCACGTTGTTTCAAAGGAAGCATCATCTGTTAGTAATGGAAATTATTTTGTCATAAGCATTGGTAATTGTTCTACTCATTATGACCCTTGCGATGGAGGGATGCTACTGCTTTACAGCCAAAAGATTCATGACGTCACAGGAGTAAAGGAATCATTCAAGCAAGCACTGGGAAGCGAAATAGTAAACATACAGACTAAAGTTATTACCTATGGACCATGTATGGCTTACAATACTCCGCCGCAAGTGGTAAATCCTCTATCAAAATTGCAGGTTTCTTTGTGTTCTGATTTCAATTACACAATTCCTGCTTCAACATTTTATGATAAAGAACAAAGTAGTCTTCGCTTATCGGTCACAGAAATTGACGGCATGCCAGCAAATGGGACTTATCGATGGGTAAGCATAGACCCAACCTTCAATGTGCTATACGGTTTCATTTCTGATGCGATCTTGATTAACAAACCAGCTATGGGATATAACTTAACAATAAGAGCAACTGACGATGGAAGACTATTCACTGAAACCCATCTCATCTTGGATATTTCCGGGCCTGCACCTCAGAAACTTTATCAATTTAGAATGACTCTGAGACCATCAACCTCAAGATCATCAGCCTTATTAGATCAGGTTTCCATTCTCAGATTGCTAAATAGCTACTTTACAGCACAGTTTGCTCATTTGATAAGTGCAGCCCTGTATTCTGACGTAATCACAGCTCGATACAGTATTTGCCCATTGCCCAATAGATGTGATGAATCACTTGCTTACTATTACTTTAGCAAAATAGTCACATCAACAAATATTGTTCAGCCAAAATTCGCCGCATATTTTGCTCACAAATTCACAATAACTACAGCATCTGTCTTCAGGAATCTATCATGTCAGGCCACAATAAATGCGCCCATACCATCAAGATTAACATGGGAAGTGACAGCATCATATTGTAGTGGGTTTCGCTACCATGTTCCCGCAGATATGTTCTATGATAAAGAAGATGGCAACACAAGGAACTTAGAATTATCTCTTCTTATTAATGCAACACATCATATTTCATACAATTACTGGGTTCAGTTAAACAAAACTACTCAAGAAATCTATGGCTATCCAACTAGAGAGATACCCCTTGGATCTCCTACTAACGTGTTACTCATTGCAAAAGACTCTACGGGCCAGAAAGCAAGTGTTTCAGTTAGAATTGCTTTTACGTCACATCCAGAACCAAAGTACATATATAGGATTGCATTCCAAAAGGCCTCTGCTGCAACTTCTCTTGATGACATTGCAATGTTTTCATCCAAGCTTAGGACATTTTTGAATGACAATCAAAATACGTCCTTTGGTCTCATTCGGTATTCCCATTCAACAGGCAATACATATCATATTGATTATGCAAATTGTTCTGTTACCTATGATCCATGTGACTTTTATGCTTTATCGTCAGTGAGAAATAGGCTGTTCAGAAGTGACCAATTTCCAACAATTGCATTTAAAACCGCAATGTATCCAATCAACGTTAGTTATGGTCAAGTCAAAGTATCAACGCCATGCTTTGGAAATTTAAGTCATCCACCTACTGTGAGATCGCAAATTGAAGTCTTGAACATCCCTGTTTGGTCAATGTTTGCGTATCAAATTCCAGCAAATACATTTTATGATACAGAAGACGGTAATACCAGAAATCTTGCTCTCCTTCTAACAGTTAAAGAAAGCAATGCCATGATTACGAAATCTTGGTTAAACATGAACTCTACAACGCAAACAATAACAGGATTTGGCTATGCTTCATTTGCTTTGATACAGCCTCCATCTGGGTTTACTTTCAGTCTTGTAGCAGTGGACAGCTCTAACCTGTCAGCAGTTGAAAGCTTCCATGCAAAAATTTATGGCCCTGCTCAACTTCTTAAAGATTGTCAAATTCAGATGCTCATTAATACTTCATCTGGTAGCAAAGTTAATAACGATATAATTATGGATATTTTAAAAAGGCTTGCAGCATATTTTTCATTGAGATTGGACAACATAGGCCTAGTTGACTTCATACGTCATGATCTTTCAAATTTTACTTTTTCATGGAGTTATGTATCCAATGCGTATCATGCAATGACACCTTCATCGCCATTTCTTCCCAGCCAAATTGACTATAAAGGATTGGTAACCGATGTATTAACGAAACTTTTTCTAAGTGATCGCAAAACTGTGAAGCCAGCTTTTTATAGCGCGTTCGTTGATGTATCCATCATTTCCGTGAAGACTGTCTTCTCAGGTGTGTGTCAAAATATTCCCCCTTTAGCATTGACAGCCTCCAGTTTCGGCCTCTCAATTCCATTTGCTGGCTACAGAAAAGAGGCTATTCAGCCTGGATGGTTCTATGACTTTGAAGAAGGCAACGCTTTTAACATGAAGTTACATCTACTTACTGCGAACAATTCAACAGTTCCCGTTGAAAGCTGGGCAAACATAGATAGTTACTCAAAGTTATTGTTGTTCTCCATGAGGGATTCTCAGAGATATTCAAGCCAAGTTCGTTTCACGTATTATCTGAAAGCAATTGACTCTGGAGGAAGAGGGGCTGTAGTGTCAATTTTTGCCGAAAAAGCTAGTAACTCGAGTAGAATATCACCGATGAAAATCACTTTCGAATTTATTGTCGCCTCATTCCAAATATCTGAGATATTTGTAAACCAAAGCATTTTCATAAGTGATGCAACCGCTCAGTTGTATGCTTTAGGAAGTGGATTGAATATCATTACTAATAATTACAATAGCCAATATGGACCATCAATGTCTCGAAGCTTCACATGGCAACCAAATGTTTATCAGGACTGTAGCTCTTCGGAAGTGTTTAGAAGAACCAAAGAAGCTATTCAGCCAAATTCACTTCGGTTCAAACAATTTAAGCTACCATTCTTACCCCAGTTCAATTTACAAAGAGTTTATTTCTCATCTTCTTGCGAGGCCCCAGGAATGGCTCCTCTCCCCTCATCTGGTACCCTTGAACTCAATGTTACCATGTGCTCACCGCTCGTGTACAAATTGCCTTTAAAAACTTTTGTTGATAGCGTTGATGGTAACATTTTAAGTATGAGAATCAGGCTTCTTGGTGAAGACAGGCGAGAATTGTCATCAAATTCATGGATATTACTCAACTCAGCGACACTTCAGCTATATGCCATCTACCACGAGTCAATCCTTATGTCGAAAATATCGTCAAACTCGCCAACACCGGTAGTATCTCAGAGATTTACGCTGGAAGCAACAAACAGCCGCGGATTGAAAAGCTATAAGAGTGTAAAAATAGCTGTGCTGGCATACCCATATACAAGTGATTGCTATGCCACCATCAATGTTCAACGCATGTTTGGTCCTTCTGAAATGCCAAGATTGGATGTGTTATATCGACTTATCATTTCTATTTCAAACTACTATAATGATGCACATATACAGCTGAAGATACATAAATTTGTCAAAAAATCACCAAATTTGTCTTACCAGCTTACTTTTAGTAACTGTAGCTTTGTTTTTGATACAATGATGCGTGCAAAAGGAGGTCTTGATGAATCGTATAGAACAAAAATAGCTTCTATCTTCTCACAAATGGTTCATGACAACGGAACTATAAAAACAGCTTTTAAAAGCTTCATGTATTCATCTGGCTTTAATTTACAGAATGTGAATGTTAGCTACAGTTGCATTGAAGCTCCACCTTATTCAGAAATTGCTTCATTAATTCGCTACGCCTATTTCACTTTGAGTTTCAACGATATTTTACCATACAATATTTTTGCGGATGCCAGAGACGGCTTCAGCTTGGCACTATCTCTACGTTATGTTAACGGCACAGAGGTATCCCCTGATGAATGGTTGCAAATTAACCAAATGACAAGGACAATATATGGCAGTGTAACAGTGATGCAGTCATACGTTAGCACATACAAATATTTACTTGTTGCAACAGACTCATCCTACAGGACTGCAAACATATCTTACACTGTGCGTATCGCCAATTCTGTCCCAAATTACAACGTGACATTCAATTTGGGCTTTACGAGCACTTTCTCAAGGTTTTCAATAACTGCACATGTACTGCGTAATTTTACTATGAAAATCGCTAAATACCTTGGTAATGAAAGCGATGGAAGTAACATTGTAATAGAAAGGTATCAATCATTTAGCAGCATTTCTTGGGTTTTCAGCCAATTAAATTGCAATCCACTTTCGGTCGCAGGGGTTGTTGCAAAACTGCAGAAAACAGCTTATAAGCCAATGCCCAGTGACGCACTTAAGACAGCTCTAGGTCCAGAATTTTCAGCGCAAGCTGTTATTGTTGATGAGCCTAAATGCCTTGAGCCAAATGCTGTTCAAATAATTGCCAACAGCGAAGTAAATATTAATTCATCATTATGTGGTTATATGCAATATCAAATCCCAGATAATGTATTTAGGAGTTCACTTGGTGAGACGGCCAGAGAGCTACTACTGACCTTGAAACCAACAACAGGAAGTGGACCATCTATAGGATCAGTTGTGCAATTCTCAAAGGCTTTCAAATACTTTGGAATAGTAGCTGTAAACTCACGATTATCACACTCCTTAACGTATAGACTTGAAGCAAGGAGTCCAAGGTCTTCGACAGCTTCAGCGTTCACTGTTGTTCGCGTAAACTTCTCAGGATATCAGCAAGTGAATGCAGTCCAACACGAAATGTGCATTTGGACAGTCAACGTCACAACAAGGTACAATCCATCGATCTCAGAAAATGAGATGCTCCAAAAGTTAATTGAAAAACTTGCGAAATATCTTGGTACCTCACACAATCAGATTCAAATCATGTCTTACAAACGGTTTTGGATTTACCCTGTGAAGTTGACGATTCAATTCACTCAATGCGGCTGGGCTAAGATGATCCAAAGCTCTGAGTCGTCATCTTTATACTTCAATCAGTTGAATAAAATAACTGAAAAGCTGTTTCACGCAGGTGATGCCGGAACAAAGTCTCCAAAACGGGAATTCCTTGACTCTTTGAAACCAGACTTTAACATAGAAAGTGTTGAGAGGAACGAAACGACTTGTAAGATACCCCCTAACAGACCACCAGTCGGTAAAAAGCTGGGGTTAGTATTGGTCCCGAGTTGTGGGGAATTTAACTACCAGGTACCAGCGGATCTTTTTGCTGATGAAGACGGAAATACAAGAAAACTTGGGACGCAACTCCATCAAAGTGATGGCACAGAGCTAGCGTATGATAGCTGGGTGGTTTATGACAACAAAACACAAACAATGTCAGGGTTACCAACAGATGAAATTCTATCAAAGCAGCCATCAGAGGGATATCAGTATCGAATAGTAGCAACAGATATGCAAAATTTATCGTCTTTCGTTCAATTCAAGATTAAAATTGATGGAGTTTCACATGCTTTATCTACTGGAACTCTGATGAATTTGTCGTTTGAAAGTGCTATTGAGCAAAAATTTAAAACCAATACAATCTTGGCGTTCACTAGAAAACTGTCATCGTACAAGGTTATCAAGGATCCACAGAACAGATTTAGAATCAAATCTGCCATTGTGACTGCTTCAAATATTACTATCTCCGTGGCAAACTGCACTCCTTGTAGTGTTGAAGCAGCAGTTAAATATTATGATGTTTCAAGAAGACAAAGTGATTTACAGAATCATATGTCTCCTGAGTTTCCTGTTCTGTATTCTGTAAAAGCAGACGGAAGTTGCAGTCCTTCAGATGATAGTTACAACAATATTGTTAATGGAAGCACCCAAAATGTCACTTTTTGTAAGCGAACGAGAATCAATCTTTTAATGCTAACAGGTATTGTTCAATTACCTCCTGATACAAAGTTCATCATAACGCAAATGAACATGAAGATAGTTCCTCAACACTCATGGTTTTGGTTAAATGAAACTTCATCTGTGATAGAGGTATTTCCTAGTGAAACCATTTGGAAACAAGAGAAAGAAAATGGCACACAATATTTGCTGTCAATAGCAACAATCTCTACAAATACCAGACTGAGTTCTTTCCTTCTCAATAGACTTCATATTTTTGGCATTCCACCAAGATCTGGTTTTCCTTACACCATTACCTTCAGCTCAAAATTTTCTTCAAATCAAGCAGATGCGTTTTACATAAACCTCATCTATGATCAACTTGTTTTATATTTCGGACGAGAAGATCTTCAGCATGTTTTTCTTAATCGGACAACAGGAAAGCTTTTTACATGGAACTTCTTTATATGTGGTTTGCCATTCAATTGCACAGATCCTGATGTGGTGTCATTAAACAAGAAAATTTACAAGCAGTCGAAGGAATTGAGATCAGAGTTCAAAGCAGCCTTTACACACGGAATTAGCATTCTATCTATGAACAACAACTGCACCAATAATCCACCAGAAATTTTAAAACCAAATCTAAACTTATCTGTACCATTTTGTGGGTTATATCGATACCAGATTCCGACCGACTTTGCAATGGATAAAGAAGATGGAGATGCAAGAGGTTTAATGATACTCCTTAGAGCAAAAGATGGCGGTTTTCTCCCAAGGGATTCGTGGATTCGACTGAATGAAACATCACATGAACTTTATGCATTTCCTCTTGAAGGATTATCGAAAGTTCCACAGCTTTCTGGCTGGGACTTTTTACTGATTGTGAGAGACAATGACGGAGGGCAAGTCCAAACGGGATTGAAGATATTTGTTCAGCAGGGCCAAACGCCTTCCTATTCGCTTAATTTCACATTTGACACGGTGAATCAGCTTAATGAGATGTCTTTTCTTGACATACAAGTGAATTTCCTGTCTTTGGTCTCCAGTCTCTTTTTCGATTCATCATTGCATCATTACAAGGTTTTGTCATTTCATAAGATAGCTACATCTGGTGTCACCTCTGAGACATTTAAAATACGGTTCAGTAATTGCTCAGTTATGGAATATATCTGTAGGAAAGCTGAAACTCAGCTCTTTGCTGTCCAGGAAAGAATGATATCAAGCTCTGTGGAAAACAGCTCATTGTTTAATCGCTTTATTGAGCACAATTTTCGGATAAAAGACGTCAAAAATGAGTCTCACTACTTTATTGACAAGAAACCAATCGTTTTGAACGTTTTTGACACAATCAGGCTGAAAAGCTGTGACAGAGTTGTCAGAGAAATCCCCAATTCAGTTTTTTATGATGCAGAGGTGGCTGAACTGGGTAACTTAACAAAGAGACTGGTCTTTGATAACAGCTCTTATATACCTAGTGACTACTGGGTTCAGATGTTACATGAGCAAATATATGTAGTACCATATGGATATACCGAAAGTGGAACATATAACTTTCGATTGGTAGCAACTGACATGTGCGGTCAATCCGTAAGTACGCCGGTTAGTGTAATTCTGACAAATGAGCCGCGAGCGGTTGGACTTGAGATCAGTATGATAGGTACCATAGAGTATATTGAGACAAAGCCAAATGCTTTCTACGTTGCTCAAATACAAGAAAAAATCAGAAAAGGATTGGAAGGCTCCATTCATCGCGTCAGGATAACTAGTTTCGAAAGAGAGAATGATGTTTTCAAAGTGAAATGGCAAAAGTGTGTTGCGACATGTGACAGGAATACTAGTAATGAACTCAAGCGGATGGTTTATCAAAATGTTGCATTTAGAGATTCCTTTTTACCAACCTTCAGCATTAAAAATATTACAGATAATGGCCTTGATAATTGCTTTGAGCACCTTGTCACTATCCACAACATTTCAGTAACAGTTGGCATTTGTGAAAAACTAAACTTCAACATTCCAAGAAATATTTTCCCTAACATCACAGACGAGACATTAAAATTGCAACTGTTAAATAATTCCAAGCTTTCTGTCAACAAACGGGAATGGTTGCAGTACAATGAAAGTAAACAGTTCATTTATGGATACCCAAGGATTCCAGATCAAAACAACATGCAAAGGATCTACAATTATTATCTAATGGCTACAGACATGGAAAGAAACACCAAGCTAATAACTCTAACCGTTGAAGTTGCAGGAAAGAATCCAATAGTTACTCAGATGTTTACAATATCAGGTGAGACAGAGATGGGTCAAGAGACTCCTCTAATTTTGCAGGAAGTCACTCTTATCAATAAAATTGGTTCTTTCTTTGGAAATTCTCAAATAAAAAACATGAAATACAACCGAAATGGAGTGAACTTTAATTTTAGTTGGAGTTTCTGCAATATGACAAGTGATGTCTGTGATTGTCATCGCGTTAGATCAATCCGAGAAAATACGAAGAATGTTGATGCATTTCGGCTATACATGCAGCCTGAATTTAATATTAAAAGCAATATTGAAGAGACAATGCTCGGAATATGTGAAAAAGAGCAGATACCTTTAGTATCTGAAAACCAAACAGATATTGTAGTTTTGCCAGGGAAATATTTTTCTATGGAAATCAGTGAAAGAAAGTTTCATGACATTGAAGATGGCTACACAAGAAATCTCACTTTGTTTCTTGCCAGCACCGACAATGTAAAATTTAACAATAGTTGGTGGATCAAAATACAGAACTATGAACTTTGCGGGTTGATTACACTATATGAATCACTTCAAATTAATCTGAGAAAATCAGTTTACAAAACTGTTGCGCAGGATAGGTGTGGAAATGAAGCTGTTGATTCGTATAACGTCACTGTTTTGGAGAAAGTTCCAAAGTTGAGCTACAAAGTCAGTGTTTATTTGAATGGGTCATTTGGAGTGAACTGTACGAAAACGAGCATATTTACCAAAAGAATTTCCAACTACATTGGAATGCCTGAAATCAAGATATATATTTACAATTACACAAACTACTATGATAAAGAGCATACATCTGTTGTTACTTGGGGTGTGACCAACATAACGGAACGAAATTGCACAAATGGAACAATCCGAGAGCTGACGGAGAAATTTGTGCTTTCAAATGGATCTGTAAATGCTGTTTTCATCAAATACATGGAACCTGAACACCTGGTACTTCATATTTATTACCTGAATTTTCTATCAAATTATAATTACATGTTTGTACTTATGCAAAAGGTTTACTTAAAATTTTTATCTGAAGATATGATGTAGTATCGTATTTGCTGTATTTAAGGATCCATCCTCGCTCTCAATTTTGAATTATCCTCTAAATCCAATTGATCTCTGATTCCTAGATATGTTATGCTTTTAGGACAAGACTATAATATGCTCTAGCTTCCTTCTTCCATTTGCATGAAGCACAGGGATGTGCCAATGGGGGGACGTGGGGGGGCCTCGTGCCCCCCAATGTTTTCAAATCTACAAGAAAGTTGGTCAAAAAAGTTAGCCAAGCAGCAAGAGGGTTGGCTACAGTATTTTCTGTGACCTTTTTCTTTTTTTTAAGTAACAATATAGTAAAATTAGTTGGTCCATTGGTCAGGACACCCCCCCCCCCAACAGAAGGTGTCTCGGCACATCACTGATGAAGCAGTTGAGCTTCACATGCTGCTGTCGAGTTCAGAGCAGAATTCACAATCGTGTACCTACAGAGTAGACGTTTTCTCTAGCACAACACTGCTAAGGAGGCCTAACATTTACGTGAAATGGCTTTTATTAATGTTTTAATTGGGTTATTCCTAGGTAATCAATGTAACAGATGACGATTCACAACTTTGTGTACTTGCTGCAGTGATGCTGCCTTTGAATGATGATAATTTCCCATGGTGGCTAATCATCATTATAATCATCATAGCTGCTGTGCTGCTTCTGCTGTGGTGCATATGGTTAATAATTCCTCGTTGTTGTTGGAGCTGCTGCGCAAAAGGATGTTCATGCTGCGCAGCTTGTTGCATTCCAGGAGGAAAATATGCATCATTAGAAGAGCCTCTTATTGAAGAAGGTATTCTTATTGAAAAAGGTGCTAACTGAATGAAAGCCCGTTAGAAAGCAAAATATCATGATAATAGCATTATTTTCCATTGTTTTTGATGAATTTCCATTGAAGATACTTTATATTACTGACAAAACGCTCTCAGTTTTTGGACCTTCCCCTCGCTCTCCGTGATTTTACTGGCTTTTTGTTTCTCATAATTTTGCTTCAACTGACACGCAATTCAGCAATATATGAATGGTACTGGTTTGCCTACTCTGTATTAATGTTGTTGATGTTGTGTGCCAATGTCACAGCAACTAGCATAAGCTGCAATGAAGACATTTTATAGTCTTTTATTTCATTCTATTTTATTCAATGCAGAGTTTGCCAAGTATGGTGGGTGGGTTCCTGAAGTCTATTCTCTTTGCTATAAATGATTGCATTACGACATTATTTCTGATATCAAAACAAGAATTTGTCAATATGAAGAAAGACATTGTCACCACTTTCCACTTTGTTTTGTCCCTTCAATTGAACCCCTCAGATTACTTTCTAATTCCTACCAAGGTACCTTAGCAAAGACGGCCGAGGATGATGTACAAGCCAATGTTGCAAGTATACAGAATCAAGATACGGATGATCCAATTGATAAAAATGATGACAAGAGGCCTTTAGAGGCTTTTGCAGAAGAAATTGATATAGCACCACTAGTAGAAAGTACTGTAGAATTCCCAGAAAGTTCGTCATTTTCTTTACTTCCTAAAGCAGATGATTTTGATGATAGCAATTTTGGAGGCATGGCTGTAAGCAAAGAAACATCCTCTGGTTTCTCAGAAGAGCTTGCTAGTGAAGAAGAACTCAAGATGGAACAGAATAACATCTTGTTTGCTGAAGCTGCGCCAGCAGTGCTATCTGATACTTCGCTTCATCGTACTTCAGTACCCCCATTATACAATTTTGATAGCAGAGATCAATTTAATTTTGAAGAACTAGATTTTCAGAATGGCACAATTTCCTCAAAATCACATGGTGAAGAAAGGCTGCAAGAAAAGAAAAATCAATTTAATGAGATAAATAGCACACCAGAGCGAATGAATCAAAGTCCTCCATATGAAGAAGACAGAGCTGTTCGAGTACTTCCACAACCCAGTATTCAATACAGTGACGCCAGGCGACCATCACAAGTGGCAGTAACTGCTACCCAATATGCAGATGAATCAGAGCTCCATTCAGAAGTTTTTGAGAACCACAACGGTAATTCTCAACCCATTGGAAATCAATTTGGCTCCGAGTTGGAGGGAAGGCTTAGCCTTCCTACTCCATTGTTGAGTGCAACCCCCGATAGAAAGCATGGACTTGTAAGGAGATACAGTATAAGTCAGTTAGGGGCCAACAGAAATCCTGAAGTAGATAATGAAGGCATCTCCCTTAGAAGAAGCAGTAACGTTTCTCTTGTTAATAGAGCATCTGAAGGTGACCAGTTACTTTCTCTACGTCATTATTCACCGTCAAGGAGAACATTGAGTGAAGGGAACCTTTTGTCACATCAACAGAATGTAAGAAATTCATTTAATATACAGTAATAGCATTTTAAGGTATACAGTATACACTGTTGATAAAAGAGTAGATATTCCTAGCATAATGTGTTATTTTATACTCATTTTGCTAAATTCCTTGTTTAGAAAGATGATGGTAATAAAGGTTCTAAAAATGCGATGAATGTAATTTGTATGGTAAAAATATTAATAGTGTACACCTCCCTCTCAAGTATAAAGATATGCCCTTACAGGTAGCACATAGTGATGTCCAAGATATGGAAATACAGAATTGCGCCTTGGAAATAGAAATTTGTGCCATAGAAGTCGATTTTTGTGCCGTGGTAAAACAGCTTGGACTCCCTTGGAAAAATTGATCTGTGGGTGTACTGTTGGTGTTGTGGGTCAACGTAATTTTTTCTTGCAAATATGATACGACAGCTTGGTTTTTTCTAGGACCATTATTTTTATAAAAGACGACAGCCTCGCATTTCATTGGATGGTGATGACAGATACAGACATCACATGTCAAGGAAGGTGCCCAGGTCTCTCTTCATAATCGATCAAGATGGTATTGGGCGCAAAATTGTTAACCAATCGGATAAAAGCCAGTAAGATAGAGTTTTAAATTAAAATTTCCATATAAAGCAATTCGTTCTATCTACTATGGTTTCTCCTATTTGCTATTAGGTGATAACAAGGAGCAGCGAGAAGTTATACACTTTGAAGATCAAGGTGATTGTAGCCATGCCATTGTTTAAATTTGCTTAAGTAGTAACGATGCAATCCAAAGTATCACGGGATGGTATTTACAGGATGGCATTTACTCTGCATCGAATTCGTTGAAAGCTTTTTCTACCGTTAGTGATTCCATTCAACTACATCCACTACCCGACAACGCTTTCAACTGCCTTGAAAATGTAAACGTTTTAAGCGCTTCTTTAACTTTATTTAGCTAGATTTTTCATCCAGCTGAAACTTTTGGCTCTTTTTTATTAATGTGTTTATACATCGAATTGCAGAAATGGAATTTCACGAAGAGCCTCCACTGCTGAAAGCAGAGGTGGACAGGTATATTCACTAATGGAGCCTCTGGATCAATATGGTGATGGAGAATTTCACAACATGGCTTTGGGTCCGGCATCATTTGATGCTAGACAAGAAGAAACTAATAAAATGAAAAGACGATCTGTGTTTGATGATGATGGATTCACTCAAAGTAAGCAACGTATGAGATACAACAGTGAGCTGTACGATTCGAGGCTGTTGCAGAATGGTAGACGTGAAATGGCAGCAAGCATCAAAAGCCGCAAATCCAGCTATGTCAGTGATCTAGTTGAAGAATCAGATTCCGGGATATCTGATTATGGCTTCAATCTACCATCCATGACAAATCAAGATAATATGTCAGATGAGAGGGTTTATGGTAGGAGGAGGTCAAGACAGGCAGCTGCGGAACCAAGAAGACGAAGCAGAAGCAGCGGTAGAATAAATCCTCTTAAGGAGTCCACCGCTAATATGACACGGAACGGCTATTTTGAAATGGAACCACGAAGAATGTCAAGAATGTATCTGAATAACACTTTTATGGATGACTCAATAGTGTGAAGTACGAAAAGAAGATTTAAAGACAATTATAAAATGCACTAAAGCTTTTCAGTTTCTTTGTATAGTTTCGCATTTGTTCGATAATCTATGCCAGTTTTGGGAAAGCTCAATCTGTTATAGCACCCAGGGATGGTGCTAGCGGAGGCTTGGGATTGTAACCACCAGGATTTTACAGAGCCCCCATCGGCACCTAAATGCCTATGCACTGTTGGCACTTTCATAATATCCATGGCCTTTTTTTAGTTTTTCCAGCATTTTTTCTGGCACCACCACTGATAGCCCCCTCTTACACATTCAAATTTATGCAAAGAGTTGCTTTATTTGATACTCCTTATCGTGATCATTCATAGCCCAAATCTTGTCTCATCAACCGCAAGCAGTTTTGCAAGATAAAAGGCATTCAATCTATGGCTAGAACTTTGAAGCTTGAATGCCACAAGTCTCATTCTTCGGCCCATTACTGTTTTTAATTTACATTAATGACCTCCCACAGGCTTTCTAGGTTCCTGCTCTATCCTTCTATGCTGATAATGCCAGTTGATCTCATGATTTGACTCAGGTGAATGAGGATCTTAAAAATTGTCTAAAGCGACTGAACACAAGATATCCAACTCGTTGTTTATGCTAGGTTCTGTGAAACAGAATTTCAGGAGAGGTAGCTGAAAATGGTTGAAAAACAAAACAATGTTTTGGAAAAATAGGTCATTAGGTATACCAGCTATAGAAGCTGCAGCTCCGCATTGCAGTTTCTGTAGCTGGTTAATCTAATGACCTGTTTTACACCAAAATACTTCGTTTTGTCGACAAGTTGCAGCTAAGTTTCATGAAACTTCTACGTCACAGAAGCTAGTGCGAACAATGAATTGGATGCCTTGCAGCCTTGTGTCAAATATTAGAATTGCAATGAACAGTGGCATTCTTTAATTCACTTCATTTCACACATCAATCTTCTAGCAAGTAATGATTTAACAAATACACTTTTCAGTCTAACTTCTGAAAGAACATCTTTACAGAGTACTTACCTACTTACTAAGGTGCCATATCCAGCTGAACGTGGGCAACTATGTAACGCCAGAAGCTTCTATCCCTCATCATTCTTCTCAATTCGGCCATCGAATGATCTCTCCCAGTGATCTCAATCAAATTATCTGTACATCTCTTGCTTGGGCGCCCTCTTCCTCTTCTCCAATTCATCATATCAATCATGCATAGGATTTCCAATTCATCTTTTCTTTCTATATGACCCTTTACAGAGAAAAATGGAAAAAATTAATTAATGCATGATATGAAAATGTTGATCTACCAGGAGTCACGCTTCGGTCCCGTAAGCTCAAAGCATACGTCCTGAAAGCTTTGATGCGACGAGAATGAGCTGATCAGTGAGACAGTTAATATTACTAATACATTTACTATGGGAGAGGTGTGGGATATTGAACAGAATTAAAACCAAGCAAAAGCAGACATCTTCCATAAGCAGTCATTGATTTTTCCGCTTTTGAATTTTAATTGGGAGTTTTAGCTGTAAATTTTTAGCATGATCTGAAGCTTCATAAGGTTCAGAAACCACATGTGTTGAGTATATATTATTTAATATCTATTCATTTGGAAGAGTAAAAGTGTTTTCTTATTTCACGTAATCTCTCTCTGCAAATAGATTGGATGGATTTCAGAGTTTATACGATTACTGTGATAAGATGTATATGTATATATATATATATATATATATATATATATATATATATATATATATATATATATATATATATATATATATATATATATATATATATATATATATATATATATATATATATATATATATATATATATATATATATATATATATATATATATATATATATATATATAGAAACGTGTAGGCTTAACTTCAAATCAATATTTGAAAATCTGTTTTTAAAAGAAGGGTTTTCACTATAGGGCCATCCGCATAGTGAGTACTCACAAAAGGGGGGAGGAGGTCAGCGAAAAGCATCTGCGCACAAGGGGGAGCGGTTTCTGCCAATTTTTATGTACGCAATACGACTGCAGCAATACACATAAACGCACCAAAAAATTAAAGTAGATTTTTCGCACGCAGTCTTCAATTTTCAACATCCTGATAACATGAATGCATTCAAATAATTTGAAAATTTGCGAGATACATTTTTAATTCATCACACTTAATCAAGTTGTGCGAATATACAGATCTTCTAATTTGAGTACTCGATGTTAATTGTTCCCAAGACGCGCAAAAAGTCGTATTTCTTCTTAATTTGTTTCCTTAACTCTTGCTAGAAACGGATTGACAGTTTCAAGGTGAAAGCAGAAAGATTATTTCTTATAACATTTGTATGCTGCTGCTCACCAAATTTTTGAACACGCATGCGTGATAGAGAACAACTAACAAAGTGGCCGGGCTCTTCATTTCTTTCCGTTTGTTGACGTAATGGCTTGATGTAAACATTTGAGGCACTTATCTAAACGTTATAGATTGTTATATGTGGCTGAATGCTGGCCTTTCTATGCCTAAGAAAGCGCACTTGCTCAAAGCTTATGGCTTCTGAGACACATCAATCGCAATCTTGATATCTGACTGTTGTTCAAAAGTTGATGTTGTATTTTGACTTTGATCGTTTGCTTCTCTTGAAATCTTCACTTGTCGAAGCTTTAAAAAGTGAGAAGAACGCAAGATGCCGTTGCCATGCTCGGATTGTTCACTCAATCTTGGATTGTTTAAGAAGAAGGTTTGTATCGTATCTTAATACCTTAGAGAGTTTCTTCCACGACAATATAAAACGTGGTGCCGAATATGAAGACTAGTGATCAAAGAATTTTCAAACAATTTATATATCAAACGAAGTTACTCATCAAACTCTTTAAGAATATGCAATAAATTTTGCGGTTTACCAAACACAAGCGAAAATGACAAGAAGTACATTCTAAAATGAAGCATATTTGACCATATTTGGACAATCTCATAATGGCGGAAGTTGGAAAGTTAACCCTAACCATACAAAAACCCTAACTCCTTCCAAAACCCTAATATTTTTTCAAAACTTCAAAAGGTCAGTAAAATTTTGAATAGCTGGTTGGGATAATATTTGTGTTAGGATATGTGAAATTGTGGTGTATTATACATAAATCAAACAAACATCTGTCTTTTTTACTTTTATTTTGAAATTTGATTGTTGTTTTTCATTCTTAGTGGAGTCCTGTATAATGTGCAGAGATCCATTTTTGGGTATGACACACAACTTGTTGGTGGTTTAGTAAAGGAAGAAAAGTGATAATAATAATTAATAAACTCTGCACAAATGTACACATATAAAACATAATGCATTAATAAGGCATAACTTTATAAGGATATCTATGTTTGATTTATAAATGTCAAGGTATCAAAAACATTCATAAAAATGCAATAATATTGGATAATATGCAAAGAAAAATTGGTATGCTTTTCAATTTCAAAAATATGTTTTGGCTTGGTACTCAAACCATCATCAGTTGAAATTACTAAGATAATGTTGCAATAAAAAGTAACTTTATGCTATCAATCTATATATTAATCAAAAGGAGAAATAAAAGAAATGAAAAAGAACAGGGCAGTTATGCAACAAAAACTAAAAACAAATAGTTGGCTTTCTCAGAACCAGCTGTCAATTACTAGCATGTGCTCATGTTATTATTGGATACACTCTTGAATCAGAGGGAAGAAATGTAAATATCAAACAAAGAAGAATATCTTAATAGAATATAACAAGGCCTCTTGCCGCATGGGGGCAGTGGAGTTGAGATGTGCCCTTTTCAGTGGAATAACTCTTTATCACCGCAGAGATATGTAGATGATATTGCAGTCACAATCGTATCTGTAGAGCCTAGTGAGTAAACTTTGAATTTGATATCAAATCAAATAAAAAATATCAAATCAAATTCCATTTGACTCTCTTATGCATACATCCCAAAGATGCAAACAACAGTTGCAACAGTTAAATGCTTTACAGGAGGACAATACCAGATCTGAATGCAAGAACTTTAACCTTACTGCATTTTTTCTGCTTTGGTTAATCTAGTTCATGGGTCACCACCTTTTTAAAGCCAAGGGCTACCTTAGAGTCATAAAATAGTACACAGGCTACTCAGGGCCTCTTTTAGGAAAGTTTGATTACTGGGCCAAGTCCATGTAAGACTCCCATTTCACTAGCAGCCAGAATCAATCTGCATGCCTCTTGGTGTCTTAAGCAAAGGTCAAAATAGTCTTTCCACAAGCAAGTGATAGCAAAAATGTGGGCCTAGGGGCTTGCCCCCAGAAAAATGTTTTTGAAGTCAACACCATTCAATGCATCAGAAAATTCCTTTCTGCAGAATACAATGCATTTGTTTTAATCATTGCTCATTGTGCTGAGAAGGAACTGATTCCTCAACCTGGTTTGAGCTAGATTTAGAATGATAGAAAAAGAAAAGACACACTGCTGTTACATGAATTGGCATAGACTACATATACTGACAGATTGACTTATGACCATTTAAATTTTGAGGAGAAAAATTAAAATTTTTAAGAATAGGGCCCAAACTACTAGGCCAGAAACCTTAGACTTTGCCACACCACTGGAGCAGGAAGAGGGCCCACTGGATCCATGGCCCAGCAGTGACAATGTTGAAAGATGCCCTGTGACTACCAGATCAATCAAGTTAATCAAATGTCTAATTAGTACACTTTTACACTGTATTGGTATATATTTGATCCCTATGTATTAGACATGTGCATCAGTTTTGTGTAGATGAGCACAATTGGTGTAGATATACAGGTTTTTCTAAAACAATATGCTTTATGAGTACTAGGGACCTAATTATATCTTCTATGGGCAACTGAAATGAAGCTGTCCCAGGCATAGGGTTGGTGACCTCTGATCAAGGGATTAGAGTTTTGAATTATGAATTTGATAACAATTATTTTAACAGCATCACATTTTTAGTATTTGTTATCTTAAATTATCTTAAAGTACACAAGGTAGCAAATTTTACATTGGCAAAAGAACCTGGTTTCCATAGGATAGCCCAGCATAAAATATGAAGTGAACCTGAATAGTTATTAGTAAAAGTGTTTGTATGTATTTTTTGTAGCTGTAGTTTAAATTTGTTTTGTTGCATGTTCATGGTAATGGTTGTAGAGTTTTCATGGCATCTTGAACTCTATGATATCATCCCAGTAGTGTACTCATGTAGATTCTTCATAGTGTAGTAATTGGCTTGTATTTGTAAAATTTTGTATTGATTGTAGAAAATTGTTGATTTATTATTTTACCTTTCAGATAGAGAAATATTAGGAAATTGTTGTTTTTATATAACATTGTTTTAATTTTGTAGCATACATGTGGCAAATGTCTTGCAATATTCTGTGGAAAGTGTTTCACAAAAACAACCAAGCTAAAAGTTCAAGCAACAGTCTCCCATGCTCATTGTTTGAAATGCAACATATTCAGTTTGCAAGTATTTAGGCGGGAAGATCTTCTTCTTCTTAGCACAAAGGATCTCAGGTACTTTTTGTCATCAAAAAATATATCAATGAAAAACTGCACAGAAAAGTTTCATTTGGTAGACCTGATAATGCATTTCGCAGAGTCAAATGGACAAAAGTCTGTTACTGATCTGAGACAAGAGGAGGTTCAAAGGGCACATGTTGAAAGTTTAAGACAAGCAGCCCAAAGAATGGAAATGGAGAACACACAATCACCAGGCCCAGAAGATCCCAGTGCCAGAGAGGAAATAAATGTGAACAATTCTGTGAGTAATAGACCATGTATATTTTGCAATAGTCTTAGAGAAAATAGATCATAAATACAGATGAAGGTAGCGGGGGTATCTTAGATCATGGTGTATTCATATTCATTTTGAATTTACTCAAAGGTCAAGCTATGGAGAGCTTTAGATGAAAGCCAAAGAAGACCTTTATATTGCACTAGAAGAGTTTAGTCAAGACAGATTCTCTATTATTCAAATCCTCATTGAAGTAAGTAAGAGCTACCAATTGGGCCATTTATGTATTCTCATTCTTCATTCTCATTCCTTTGTAGCCAGATAATCTTGATGCTGTTCAGCCTGGGAGCACACCAGAACATGAGTTAGGAAAAAGGTGGAAGTCAATTGAAGACATCTCATCTCTTTCAGAAATCCATTCTCTCAGCACTAGAGAATTAAAAAAGATTTTGCTTGTCAACTGTGTGGACTACAAAGGATGTTTTGAGAAAAGTGAATTGATTGAAAAAGTAAAGAGATTATGGACATCACACAAAGAAGAAGGTTGGTTATTGCACACAATATTGTTTCTGTTTCTAGAATTTTAAATTTTTTTGCGTATGTTGTCCAATGAATAGGGATTCTGTGGTGTCATCTGCACTGAGTCTACTGAGTAAGAGGCTGAAAGTTTCATACCTACCAAGTAAATGGGTGAACTCCAATCCTTGGAGACATTTCACACCCCACACCCCAAAATCCTGCCTCTGGTGTCATGAAGTAAAGTGTATCCATCCATATGGGTATATTCAAATCATTGATGAGATATGACACAGCACTTTGCACACATGAAAAAACATTGCTTGTTTGAAAAAGCAAAATGAAGTACGAAAATGAGAGAAAAAGTCAAAATCATTGGAACATACTAGAAACTAACAAACTAGTCACCTAGTGTAACTGTATACAGCATTAAGATGACAAAGAGGAAGCAGTTTATATACTTTATAAAGAATGAAAGTTTATGGGGGAAGACACAAAGAAAATAAAAAATAGGATAAATTGCTCTTAGTGCATGAGCTTTTAATGTGCTAACAGATTCAGGGGGTATCTTTTAACAGTGCCACCTTAAAAATGAAACAAAGAAGAAATCTGTTCTCCACCTTAATGCAAAATTAAAAGCACGAAGAAAAGCTATAATGGCAAATTGATTTTCTGTTTTTTTTATCATGTATCTAGTTAAATTTATTTTGTTTTGTTTTCATTTTTGTTGTAATTAGCTTTTTGTGTAATTAGTTTAATTGGTGAAAAAACAGGGCAGGTTTATAAATCAATTCTTTTTGTAACCTCTACCTTGTCTATATGATTTTTAAATGAAATGAAATAAATAAAGATGAATGAAAGGGGCTGTGTCATCCATCAGACTGGGGTACTTTTTGAGGGCCAAGCCCTTTCATTACTACACCTATTTCAATGCATGAAAGTGACTACATAATGGTGAGCAATAAAATTCTTGATGAATGAATAATAAAGAGCATTAGCATGAAGCAAAGTAGAGTTACTAGAGGTTTCTCATCCTTCCCAATATTTTCTGATCAACTTTGTACAAATTGGAGTATTGGTCCTGGAGAGAACTGGGAGGGAACATGCTTATAAGCTCCTCTACCACTATGGTGCCTCCACTGAGTGTCACCAAGTATTTTTTTTTTATTTTTGGCTTTTATTTGTAAGGCTCAGACAATTTGGTTTCAAGAAAGGTAGGCACATAGTAGTTCATTGCCAAATGGACTATGATTTTAAAAACTTGACTCCTAAGGGCCTTTACTTTTTTCCCATATTGCATAATATTGTTCAGTTACTGTAAAAACCCTCATATGTTGCCCCCACATATAGGCTGCACCCAAACTTTTTATTATCCAAAATCAGAAAAAAATATTTTTTTAATATATGCACATAAGCTCTGCAACGATGAACTGATTTTGGTTATCATTTGGATAGGGCCTATTGATAGATAGACCAGCTTACAAACCAAAGGTGTATCAAAATTCTTTGTTTGTTAGTAAACTTTGAAGTCTTTTTTACCTCTTCATCTTTGTACACATTTTCACCAACATTTAATTTGCTGTCCTACAGCATGATTACAATTTTTCTTCACAATTAAAGCATGAGACATGGAAAGATATTTTGATAATAATTGAAGCTGAAAATTGAAAGCTAAATAATTTAGGTGTTGACATCTGAATGGGTATATGTGGTAATAGCCATTTGTGTTTCAATTGATTATGTTACCAAACACCCCTTTATGAATGATGCACTCCCTGTGGTGTGGCCATGAGTGGTATGGGGTGCATATACCCCCTCCCACTTTTTGCCAAGATGGACTTTGGGATTTCTTTAAACTTTATGAAAACATACTTAGGGGGTAGTAGTAAATTCTCAGAGAAGTAGTGGGCATGGCTAAAAAGTTTTATTGATGCCCCCCACTTTTATAGTCCTGGTCATGCGCCTTTGCACTCCACCTATAGGCCGCATCCCTAACTAAAATTGGAAGCTAAGGTTGGAAAAAGGTGCTGCCTATATGTGGGTATTTACAGTATTGTTTTCAAGATACCCCAATCTTACCATTACAGGGTCAAATCTGAAGAGCAGTGATGAAAAAGAACAAAGTGTATATGATGAAAACCTCTGTAAGATATGTCTTGATGCAGAAATAAACTGTGTTTTATTAAACTGTGGGCATTTTGTTTCATGTACCAAATGTGGTCGTAAGCTAGCTGAGTGTCCAATATGCCGGCAACTCATTGTTCGTATTGTACATATCTTCAGGGCCTAATTCTGATTCCTAGGTTGAATATTGAATTGAGGAAAAGAATATTAATGAATTTGTTTCAGCTTAATGGTTAACTACCTCAACCTTAGGTAGCCGCTGAAGAGTCAGTCTAACATTTTAAAGTATGGGCAAGTCATGATCTGCTTTAATTCCTAGCTTTGGATGTGAAGAATCATGGCACTAGACTTTATTGTTATGTATGGACTGTAAATACTGGCATGATAGCACAGATTCTAGCTAAGTTAAGTTTTCATGTTGTTTTCTGATGCTAGATGCTGTTTTGAGGTTAGTTTGTGAGAGAGTATTTCTAGATTATGTTCTTTTTATTATCAATGCAGCATAGTATTGTATTCCTAAAGGTAGGTTCTATGTTCCATGGAGCCTATTGAAAAATATAAGGAATGTTTTGCTATCAATCTATATAAAAATTGTCTGTCATAAACTACTTGAAGCATTTATATTTAATTCTAGATATTTGTCAAGTTAGGCTAAGATTTTTTCATAGGAGAGATAAAAGTAAAATGGTTGCTGTAGAATATTCTCAGCACCTGTTTGTACAAAAAATACTAGTTTACAGGATTTCGAAGATGAGATCTGCAAAGATAAACATTTTTCTTTCAGGTCTGCTTATTTAAAATTAATTTAAATACACGTTTTTTTTTGTAAGAAAATGGTTTATAAGAAAGTAGTACTCGTTGCTCAAAAAGTTAAGACAGTTCAGTACTGGATTTTTGAGACTTGAGAAAGTTTTTTAATGTTTATGTAGTTAAAATTGGATTTTCAGTGTACAAAGCGTCATGTATATGATGTTTGCTAACCGCTAACAGTTTAACTTCTGTGATTTACTCAGATTTATCATCATTTAAAGTATCCATGAAGCTTTTCAACTTTAAATTACTGTGCATGCGCAAAACAGTGGAACTCAAAATTCTTTGCTAAGGTCTTAAAAAAGTTTTGATACTGGAATTGTGAAAAGGTTAAGAAAGCTTTAGTACTGGGCGAAAAAAAACTTTCTTTAAAAAGCGTGTATTTGATTATTCTTACAGTAATTTTGTTGGATCAGTAAGATGTAGTTAGTATTTTACAGTTTTAATAGGATTTACTAATGAACAGTAGAATCTTTCTCAATGCCTTTAATTCTCAAATATGTGAAACTATCAGCACCGGGAATGGTTCTGACATGATAATTCCGAAAGCTTTTACGAAGGTCCGTTGTATCTTGATAACTAAAACTTTTTCACTAATATTGCCAAGTACCTCCAAAATACTAATCGTCTTTTGTATTGTAAATGTATCAATTTCCGCTTGCGATAATTTCATTTGGCTCATCCCCGCATTCTGGCGCCGCAGTTTTTCTTCTGATAATTATGACGTTTGAATTTTATGATTTCTAATTACCAAAGCTTTTCAACGTTGCCAATAATGGTAACTTTTTGAGAATTTAATGTTCTATTTGAATGATGAAGCTAACTTCCCTCATTTTAAGTCATGTAAAATAGGAAACATAATTTGCTTGAGCATAATTTATGGTAATACTAAAGGCAGAATTTTAACGAAGTTATCATCACAAAGTACTAGGATAAATCCAAGAATATTGCTGGTCAGTATGCCCTACAAAAATGAACTTTCAATTTATCCTTATCCTTTCTGTCGACACTGTAAGTTGTTTCCAAGATGCAAACGTTCCCAGTACATAGGTTCTCACTTTAAACATGATTGTTGTGATGCTTTTGGTATTGGTGTCCAGTTTTCTTGCTTTCGTTAGATTAGTTTATTTTATAGTACTTGCTGCGTTATGAGAAACTGCGTTTTAACCGGCATAGCTAAGAAATTGATGAATACTTCATACGCTGAATAGTTAGTTCTTTTCTGCCCTATAATCTAATATACGTAGAACCTTTACTAATATCTGAGGAACAAGGTGAGGTTCATGATTTCTTGAGGCTCGGAGCAAATAGCAACGATTCCACATTGCTGAACAAGCTAACCAAAGTAAACGTTGTTATATTGAAATTATTATTAGTATTATCAATATTAGTATTATGAAAGTAAAGCAACATATAACAACAAAGCCAGAATTAAGCAGCGCTCTGTAGTTATCACGTTACTCGATCTCAAAAATGCCTTTGGGGAAGTCCATCATAATCTCATTCCAGCAGTATTGAAATATCATCACATTCCTCATCACATACAACAGCTTATCAATAGTCTTTATTCAGATTTCTATACCTCCATTGTTTCCCAGCATTTCACAACCCCTTTTATCAAGGTTAGTCGTGGCGTTCTTCAGGGTGATTCCCTAAGCCCTCTCACCTTTAACCTTTGCTTCAACACATTTATTCGCTATATTGCAGCACAGAAATTCCGACAACTCGGCTTTAGCTTGAACTATATCTACCCTATTCACTGGTTCCAGTTTGCTGACGACGCTGCTGTAATTACTGGTCTAGAAAACGAAAATCAAATTCTCCTAAATCATTTCACTCGGTGGTGCAACTGGGCAGGTATGATTATTAGAGTCGATAAATGCCTCACATTTGGCATAAAGAAAGCAGCAACCTCTTCAATTCAGTACCTTCCCAAACTGATTTTAAATAATTCCTTGGTTCCAACTGTTGGAAAAAGCATGCCCTTTAAATACCTTGGTAGATACTTCAATTTCCATATGGATAATACCGATCATATGTCAATTCTTCTTGATACAATAAACGATCTGATGCTTAAAATTGATTGCCTACCCTGCCACCCAAAAAACAAACTTCTCCTTTATCATCGTTTTGTGCTATCGAAGCTTGCTTGGCATTTGACCATTGCTGATCTTAGCAAAACATGGGTCGCTGAAAATTTAGATAATGTAGTTTCGAGGTATGTGAGGCAGTGGCTAGATTTACCTATAAGCGCGACTTTCAGCTCTTTAATCTTAA